>JAVJIX010000090.1:3840000-4195840 GCA_036785185.1 Paratrypauchen microcephalus | reverse complement strand
AGTTTGCACATTCTTTTACTTCTAGGTAGAATTATATAGGTGGTCTAAAAGCGCAGTACAGCCTCTGAAACGCAAAATGCAGGCATAAAAAAATTAAAATGCTTATAACTTTGGAATAGAAGCAGATAGAACCAAAATTCCAAATGTATTTTGTACAGGTTTTGAAGCCCTACTAGCACAGCAAAAATTGAGGAGATATCTCTTGTAGTTTTTTCACAATTTCACTTTTTAATTTTTCCACTATCCATTACAAATGCATTAAGCGAGCTTAGGCTGGACTGGTTAGAGCATTATTGTGTGTAAGAGTGAACTCATGCCTGAATTCATGTTTATTTGACAGGAGAAGCCTCTGTATAGTTTAGTTTGCACATTCTTTTACTTCTAGGTAGAATTATATAGGTGGTCTAAAAGCGCAGTACAGCCTCTGAAACGCAAAATGCAGGCATAAAAAAATTAAAATGCTTATAACTTTGGAATAGAAGCAGATAGAACCAAAATTCCAAATGTATTTTGTACAGGTTTTGAAGCCCTACTAGCACAGCAAAAATTGAGGAGATATCTCTTGTAGTTTTTTTTCACAATTTCACTTTTTAATTTTTCCACTATCCATTACAAATGCATTAAGCGAGCTTAGGCTGCACTGTGTGTAAGAGTGAACTCATGCCTGAATTCATGTTTATTTGACAGGAGAAGCCTCTGTATAGTTTAGTTTGCACATTCTTTTACTTCTAGGTAGAATTATATAGGTGGTCTAAAAGCGCAGTACAGCCTCTGAAACGCAAAATGCAGGCATAAAAAAATTAAAATGCTTATAACTTTGGAATAGAAGCAGATAGAACCAAAATTCCAAATGTATTTTGTACAGGTTTTGAAGCCCTACTAGCACAGCAAAAATTGAGGAGATATCTCTTGTAGTTTTTTCACAATTTCACTTTTTAATTTTTCCACTATCCATTACAAATGCATTAAGCGAGCTTAGGCTGCACTGTGTGTAAGAGTGAACTCATGCCTGAATTCATGTTTATTTGACAGGAGAAGCCTCTGTATAGTTTAGTTTGCACATTCTTTTACTTCTAGGTAGAATTATATAGTTGGTCTAAAAGCGCAGTACAGCCTCTGAAACGCAAAATGCAGGCATAAAAAAATTAAAATGCTTATAACTTTGGAATAGAAGCAGATAGAACCAAAATTTCAAATGTATTTTGTACAGGTTTTGAAGCCCTACTAGCACAGCAAAAATTGAGGAGATATCTCTTGTAGTTTTTTCACAATTTCACTTTTTAATTTTTCCACTATCCATTACAAATGCATTAAGCGAGCTTAGGCTGGACTGGTTAGAGCATTGTGTGTAAGAGTGAACTCATGCCTGAATTCATGTTTATTTGACAGGAGAAGCCTCTGTATAGTTTAGTTTGCACATTCTTTTACTTCTAGGTAGAATTATATAGGTGGTCTAAAAGCGCAGTACAGCCTCTGAAACGCAAAATGCAGGCATAAAAAAATTAAAATGCTTATAACTTTGGAATAGAAGCAGATAGAACCAAAATTCCAAATGTATTTTGTACAGGTTTTGAAGCCCTACTAGCACAGCAAAAATTGAGGAGATATCTCTTGTAGTTTTTTCACAATTTCACTTTTTAATTTTTCCACTATCCATTACAAATGCATTAAGCGAGCTTAGGCTGCACTGTGTGTAAGAGTGAACTCATGCCTGAATTCATGTTTATTTGACAGGAGAAGCCTCTGTATAGTTTAGTTTGCACATTCTTTTACTTCTAGGTAGAATTATATAGGTGGTCTAAAAGCGCAGTACAGCCTCTGAAACGCAAAATGCAGGCATAAAAAAATTAAAATGCTTATAACTTTGGAATAGAAGCAGATAGAACCAAAATTCCAAATGTATTTTGTACAGGTTTTGAAGCCCTACTAGCACAGCAAAAATTGAGGAGATATCTCTTGTAGTTTTTTCACAATTTCACTTTTTAATTTTTCCACTATCCATTACAAATGCATTAAGCGAGCTTAGGCTGGACTGGTTAGAGCATTGTGTGTAAGAGTGAACTCATGCCTGAATTCATGTTTATTTGACAGGAGAAGCCTCTGTATAGTTTAGTTTGCACATTCTTTTACTTCTAGGTAGAATTATATAGGTGGTCTAAAAGCGCAGTACAGCCTCTGAAACGCAAAATGCAGGCATAAAAAAATTAAAATGCTTATAACTTTGGAATAGAAGCAGATAGAACCAAAATTCCAAATGTATTTTGTACAGGTTTTGAAGCCCTACTAGCACAGCAAAAATTGAGGAGATATCTCTTGTAGTTTTTTCACAATTTCACTTTTTAATTTTTCCACTATCCATTACAAATGCATTAAGCGAGCTTAGGCTGCACTGTGTGTAAGAGTGAACTCATGCCTGAATTCATGTTTATTTGACAGGAGAAGCCTCTGTATAGTTTAGTTTGCACATTCTTTTACTTCTAGGTAGAATTATATAGTTGGTCTAAAAGCGCAGTACAGCCTCTGAAACGCAAAATGCAGGCATAAAAAAATTAAAATGCTTATAACTTTGGAATAGAAGCAGATAGAACCAAAATTCCAAATGTATTTTGTACAGGTTTTGAAGCCCTACTAGCACAGCAAAAATTGAGGAGATATCTCTTGTAGTTTTTTCACAATTTCACTTTTTAATTTTTCCACTATCCATTACAAATGCATTAAGCGAGCTTAGGCTGGACTGGTTAGAGCATTATTGTGTGTAAGAGTGAACTCATGCCTGAATTCATGTTTATTTGACAGGAGAAGCCTCTGTATAGTTTAGTTTGCACATTCTTTTACTTCTAGGTAGAATTATATAGGTGGTCTAAAAGCGCAGTACAGCCTCTGAAACGCAAAATGCAGGCATAAAAAAATTAAAATGCTTATAACTTTGGAATAGAAGCAGATAGAACCAAAATTCCAAATGTATTTTGTACAGGTTTTGAAGCCCTACTAGCACAGCAAAAATTGAGGAGATATCTCTTGTAGTTTTTTTTCACAATTTCACTTTTTAATTTTTCCACTATCCATTACAAATGCATTAAGCGAGCTTAGGCTGCACTGTGTGTAAGAGTGAACTCATGCCTGAATTCATGTTTATTTGACAGGAGAAGCCTCTGTATAGTTTAGTTTGCACATTCTTTTACTTCTAGGTAGAATTATATAGTTGGTCTAAAAGCGCAGTACAGCCTCTGAAACGCAAAATGCAGGCATAAAAAAATTAAAATGCTTATAACTTTGGAATAGAAGCAGATAGAACCAAAATTCCAAATGTATTTTGTACAGGTTTTGAAGCCCTACTAGCACAGCAAAAATTGAGGAGATATCTCTTGTAGTTTTTTCACAATTTCACTTTTTAATTTTTCCACTATCCATTACAAATGCATTAAGCGAGCTTAGGCTGGACTGGTTAGAGCATTGTGTGTAAGAGTGAACTCATGCCTGAATTCATGTTTATTTGACAGGAGAAGCCTCTGTATAGTTTAGTTTGCACATTCTTTTACTTCTAGGTAGAATTATATAGGTGGTCTAAAAGCGCAGTACAGCCTCTGAAACGCAAAATGCAGGCATAAAAAAATTAAAATGCTTATAACTTTGGAATAGAAGCAGATAGAACCAAAATTCCAAATGTATTTTGTACAGGTTTTGAAGCCCTACTAGCACAGCAAAAATTGAGGAGATATCTCTTGTAGTTTTTTCACAATTTCACTTTTTAATTTTTCCACTATCCATTACAAATGCATTAAGCGAGCTTAGGCTGCACTGTGTGTAAGAGTGAACTCATGCCTGAATTCATGTTTATTTGACAGGAGAAGCCTCTGTATAGTTTAGTTTGCACATTCTTTTACTTCTAGGTAGAATTATATAGTTGGTCTAAAAGCGCAGTACAGCCTCTGAAACGCAAAATGCAGGCATAAAAAAATTAAAATGCTTATAACTTTGGAATAGAAGCAGATAGAACCAAAATTTCAAATGTATTTTGTACAGGTTTTGAAGCCCTACTAGCACAGCAAAAATTGAGGAGATATCTCTTGTAGTTTTTTTTTCACAATTTCACTTTTTAATTTTTCCACTATCCATTACAATTGCATTAAGCAAGCTTAGGCTGGACTGGTTAGAGCATTATTGTGTGTAAGAGTGAACTCATGCCTGAATTCATGTTTATTTGACAGGAGAAGCCTCTGTATAGTTTAGTTTGCACATTCTTTTACTTCTAGGTAGAATTATATAGGTGGTCTAAAAGCGCAGTACAAGCCTCTGAAACGCAAAATGCAGGCATAAAAAAATTAAAATGCTTATAACTTTGGAATAGAAGCAGATAGAACCAAAATTCCAAATGTATTTTGTACAGGTTTTGAAGCCCTACTAGCACAGCAAAAATTGAGGAGATATCTCTTGTAGTTTTTTCACAATTTCACTTTTTAATTTTTCCACTATCCATTACAAATGCATTAAGCGAGCTTAGGCTGCACTGTGTGTAAGAGTGAACTCATGCCTGAATTCATGTTTATTTGACAGGAGAAGCCTCTGTATAGTTTAGTTTGCACATTCTTTTACTTCTAGGTAGAATTATATAGGTGGTCTAAAAGCGCAGTACAGCCTCTGAAACGCAAAATGCAGGCATAAAAAAATTAAAATGCTTATAACTTTGGAATAGAAGCAGATAGAACCAAAATTCCAAATGTATTTTGTACAGGTTTTGAAGCCCTACTAGCACAGCAAAAATTGAGGAGATATCTCTTGTAGTTTTTTCACAATTTCACTTTTTAATTTTTCCACTATCCATTACAAATGCATTAAGCGAGCTTAGGCTGGACTGGTTAGAGCATTATTGTGTGTAAGAGTGAACTCATGCCTGAATTCATGTTTATTTGACAGGAGAAGCCTCTGTATAGTTTAGTTTGCACATTCTTTTACTTCTAGGTAGAATTATATAGGTGGTCTAAAAGCGCAGTACAGCCTCTGAAACGCAAAATGCAGGCATAAAAAAATTAAAATGCTTATAACTTTGGAATAGAAGCAGATAGAACCAAAATTCCAAATGTATTTTGTACAGGTTTTGAAGCCCTACTAGCACAGCAAAAATTGAGGAGATATCTCTTGTAGTTTTTTCACAATTTCACTTTTTAATTTTTCCACTATCCATTACAAATGCATTAAGCGAGCTTAGGCTGGACTGGTTAGAGCATTATTGTGTGTAAGAGTGAACTCATGCCTGAATTCATGTTTATTTGACAGGAGAAGCCTCTGTATAGTTTAGTTTGCACATTCTTTTACTTCTAGGTAGAATTATATAGGTGGTCTAAAAGCGCAGTACAGCCTCTGAAACGCAAAATGCAGGCATAAAAAAATTAAAATGCTTATAACTTTGGAATAGAAGCAGATAGAACCAAAATTCCAAATGTATTTTGTACAGGTTTTGAAGCCCTACTAGCACAGCAAAAATTGAGGAGATATCTCTTGTAGTTTTTTCACAATTTCACTTTTTAATTTTTCCACTATCCATTACAAATGCATTAAGCGAGCTTAGGCTGCACTGTGTGTAAGAGTGAACTCATGCCTGAATTCATGTTTATTTGACAGGAGAAGCCTCTGTATAGTTTAGTTTGCACATTCTTTTACTTCTAGGTAGAATTATATAGGTGGTCTAAAAGCGCAGTACAGCCTCTGAAACGCAAAATGCAGGCATAAAAAAATTAAAATGCTTATAACTTTGGAATAGAAGCAGATAGAACCAAAATTCCAAATGTATTTTGTACAGGTTTTGAAGCCCTACTAGCACAGCAAAAATTGAGGAGATATCTCTTGTAGTTTTTTCACAATTTCACTTTTTAATTTTTCCACTATCCATTACAAATGCATTAAGCGAGCTTAGGCTGGACTGGTTAGAGCATTGTGTGTAAGAGTGAACTCATGCCTGAATTCATGTTTATTTGACAGGAGAAGCCTCTGTATAGTTTAGTTTGCACATTCTTTTACTTCTAGGTAGAATTATATAGGTGGTCTAAAAGCGCAGTACAGCCTCTGAAACGCAAAATGCAGGCATAAAAAAATTAAAATGCTTATAACTTTGGAATAGAAGCAGATAGAACCAAAATTCCAAATGTATTTTGTACAGGTTTTGAAGCCCTACTAGCACAGCAAAAATTGAGGAGATATCTCTTGTAGTTTTTTCACAATTTCACTTTTTAATTTTTCCACTATCCATTACAAATGCATTAAGCGAGCTTAGGCTGCACTGTGTGTAAGAGTGAACTCATGCCTGAATTCATGTTTATTTGACAGGAGAAGCCTCTGTATAGTTTAGTTTGCACATTCTTTTACTTCTAGGTAGAATTATATAGGTGGTCTAAAAGCGCAGTACAGCCTCTGAAACGCAAAATGCAGGCATAAAAAAATTAAAATGCTTATAACTTTGGAATAGAAGCAGATAGAACCAAAATTCCAAATGTATTTTGTACAGGTTTTGAAGCCCTACTAGCACAGCAAAAATTGAGGAGATATCTCTTGTAGTTTTTTCACAATTTCACTTTTTAATTTTTCCACTATCCATTACAAATGCATTAAGCGAGCTTAGGCTGGACTGGTTAGAGCATTATTGTGTGTAAGAGTGAACTCATGCCTGAATTCATGTTTATTTGACAGGAGAAGCCTCTGTATAGTTTAGTTTGCACATTCTTTTACTTCTAGGTAGAATTATATAGGTGGTCTAAAAGCGCAGTACAAGCCTCTGAAACGCAAAATGCAGGCATAAAAAAATTAAAATGCTTATAACTTTGGAATAGAAGCAGATAGAACCAAAATTCCAAATGTATTTTGTACAGGTTTTGAAGCCCTACTAGCACAGCAAAAATTGAGGAGATATCTCTTGTAGTTTTTTCACAATTTCACTTTTTAATTTTTCCACTATCCATTACAAATGCATTAAGCGAGCTTAGGCTGGACTGGTTAGAGCATTATTGTGTGTAAGAGTGAACTCATGCCTGAATTCATGTTTATTTGACAGGAGAAGCCTCTGTATAGTTTAGTTTGCACATTCTTTTACTTCTAGGTAGAATTATATAGGTGGTCTAAAAGCGCAGTACAAGCCTCTGAAACGCAAAATGCAGGCATAAAAAAATTAAAATGCTTATAACTTTGGAATAGAAGCAGATAGAACCAAAATTCCAAATGTATTTTGTACAGGTTTTGAAGCCCTACTAGCACAGCAAAAATTGAGGAGATATCTCTTGTAGTTTTTTCACAATTTCACTTTTTAATTTTTCCACTATCCATTACAAATGCATTAAGCGAGCTTAGGCTGCACTGTGTGTAAGAGTGAACTCATGCCTGAATTCATGTTTATTTGACAGGAGAAGCCTCTGTATAGTTTAGTTTGCACATTCTTTTACTTCTAGGTAGAATTATATAGGTGGTCTAAAAGCGCAGTACAGCCTCTGAAACGCAAAATGCAGGCATAAAAAAATTAAAATGCTTATAACTTTGGAATAGAAGCAGATAGAACCAAAATTCCAAATGTATTTTGTACAGGTTTTGAAGCCCTACTAGCACAGCAAAAATTGAGGAGATATCTCTTGTAGTTTTTTCACAATTTCACTTTTTAATTTTTCCACTATCCATTACAAATGCATTAAGCGAGCTTAGGCTGGACTGGTTAGAGCATTGTGTGTAAGAGTGAACTCATGCCTGAATTCATGTTTATTTGACAGGAGAAGCCTCTGTATAGTTTAGTTTGCACATTCTTTTACTTCTAGGTAGAATTATATAGGTGGTCTAAAAGCGCAGTACAGCCTCTGAAACGCAAAATGCAGGCATAAAAAAATTAAAATGCTTATAACTTTGGAATAGAAGCAGATAGAACCAAAATTCCAAATGTATTTTGTACAGGTTTTGAAGCCCTACTAGCACAGCAAAAATTGAGGAGATATCTCTTGTAGTTTTTTCACAATTTCACTTTTTAATTTTTCCACTATCCATTACAAATGCATTAAGCGAGCTTAGGCTGCACTGTGTGTAAGAGTGAACTCATGCCTGAATTCATGTTTATTTGACAGGAGAAGCCTCTGTATAGTTTAGTTTGCACATTCTTTTACTTCTAGGTAGAATTATATAGGTGGTCTAAAAGCGCAGTACAGCCTCTGAAACGCAAAATGCAGGCATAAAAAAATTAAAATGCTTATAACTTTGGAATAGAAGCAGATAGAACCAAAATTCCAAATGTATTTTGTACAGGTTTTGAAGCCCTACTAGCACAGCAAAAATTGAGGAGATATCTCTTGTAGTTTTTTCACAATTTCACTTTTTAATTTTTCCACTATCCATTACAAATGCATTAAGCGAGCTTAGGCTGGACTGGTTAGAGCATTGTGTGTAAGAGTGAACTCATGCCTGAATTCATGTTTATTTGACAGGAGAAGCCTCTGTATAGTTTAGTTTGCACATTCTTTTACTTCTAGGTAGAATTATATAGGTGGTCTAAAAGCGCAGTACAGCCTCTGAAACGCAAAATGCAGGCATAAAAAAATTAAAATGCTTATAACTTTGGAATAGAAGCAGATAGAACCAAAATTCCAAATGTATTTTGTACAGGTTTTGAAGCCCTACTAGCACAGCAAAAATTGAGGAGATATCTCTTGTAGTTTTTTCACAATTTCACTTTTTAATTTTTCCACTATCCATTACAAATGCATTAAGCGAGCTTAGGCTGGACTGGTTAGAGCATTATTGTGTGTAAGAGTGAACTCATGCCTGAATTCATGTTTATTTGACAGGAGAAGCCTCTGTATAGTTTAGTTTGCACATTCTTTTACTTCTAGGTAGAATTATATAGGTGGTCTAAAAGCGCAGTACAGCCTCTGAAACGCAAAATGCAGGCATAAAAAAATTAAAATGCTTATAACTTTGGAATAGAAGCAGATAGAACCAAAATTCCAAATGTATTTTGTACAGGTTTTGAAGCCCTACTAGCACAGCAAAAATTGAGGAGATATCTCTTGTAGTTTTTTTTTCACAATTTCACTTTTTAATTTTTCCACTATCCATTACAAAAGCATTAAGCGAGCTTAGGCTGCACTGTGTGTAAGAGTGAACTCATGCCTGAATTCATGTTTATTTGACAGGAGAAGCCTCTGTATAGTTTAGTTTGCACATTCTTTTACTTCTAGGTAGAATTATATAGTTGGTCTAAAAGCGCAGTACAGCCTCTGAAACGCAAAATGCAGGCATAAAAAAATTAAAATGCTTATAACTTTGGAATAGAAGCAGATAGAACCAAAATTTCAAATGTATTTTGTACAGGTTTTGAAGCCCTACTAGCACAGCAAAAATTGAGGAGATATCTCTTGTAGTTTTTTCACAATTTCACTTTTTAATTTTTCCACTATCCATTACAAATGCATTAAGCGAGCTTAGGCTGGACTGGTTAGAGCATTGTGTGTAAGAGTGAACTCATGCCTGAATTCATGTTTATTTGACAGGAGAAGCCTCTGTATAGTTTAGTTTGCACATTCTTTTACTTCTAGGTAGAATTATATAGGTGGTCTAAAAGCGCAGTACAGCCTCTGAAACGCAAAATGCAGGCATAAAAAAATTAAAATGCTTATAACTTTGGAATAGAAGCAGATAGAACCAAAATTCCAAATGTATTTTGTACAGGTTTTGAAGCCCTACTAGCACAGCAAAAATTGAGGAGATATCTCTTGTAGTTTTTTCACAATTTCACTTTTTAATTTTTCCACTATCCATTACAAATGCATTAAGCGAGCTTAGGCTGCACTGTGTGTAAGAGTGAACTCATGCCTGAATTCATGTTTATTTGACAGGAGAAGCCTCTGTATAGTTTAGTTTGCACATTCTTTTACTTCTAGGTAGAATTATATAGTTGGTCTAAAAGCGCAGTACAGCCTCTGAAACGCAAAATGCAGGCATAAAAAAATTAAAATGCTTATAACTTTGGAATAGAAGCAGATAGAACCAAAATTCCAAATGTATTTTGTACAGGTTTTGAAGCCCTACTAGCACAGCAAAAATTGAGGAGATATCTCTTGTAGTTTTTTCACAATTTCACTTTTTAATTTTTCCACTATCCATTACAAATGCATTAAGCGAGCTTAGGCTGGACTGGTTAGAGCATTGTGTGTAAGAGTGAACTCATGCCTGAATTCATGTTTATTTGACAGGAGAAGCCTCTGTATAGTTTAGTTTGCACATTCTTTTACTTCTAGGTAGAATTATATAGGTGGTCTAAAAGCGCAGTACAAGCCTCTGAAACGCAAAATGCAGGCATAAAAAAATTAAAATGCTTATAACTTTGGAATAGAAGCAGATAGAACCAAAATTCCAAATGTATTTTGTACAGGTTTTGAAGCCCTACTAGCACAGCAAAAATTGAGGAGATATCTCTTGTAGTTTTTTCACAATTTCACTTTTTAATTTTTCCACTATCCATTACAAATGCATTAAGCGAGCTTAGGCTGGACTGGTTAGAGCATTATTGTGTGTAAGAGTGAACTCATGCCTGAATTCATGTTTATTTGACAGGAGAAGCCTCTGTATAGTTTAGTTTGCACATTCTTTTACTTCTAGGTAGAATTATATAGGTGGTCTAAAAGCGCAGTACAGCCTCTGAAACGCAAAATGCAGGCATAAAAAAATTAAAATGCTTATAACTTTGGAATAGAAGCAGATAGAACCAAAATTCCAAATGTATTTTGTACAGGTTTTGAAGCCCTACTAGCACAGCAAAAATTGAGGAGATATCTCTTGTAGTTTTTTTCACAATTTCACTTTTTAATTTTTCCACTATCCATTACAAATGCATTAAGCGAGCTTAGGCTGCACTGTGTGTAAGAGTGAACTCATGCCTGAATTCATGTTTATTTGACAGGAGAAGCCTCTGTATAGTTTAGTTTGCACATTCTTTTACTTCTAGGTAGAATTATATAGTTGGTCTAAAAGCGCAGTACAGCCTCTGAAACGCAAAATGCAGGCATAAAAAAATTAAAATGCTTATAACTTTGGAATAGAAGCAGATAGAACCAAAATTTCAAATGTATTTTGTACAGGTTTTGAAGCCCTACTAGCACAGCAAAAATTGAGGAGATATCTCTTGTAGTTTTTTTTCACAATTTCACTTTTTAATTTTTCCACTATCCATTACAAATGCATTAAGCGAGCTTAGGCTGGACTGGTTAGAGCATTATTGTGTGTAAGAGTGAACTCATGCCTGAATTCATGTTTATTTGACAGGAGAAGCCTCTGTATAGTTTAGTTTGCACATTCTTTTACTTCTAGGTAGAATTATATAGGTGGTCTAAAAGCGCAGTACAAGCCTCTGAAACGCAAAATGCAGGCATAAAAAAATTAAAATGCTTATAACTTTGGAATAGAAGCAGATAGAACCAAAATTCCAAATGTATTTTGTACAGGTTTTGAAGCCCTACTAGCACAGCAAAAATTGAGGAGATATCTCTTGTAGTTTTTTTCACAATTTCACTTTTTAATTTTTCCACTATCCATTACAAATGCATTAAGCGAGCTTAGGCTGCACTGTGTGTAAGAGTGAACTCATGCCTGAATTCATGTTTATTTGACAGGAGAAGCCTCTGTATAGTTTAGTTTGCACATTCTTTTACTTCTAGGTAGAATTATATAGGTGGTCTAAAAGCGCAGTACAGCCTCTGAAACGCAAAATGCAGGCATAAAAAAATTAAAATGCTTATAACTTTGGAATAGAAGCAGATAGAACCAAAATTCCAAATGTATTTTGTACAGGTTTTGAAGCCCTACTAGCACAGCAAAAATTGAGGAGATATCTCTTGTAGTTTTTTTCACAATTTCACTTTTTAATTTTTCCACTATCCATTACAAATGCATTAAGCGAGCTTAGGCTGCACTGTGTGTAAGAGTGAACTCATGCCTGAATTCATGTTTATTTGACAGGAGAAGCCTCTGTATAGTTTAGTTTGCACATTCTTTTACTTCTAGGTAGAATTATATAGGTGGTCTAAAAGCGCAGTACAGCCTCTGAAACGCAAAATGCAGGCATAAAAAAATTAAAATGCTTATAACTTTGGAATAGAAGCAGATAGAACCAAAATTCCAAATGTATTTTGTACAGGTTTTGAAGCCCTACTAGCACAGCAAAAATTGAGGAGATATCTCTTGTAGTTTTTTCACAATTTCACTTTTTAATTTTTCCACTATCCATTACAAATGCATTAAGCGAGCTTAGGCTGGACTGGTTAGAGCATTATTGTGTGTAAGAGTGAACTCATGCCTGAATTCATGTTTATTTGACAGGAGAAGCCTCTGTATAGTTTAGTTTGCACATTCTTTTACTTCTAGGTAGAATTATATAGGTGGTCTAAAAGCGCAGTACAGCCTCTGAAACGCAAAATGCAGGCATAAAAAAATTAAAATGCTTATAACTTTGGAATAGAAGCAGATAGAACCAAAATTCCAAATGTATTTTGTACAGGTTTTGAAGCCCTACTAGCACAGCAAAAATTGAGGAGATATCTCTTGTAGTTTTTTCACAATTTCACTTTTTAATTTTTCCACTATCCATTACAAATGCATTAAGCGAGCTTAGGCTGGACTGGTTAGAGCATGATTGTGTGTAAGAGTGAACTCATGCCTGAATTCATGTTTATTTGACAGGAGAAGCCTCTGTATAGTTTAGTTTGCACATTCTTTTACTTCTAGGTAGAATTATATAGGTGGTCTAAAAGCGCAGTACAGCCTCTGAAACGCAAAATGCAGGCATAAAAAAATTAAAATGCTTATAACTTTGGAATAGAAGCAGATAGAACCAAAATTCCAAATGTATTTTGTACAGGTTTTGAAGCCCTACTAGCACAGCAAAAATTGAGGAGATATCTCTTGTAGTTTTTTCACAATTTCACTTTTTAATTTTTCCACTATCCATTACAAATGCATTAAGCGAGCTTAGGCTGCACTGTGTGTAAGAGTGAACTCATGCCTGAATTCATGTTTATTTGACAGGAGAAGCCTCTGTATAGTTTAGTTTGCACATTCTTTTACTTCTAGGTAGAATTATATAGGTGGTCTAAAAGCGCAGTACAGCCTCTGAAACGCAAAATGCAGGCATAAAAAAATTAAAATGCTTATAACTTTGGAATAGAAGCAGATAGAACCAAAATTCCAAATGTATTTTGTACAGGTTTTGAAGCCCTACTAGCACAGCAAAAATTGAGGAGATATCTCTTGTAGTTTTTTCACAATTTCACTTTTTAATTTTTCCACTATCCATTACAAATGCATTAAGCGAGCTTAGGCTGGACTGGTTAGAGCATTATTGTGTGTAAGAGTGAACTCATGCCTGAATTCATGTTTATTTGACAGGAGAAGCCTCTGTATAGTTTAGTTTGCACATTCTTTTACTTCTAGGTAGAATTATATAGGTGGTCTAAAAGCGCAGTACAGCCTCTGAAACGCAAAATGCAGGCATAAAAAAATTAAAATGCTTATAACTTTGGAATAGAAGCAGATAGAACCAAAATTCCAAATGTATTTTGTACAGGTTTTGAAGCCCTACTAGCACAGCAAAAATTGAGGAGATATCTCTTGTAGTTTTTTCACAATTTCACTTTTTAATTTTTCCACTATCCATTACAAATGCATTAAGCGAGCTTAGGCTGGACTGGTTAGAGCATTATTGTGTGTAAGAGTGAACTCATGCCTGAATTCATGTTTATTTGACAGGAGAAGCCTCTGTATAGTTTAGTTTGCACATTCTTTTACTTCTAGGTAGAATTATATAGGTGGTCTAAAAGCGCAGTACAGCCTCTGAAACGCAAAATGCAGGCATAAAAAAATTAAAATGCTTATAACTTTGGAATAGAAGCAGATAGAACCAAAATTCCAAATGTATTTTGTACAGGTTTTGAAGCCCTACTAGCACAGCAAAAATTGAGGAGATATCTCTTGTAGTTTTTTTTCACAATTTCACTTTTTAATTTTTCCACTATCCATTACAAATGCATTAAGCGAGCTTAGGCTGCACTGTGTGTAAGAGTGAACTCATGCCTGAATTCATGTTTATTTGACAGGAGAAGCCTCTGTATAGTTTAGTTTGCACATTCTTTTACTTCTAGGTAGAATTATATAGGTGGTCTAAAAGCGCAGTACAGCCTCTGAAACGCAAAATGCAGGCATAAAAAAATTAAAATGCTTATAACTTTGGAATAGAAGCAGATAGAACCAAAATTCCAAATGTATTTTGTACAGGTTTTGAAGCCCTACTAGCACAGCAAAAATTGAGGAGATATCTCTTGTAGTTTTTTCACAATTTCACTTTTTAATTTTTCCACTATCCATTACAAATGCATTAAGCGAGCTTAGGCTGCACTGTGTGTAAGAGTGAACTCATGCCTGAATTCATGTTTATTTGACAGGAGAAGCCTCTGTATAGTTTAGTTTGCACATTCTTTTACTTCTAGGTAGAATTATATAGGTGGTCTAAAAGCGCAGTACAGCCTCTGAAACGCAAAATGCAGGCATAAAAAAATTAAAATGCTTATAACTTTGGAATAGAAGCAGATAGAACCAAAATTCCAAATGTATTTTGTACAGGTTTTGAAGCCCTACTAGCACAGCAAAAATTGAGGAGATATCTCTTGTAGTTTTTTCACAATTTCACTTTTTAATTTTTCCACTATCCATTACAAATGCATTAAGCGAGCTTAGGCTGGACTGGTTAGAGCATTATTGTGTGTAAGAGTGAACTCATGCCTGAATTCATGTTTATTTGACAGGAGAAGCCTCTGTATAGTTTAGTTTGCACATTCTTTTACTTCTAGGTAGAATTATATAGGTGGTCTAAAAGCGCAGTACAGCCTCTGAAACGCAAAATGCAGGCATAAAAAAATTAAAATGCTTATAACTTTGGAATAGAAGCAGATAGAACCAAAATTCCAAATGTATTTTGTACAGGTTTTGAAGCCCTACTAGCACAGCAAAAATTGAGGAGATATCTCTTGTAGTTTTTTTCACAATTTCACTTTTTAATTTTTCCACTATCCATTACAAATGCATTAAGCGAGCTTAGGCTGCACTGTGTGTAAGAGTGAACTCATGCCTGAATTCATGTTTATTTGACAGGAGAAGCCTCTGTATAGTTTAGTTTGCACATTCTTTTACTTCTAGGTAGAATTATATAGGTGGTCTAAAAGCGCAGTACAGCCTCTGAAACGCAAAATGCAGGCATAAAAAAATTAAAATGCTTATAACTTTGGAATAGAAGCAGATAGAACCAAAATTCCAAATGTATTTTGTACAGGTTTTGAAGCCCTACTAGCACAGCAAAAATTGAGGAGATATCTCTTGTAGTTTTTTCACAATTTCACTTTTTAATTTTTCCACTATCCATTACAAATGCATTAAGCGAGCTTAGGCTGGACTGGTTAGAGCATTGTGTGTAAGAGTGAACTCATGCCTGAATTCATGTTTATTTGACAGGAGAAGCCTCTGTATAGTTTAGTTTGCACATTCTTTTACTTCTAGGTAGAATTATATAGGTGGTCTAAAAGCGCAGTACAGCCTCTGAAACGCAAAATGCAGGCATAAAAAAATTAAAATGCTTATAACTTTGGAATAGAAGCAGATAGAACCAAAATTCCAAATGTATTTTGTACAGGTTTTGAAGCCCTACTAGCACAGCAAAAATTGAGGAGATATCTCTTGTAGTTTTTTTTTCACAATTTCACTTTTTAATTTTTCCACTATCCATTACAAATGCATTAAGCGAGCTTAGGCTGCACTGTGTGTAAGAGTGAACTCATGCCTGAATTCATGTTTATTTGACAGGAGAAGCCTCTGTATAGTTTAGTTTGCACATTCTTTTACTTCTAGGTAGAATTATATAGGTGGTCTAAAAGCGCAGTACAGCCTCTGAAACGCAAAATGCAGGCATAAAAAAATTAAAATGCTTATAACTTTGGAATAGAAGCAGATAGAACCAAAATTCCAAATGTATTTTGTACAGGTTTTGAAGCCCTACTAGCACAGCAAAAATTGAGGAGATATCTCTTGTAGTTTTTTTTTCACAATTTCACTTTTTAATTTTTCCACTATCCATTACAAATGCATTAAGCGAGCTTAGGCTGGACTGGTTAGAGCATTATTGTGTGTAAGAGTGAACTCATGCCTGAATTCATGTTTATTTGACAGGAGAAGCCTCTGTATAGTTTAGTTTGCACATTCTTTTACTTCTAGGTAGAATTATATAGTTGGTCTAAAAGCGCAGTACAGCCTCTGAAACGCAAAATGCAGGCATAAAAAAATTAAAATGCTTATAACTTTGGAATAGAAGCAGATAGAACCAAAATTTCAAATGTATTTTGTACAGGTTTTGAAGCCCTACTAGCACAGCAAAAATTGAGGAGATATCTCTTGTAGTTTTTTCACAATTTCACTTTTTAATTTTTCCACTATCCATTACAAATGCATTAAGCGAGCTTAGGCTGGACTGGTTAGAGCATTATTGTGTGTAAGAGTGAACTCATGCCTGAATTCATGTTTATTTGACAGGAGAAGCCTCTGTATAGTTTAGTTTGCACATTCTTTTACTTCTAGGTAGAATTATATAGGTGGTCTAAAAGCGCAGTACAGCCTCTGAAACGCAAAATGCAGGCATAAAAAAATTAAAATGCTTATAACTTTGGAATAGAAGCAGATAGAACCAAAATTCCAAATGTATTTTGTACAGGTTTTGAAGCCCTACTAGCACAGCAAAAATTGAGGAGATATCTCTTGTAGTTTTTTTCACAATTTCACTTTTTAATTTTTCCACTATCCATTACAAATGCATTAAGCGAGCTTAGGCTGCACTGTGTGTAAGAGTGAACTCATGCCTGAATTCATGTTTATTTGACAGGAGAAGCCTCTGTATAGTTTAGTTTGCACATTCTTTTACTTCTAGGTAGAATTATATAGTTGGTCTAAAAGCGCAGTACAGCCTCTGAAACGCAAAATGCAGGCATAAAAAAATTAAAATGCTTATAACTTTGGAATAGAAGCAGATAGAACCAAAATTTCAAATGTATTTTGTACAGGTTTTGAAGCCCTACTAGCACAGCAAAAATTGAGGAGATATCTCTTGTAGTTTTTTCACAATTTCACTTTTTAATTTTTCCACTATCCATTACAAATGCATTAAGCGAGCTTAGGCTGGACTGGTTAGAGCATTATTGTGTGTAAGAGTGAACTCATGCCTGAATTCATGTTTATTTGACAGGAGAAGCCTCTGTATAGTTTAGTTTGCACATTCTTTTACTTCTAGGTAGAATTATATAGGTGGTCTAAAAGCGCAGTACAAGCCTCTGAAACGCAAAATGCAGGCATAAAAAAATTAAAATGCTTATAACTTTGGAATAGAAGCAGATAGAACCAAAATTCCAAATGTATTTTGTACAGGTTTTGAAGCCCTACTAGCACAGCAAAAATTGAGGAGATATCTCTTGTAGTTTTTTCACAATTTCACTTTTTAATTTTTCCACTATCCATTACAAATGCATTAAGCGAGCTTAGGCTGGACTGGTTAGAGCATTATTGTGTGTAAGAGTGAACTCATGCCTGAATTCATGTTTATTTGACAGGAGAAGCCTCTGTATAGTTTAGTTTGCACATTCTTTTACTTCTAGGTAGAATTATATAGGTGGTCTAAAAGCGCAGTACAGCCTCTGAAACGCAAAATGCAGGCATAAAAAAATTAAAATGCTTATAACTTTGGAATAGAAGCAGATAGAACCAAAATTCCAAATGTATTTTGTACAGGTTTTGAAGCCCTACTAGCACAGCAAAAATTGAGGAGATATCTCTTGTAGTTTTTTCACAATTTCACTTTTTAATTTTTCCACTATCCATTACAAATGCATTAAGCGAGCTTAGGCTGGACTGGTTAGAGCATTATTGTGTGTAAGAGTGAACTCATGCCTGAATTCATGTTTATTTGACAGGAGAAGCCTCTGTATAGTTTAGTTTGCACATTCTTTTACTTCTAGGTAGAATTATATAGGTGGTCTAAAAGCGCAGTACAGCCTCTGAAACGCAAAATGCAGGCATAAAAAAATTAAAATGCTTATAACTTTGGAATAGAAGCAGATAGAACCAAAATTCCAAATGTATTTTGTACAGGTTTTGAAGCCCTACTAGCACAGCAAAAATTGAGGAGATATCTCTTGTAGTTTTTTCACAATTTCACTTTTTAATTTTTCCACTATCCATTACAAATGCATTAAGCGAGCTTAGGCTGCACTGTGTGTAAGAGTGAACTCATGCCTGAATTCATGTTTATTTGACAGGAGAAGCCTCTGTATAGTTTAGTTTGCACATTCTTTTACTTCTAGGTAGAATTATATAGGTGGTCTAAAAGCGCAGTACAGCCTCTGAAACGCAAAATGCAGGCATAAAAAAATTAAAATGCTTATAACTTTGGAATAGAAGCAGATAGAACCAAAATTCCAAATGTATTTTGTACAGGTTTTGAAGCCCTACTAGCACAGCAAAAATTGAGGAGATATCTCTTGTAGTTTTTTCACAATTTCACTTTTTAATTTTTCCACTATCCATTACAAATGCATTAAGCGAGCTTAGGCTGGACTGGTTAGAGCATTGTGTGTAAGAGTGAACTCATGCCTGAATTCATGTTTATTTGACAGGAGAAGCCTCTGTATAGTTTAGTTTGCACATTCTTTTACTTCTAGGTAGAATTATATAGGTGGTCTAAAAGCGCAGTACAGCCTCTGAAACGCAAAATGCAGGCATAAAAAAATTAAAATGCTTATAACTTTGGAATAGAAGCAGATAGAACCAAAATTCCAAATGTATTTTGTACAGGTTTTGAAGCCCTACTAGCACAGCAAAAATTGAGGAGATATCTCTTGTAGTTTTTTCACAATTTCACTTTTTAATTTTTCCACTATCCATTACAAATGCATTAAGCGAGCTTAGGCTGGACTGGTTAGAGCATTATTGTGTGTAAGAGTGAACTCATGCCTGAATTCATGTTTATTTGACAGGAGAAGCCTCTGTATAGTTTAGTTTGCACATTCTTTTACTTCTAGGTAGAATTATATAGGTGGTCTAAAAGCGCAGTACAGCCTCTGAAACGCAAAATGCAGGCATAAAAAAATTAAAATGCTTATAACTTTGGAATAGAAGCAGATAGAACCAAAATTCCAAATGTATTTTGTACAGGTTTTGAAGCCCTACTAGCACAGCAAAAATTGAGGAGATATCTCTTGTAGTTTTTTCACAATTTCACTTTTTAATTTTTCCACTATCCATTACAAATGCATTAAGCGAGCTTAGGCTGGACTGGTTAGAGCATTATTGTGTGTAAGAGTGAACTCATGCCTGAATTCATGTTTATTTGACAGGAGAAGCCTCTGTATAGTTTAGTTTGCACATTCTTTTACTTCTAGGTAGAATTATATAGGTGGTCTAAAAGCGCAGTACAGCCTCTGAAACGCAAAATGCAGGCATAAAAAAATTAAAATGCTTATAACTTTGGAATAGAAGCAGATAGAACCAAAATTTCAAATGTATTTTGTACAGGTTTTGAAGCCCTACTAGCACAGCAAAAATTGAGGAGATATCTCTTGTAGTTTTTTCACAATTTCACTTTTTAATTTTTCCACTATCCATTACAAATGCATTAAGCGAGCTTAGGCTGGACTGGTTAGAGCATTGTGTGTAAGAGTGAACTCATGCCTGAATTCATGTTTATTTGACAGGAGAAGCCTCTGTATAGTTTAGTTTGCACATTCTTTTACTTCTAGGTAGAATTATATAGGTGGTCTAAAAGCGCAGTACAGCCTCTGAAACGCAAAATGCAGGCATAAAAAAATTAAAATGCTTATAACTTTGGAATAGAAGCAGATAGAACCAAAATTCCAAATGTATTTTGTACAGGTTTTGAAGCCCTACTAGCACAGCAAAAATTGAGGAGATATCTCTTGTAGTTTTTTCACAATTTCACTTTTTAATTTTTCCACTATCCATTACAAATGCATTAAGCGAGCTTAGGCTGGACTGGTTAGAGCATTATTGTGTGTAAGAGTGAACTCATGCCTGAATTCATGTTTATTTGACAGGAGAAGCCTCTGTATAGTTTAGTTTGCACATTCTTTTACTTCTAGGTAGAATTATATAGGTGGTCTAAAAGCGCAGTACAAGCCTCTGAAACGCAAAATGCAGGCATAAAAAAATTAAAATGCTTATAACTTTGGAATAGAAGCAGATAGAACCAAAATTCCAAATGTATTTTGTACAGGTTTTGAAGCCCTACTAGCACAGCAAAAATTGAGGAGATATCTCTTGTAGTTTTTTCACAATTTCACTTTTTAATTTTTCCACTATCCATTACAAATGCATTAAGCGAGCTTAGGCTGGACTGGTTAGAGCATTATTGTGTGTAAGAGTGAACTCATGCCTGAATTCATGTTTATTTGACAGGAGAAGCCTCTGTATAGTTTAGTTTGCACATTCTTTTACTTCTAGGTAGAATTATATAGGTGGTCTAAAAGCGCAGTACAGCCTCTGAAACGCAAAATGCAGGCATAAAAAAATTAAAATGCTTATAACTTTGGAATAGAAGCAGATAGAACCAAAATTCCAAATGTATTTTGTACAGGTTTTGAAGCCCTACTAGCACAGCAAAAATTGAGGAGATATCTCTTGTAGTTTTTTTTTTCACAATTTCACTTTTTAATTTTTCCACTATCCATTACAAATGCATTAAGCGAGCTTAGGCTGCACTGTGTGTAAGAGTGAACTCATGCCTGAATTCATGTTTATTTGACAGGAGAAGCCTCTGTATAGTTTAGTTTGCACATTCTTTTACTTCTAGGTAGAATTATATAGGTGGTCTAAAAGCGCAGTACAGCCTCTGAAACGCAAAATGCAGGCATAAAAAAATTAAAATGCTTATAACTTTGGAATAGAAGCAGATAGAACCAAAATTCCAAATGTATTTTGTACAGGTTTTGAAGCCCTACTAGCACAGCAAAAATTGAGGAGATATCTCTTGTAGTTTTTTTCACAATTTCACTTTTTAATTTTTCCACTATCCATTACAAATGCATTAAGCGAGCTTAGGCTGCACTGTGTGTAAGAGTGAACTCATGCCTGAATTCATGTTTATTTGACAGGAGAAGCCTCTGTATAGTTTAGTTTGCACATTCTTTTACTTCTAGGTAGAATTATATAGTTGGTCTAAAAGCGCAGTACAGCCTCTGAAACGCAAAATGCAGGCATAAAAAAATTAAAATGCTTATAACTTTGGAATAGAAGCAGATAGAACCAAAATTTCAAATGTATTTTGTACAGGTTTTGAAGCCCTACTAGCACAGCAAAAATTGAGGAGATATCTCTTGTAGTTTTTTCACAATTTCACTTTTTAATTTTTCCACTATCCATTACAAATGCATTAAGCGAGCTTAGGCTGGACTGGTTAGAGCATTGTGTGTAAGAGTGAACTCATGCCTGAATTCATGTTTATTTGACAGGAGAAGCCTCTGTATAGTTTAGTTTGCACATTCTTTTACTTCTAGGTAGAATTATATAGGTGGTCTAAAAGCGCAGTACAAGCCTCTGAAACGCAAAATGCAGGCATAAAAAAATTAAAATGCTTATAACTTTGGAATAGAAGCAGATAGAACCAAAATTCCAAATGTATTTTGTACAGGTTTTGAAGCCCTACTAGCACAGCAAAAATTGAGGAGATATCTCTTGTAGTTTTTTTTCACAATTTCACTTTTTAATTTTTCCACTATCCATTACAATTGCATTAAGCGAGCTTAGGCTGGACTGGTTAGAGCATTATTGTGTGTAAGAGTGAACTCATGCCTGAATTCATGTTTATTTGACAGGAGAAGCCTCTGTATAGTTTAGTTTGCACATTCTTTTACTTCTAGGTAGAATTATATAGGTGGTCTAAAAGCGCAGTACAGCCTCTGAAACGCAAAATGCAGGCATAAAAAAATTAAAATGCTTATAACTTTGGAATAGAAGCAGATAGAACCAAAATTCCAAATGTATTTTGTACAGGTTTTGAAGCCCTACTAGCACAGCAAAAATTGAGGAGATATCTCTTGTAGTTTTTTCACAATTTCACTTTTTAATTTTTCCACTATCCATTACAAATGCATTAAGCGAGCTTAGGCTGGACTGGTTAGAGCATTGTGTGTAAGAGTGAACTCATGCCTGAATTCATGTTTATTTGACAGGAGAAGCCTCTGTATAGTTTAGTTTGCACATTCTTTTACTTCTAGGTAGAATTATATAGGTGGTCTAAAAGCGCAGTACAGCCTCTGAAACGCAAAATGCAGGCATAAAAAAATTAAAATGCTTATAACTTTGGAATAGAAGCAGATAGAACCAAAATTCCAAATGTATTTTGTACAGGTTTTGAAGCCCTACTAGCACAGCAAAAATTGAGGAGATATCTCTTGTAGTTTTTTTTTCACAATTTCACTTTTTAATTTTTCCACTATCCATTACAATTGCATTAAGCGAGCTTAGGCTGGACTGGTTAGAGCATTATTGTGTGTAAGAGTGAACTCATGCCTGAATTCATGTTTATTTGACAGGAGAAGCCTCTGTATAGTTTAGTTTGCACATTCTTTTACTTCTAGGTAGAATTATATAGTTGGTCTAAAAGCGCAGTACAGCCTCTGAAACGCAAAATGCAGGCATAAAAAAATTAAAATGCTTATAACTTTGGAATAGAAGCAGATAGAACCAAAATTTCAAATGTATTTTGTACAGGTTTTGAAGCCCTACTAGCACAGCAAAAATTGAGGAGATATCTCTTGTAGTTTTTTTTCACAATTTCACTTTTTAATTTTTCCACTATCCATTACAAATGCATTAAGCGAGCTTAGGCTGGACTGGTTAGAGCATTATTGTGTGTAAGAGTGAACTCATGCCTGAATTCATGTTTATTTGACAGGAGAAGCCTCTGTATAGTTTAGTTTGCACATTCTTTTACTTCTAGGTAGAATTATATAGGTGGTCTAAAAGCGCAGTACAGCCTCTGAAACGCAA
Organism: Paratrypauchen microcephalus; assembly: GCA_036785185.1. NCBI lineage: Eukaryota > Metazoa > Chordata > Actinopteri > Gobiiformes > Gobiidae > Paratrypauchen > Paratrypauchen microcephalus. Next base: position 4,172,734 of record JAVJIX010000090.1, on the reverse strand, counting down.
AATGCAGGCATAAAAAAATTAAAATGCTTATAACTTTGGAATAGAAGCAGATAGAACCAAAATTCCAAATGTATTTTGTACAGGTTTTGAAGCCCTACTAGCACAGCAAAAATTGAGGAGATATCTCTTGTAGTTTTTTCACAATTTCACTTTTTAATTTTTCCACTATCCATTACAAATGCATTAAGCGAGCTTAGGCTGGACTGGTTAGAGCATTATTGTGTGTAAGAGTGAACTCATGCCTGAATTCATGTTTATTTGACAGGAGAAGCCTCTGTATAGTTTAGTTTGCACATTCTTTTACTTCTAGGTAGAATTATATAGGTGGTCTAAAAGCGCAGTACAGCCTCTGAAACGCAAAATGCAGGCATAAAAAAATTAAAATGCTTATAACTTTGGAATAGAAGCAGATAGAACCAAAATTCCAAATGTATTTTGTACAGGTTTTGAAGCCCTACTAGCACAGCAAAAATTGAGGAGATATCTCTTGTAGTTTTTTCACAATTTCACTTTTTAATTTTTCCACTATCCATTACAAATGCATTAAGCGAGCTTAGGCTGGACTGGTTAGAGCATTATTGTGTGTAAGAGTGAACTCATGCCTGAATTCATGTTTATTTGACAGGAGAAGCCTCTGTATAGTTTAGTTTGCACATTCTTTTACTTCTAGGTAGAATTATATAGGTGGTCTAAAAGCGCAGTACAGCCTCTGAAACGCAAAATGCAGGCATAAAAAAATTAAAATGCTTATAACTTTGGAATAGAAGCAGATAGAACCAAAATTCCAAATGTATTTTGTACAGGTTTTGAAGCCCTACTAGCACAGCAAAAATTGAGGAGATATCTCTTGTAGTTTTTTCACAATTTCACTTTTTAATTTTTCCACTATCCATTACAAATGCATTAAGCGAGCTTAGGCTGCACTGTGTGTAAGAGTGAACTCATGCCTGAATTCATGTTTATTTGACAGGAGAAGCCTCTGTATAGTTTAGTTTGCACATTCTTTTACTTCTAGGTAGAATTATATAGGTGGTCTAAAAGCGCAGTACAGCCTCTGAAACGCAAAATGCAGGCATAAAAAAATTAAAATGCTTATAACTTTGGAATAGAAGCAGATAGAACCAAAATTCCAAATGTATTTTGTACAGGTTTTGAAGCCCTACTAGCACAGCAAAAATTGAGGAGATATCTCTTGTAGTTTTTTTTTTCACAATTTCACTTTTTAATTTTTCCACTATCCATTACAATTGCATTAAGCGAGCTTAGGCTGGACTGGTTAGAGCATTATTGTGTGTAAGAGTGAACTCATGCCTGAATTCATGTTTATTTGACAGGAGAAGCCTCTGTATAGTTTAGTTTGCACATTCTTTTACTTCTAGGTAGAATTATATAGGTGGTCTAAAAGCGCAGTACAGCCTCTGAAACGCAAAATGCAGGCATAAAAAAATTAAAATGCTTATAACTTTGGAATAGAAGCAGATAGAACCAAAATTCCAAATGTATTTTGTACAGGTTTTGAAGCCCTACTAGCACAGCAAAAATTGAGGAGATATCTCTTGTAGTTTTTTCACAATTTCACTTTTTAATTTTTCCACTATCCATTACAAATGCATTAAGCGAGCTTAGGCTGCACTGTGTGTAAGAGTGAACTCATGCCTGAATTCATGTTTATTTGACAGGAGAAGCCTCTGTATAGTTTAGTTTGCACATTCTTTTACTTCTAGGTAGAATTATATAGGTGGTCTAAAAGCGCAGTACAGCCTCTGAAACGCAAAATGCAGGCATAAAAAAATTAAAATGCTTATAACTTTGGAATAGAAGCAGATAGAACCAAAATTCCAAATGTATTTTGTACAGGTTTTGAAGCCCTACTAGCACAGCAAAAATTGAGGAGATATCTCTTGTAGTTTTTTCACAATTTCACTTTTTAATTTTTCCACTATCCATTACAAATGCATTAAGCGAGCTTAGGCTGGACTGGTTAGAGCATTGTGTGTAAGAGTGAACTCATGCCTGAATTCATGTTTATTTGACAGGAGAAGCCTCTGTATAGTTTAGTTTGCACATTCTTTTACTTCTAGGTAGAATTATATAGGTGGTCTAAAAGCGCAGTACAGCCTCTGAAACGCAAAATGCAGGCATAAAAAAATTAAAATGCTTATAACTTTGGAATAGAAGCAGATAGAACCAAAATTCCAAATGTATTTTGTACAGGTTTTGAAGCCCTACTAGCACAGCAAAAATTGAGGAGATATCTCTTGTAGTTTTTTTCACAATTTCACTTTTTAATTTTTCCACTATCCATTACAAATGCATTAAGCGAGCTTAGGCTGCACTGTGTGTAAGAGTGAACTCATGCCTGAATTCATGTTTATTTGACAGGAGAAGCCTCTGTATAGTTTAGTTTGCACATTCTTTTACTTCTAGGTAGAATTATATAGGTGGTCTAAAAGCGCAGTACAGCCTCTGAAACGCAAAATGCAGGCATAAAAAAATTAAAATGCTTATAACTTTGGAATAGAAGCAGATAGAACCAAAATTTCAAATGTATTTTGTACAGGTTTTGAAGCCCTACTAGCACAGCAAAAATTGAGGAGATATCTCTTGTAGTTTTTTCACAATTTCACTTTTTAATTTTTCCACTATCCATTACAAATGCATTAAGCGAGCTTAGGCTGGACTGGTTAGAGCATTATTGTGTGTAAGAGTGAACTCATGCCTGAATTCATGTTTATTTGACAGGAGAAGCCTCTGTATAGTTTAGTTTGCACATTCTTTTACTTCTAGGTAGAATTATATAGGTGGTCTAAAAGCGCAGTACAGCCTCTGAAACGCAAAATGCAGGCATAAAAAAATTAAAATGCTTATAACTTTGGAATAGAAGCAGATAGAACCAAAATTCCAAATGTATTTTGTACAGGTTTTGAAGCCCTACTAGCACAGCAAAAATTGAGGAGATATCTCTTGTAGTTTTTTCACAATTTCACTTTTTAATTTTTCCACTATCCATTACAAATGCATTAAGCGAGCTTAGGCTGCACTGTGTGTAAGAGTGAACTCATGCCTGAATTCATGTTTATTTGACAGGAGAAGCCTCTGTATAGTTTAGTTTGCACATTCTTTTACTTCTAGGTAGAATTATATAGTTGGTCTAAAAGCGCAGTACAGCCTCTGAAACGCAAAATGCAGGCATAAAAAAATTAAAATGCTTATAACTTTGGAATAGAAGCAGATAGAACCAAAATTTCAAATGTATTTTGTACAGGTTTTGAAGCCCTACTAGCACAGCAAAAATTGAGGAGATATCTCTTGTAGTTTTTTCACAATTTCACTTTTTAATTTTTCCACTATCCATTACAAATGCATTAAGCGAGCTTAGGCTGGACTGGTTAGAGCATTATTGTGTGTAAGAGTGAACTCATGCCTGAATTCATGTTTATTTGACAGGAGAAGCCTCTGTATAGTTTAGTTTGCACATTCTTTTACTTCTAGGTAGAATTATATAGGTGGTCTAAAAGCGCAGTACAGCCTCTGAAACGCAAAATGCAGGCATAAAAAAATTAAAATGCTTATAACTTTGGAATAGAAGCAGATAGAACCAAAATTCCAAATGTATTTTGTACAGGTTTTGAAGCCCTACTAGCACAGCAAAAATTGAGGAGATATCTCTTGTAGTTTTTTCACAATTTCACTTTTTAATTTTTCCACTATCCATTACAAATGCATTAAGCGAGCTTAGGCTGCACTGTGTGTAAGAGTGAACTCATGCCTGAATTCATGTTTATTTGACAGGAGAAGCCTCTGTATAGTTTAGTTTGCACATTCTTTTACTTCTAGGTAGAATTATATAGTTGGTCTAAAAGCGCAGTACAGCCTCTGAAACGCAAAATGCAGGCATAAAAAAATTAAAATGCTTATAACTTTGGAATAGAAGCAGATAGAACCAAAATTTCAAATGTATTTTGTACAGGTTTTGAAGCCCTACTAGCACAGCAAAAATTGAGGAGATATCTCTTGTAGTTTTTTCACAATTTCACTTTTTAATTTTTCCACTATCCATTACAAATGCATTAAGCGAGCTTAGGCTGGACTGGTTAGAGCATTGTGTGTAAGAGTGAACTCATGCCTGAATTCATGTTTATTTGACAGGAGAAGCCTCTGTATAGTTTAGTTTGCACATTCTTTTACTTCTAGGTAGAATTATATAGTTGGTCTAAAAGCGCAGTACAGCCTCTGAAACGCAAAATGCAGGCATAAAAAAATTAAAATGCTTATAACTTTGGAATAGAAGCAGATAGAACCAAAATTTCAAATGTATTTTGTACAGGTTTTGAAGCCCTACTAGCACAGCAAAAATTGAGGAGATATCTCTTGTAGTTTTTTTCACAATTTCACTTTTTAATTTTTCCACTATCCATTACAAATGCATTAAGCGAGCTTAGGCTGGACTGGTTAGAGCATTGTGTGTAAGAGTGAACTCATGCCTGAATTCATGTTTATTTGACAGGAGAAGCCTCTGTATAGTTTAGTTTGCACATTCTTTTACTTCTAGGTAGAATTATATAGGTGGTCTAAAAGCGCAGTACAGCCTCTGAAACGCAAAATGCAGGCATAAAAAAATTAAAATGCTTATAACTTTGGAATAGAAGCAGATAGAACCAAAATTCCAAATGTATTTTGTACAGGTTTTGAAGCCCTACTAGCACAGCAAAAATTGAGGAGATATCTCTTGTAGTTTTTTTCACAATTTCACTTTTTAATTTTTCCACTATCCATTACAAATGCATTAAGCGAGCTTAGGCTGGACTGCTTAGAGCATTGTGTGTAAGAGTGAACTCATGCCTGAATTCATGTTTATTTGACAGGAGAAGCCTCTGTATAGTTTAGTTTGCACATTCTTTTACTTCTAGGTAGAATTATATAGGTGGTCTAAAAGCGCAGTACAGCCTCTGAAACGCAAAATGCAGGCATAAAAAAATTAAAATGCTTATAACTTTGGAATAGAAGCAGATAGAACCAAAATTCCAAATGTATTTTGTACAGGTTTTGAAGCCCTACTAGCACAGCAAAAATTGAGGAGATATCTCTTGTAGTTTTTTCACAATTTCACTTTTTAATTTTTCCACTATCCATTACAAATGCATTAAGCGAGCTTAGGCTGCACTGTGTGTAAGAGTGAACTCATGCCTGAATTCATGTTTATTTGACAGGAGAAGCCTCTGTATAGTTTAGTTTGCACATTCTTTTACTTCTAGGTAGAATTATATAGTTGGTCTAAAAGCGCAGTACAGCCTCTGAAACGCAAAATGCAGGCATAAAAAAATTAAAATGCTTATAACTTTGGAATAGAAGCAGATAGAACCAAAATTTCAAATGTATTTTGTACAGGTTTTGAAGCCCTACTAGCACAGCAAAAATTGAGGAGATATCTCTTGTAGTTTTTTCACAATTTCACTTTTTAATTTTTCCACTATCCATTACAAATGCATTAAGCGAGCTTAGGCTGGACTGGTTAGAGCATTATTGTGTGTAAGAGTGAACTCATGCCTGAATTCATGTTTATTTGACAGGAGAAGCCTCTGTATAGTTTAGTTTGCACATTCTTTTACTTCTAAGGTAGAATTATATAGGTGGTCTAAAAGCGCAGTACAGCCTCTGAAACGCAAAATGCAGGCATAAAAAAATTAAAATGCTTATAACTTTGGAATAGAAGCAGATAGAACCAAAATTCCAAATGTATTTTGTACAGGTTTAGAAGCCCTACTTGCACAGCAAAAATTGAGGAGATACCTCTTGTAGTTTTTTCACAATTTCACTTTTTAATTTTTCCACTACCCATTGGAAATGCATTAACTTCTCACGCTGTGACCGGCCCGTGCACGGGCTTGTTCACTGTTTTTTTTTTCTTTCCATATAAGAGCACACATTCCCGAACGTGTCCCATGACATCTACACATCAAATTAAACCTTACAGTCTCCTCTTTTTGACTATGCAATTCATTTCCCGGCACAACAATAGTCCCCGAGCACATGGGGCTTTTATACGGAAAAGCACAAAATGAGGTTTGTTACTTTGCTTACCTTTGAAGGCTCTGGACAGGTCAAACATCTGTATTTCACCACAAGCTTGGTATCATTCTGTTCGTAAGGATCCAGCGAATAAAATCCAGTAAAACAATTTAGTCCAAAACACGTTTTAGATCCAATACGATGGCGAAAGTCTTCCCAACTTGCATAAGCGCCAGTGTTTTTTTTTCACTTCTTTAGCCTAAATCAAGCAAAATATAACTTTCCTCGCTAAAAATCGAGGAGATACCTCTTGTAGTTTTTTCACAATTTCACTTTTTAATTTTTCCACAACCCATTGGAAATGCATTAAGAGAGGTAGTCTTACGCTGTGACCGGCTTGTTCATTGTTTTTTTTTCTTTCCATATAAGAGCACACATTCCCGAACGTGTCCCATGACATCTACACATCAAATTAAACCTTACAGTCTCCTCTGAATTCATGTCTATTTGACAGGAGAAGCCCCTATATAGTCTAGTTTGCACATTCTTTTACTTCTAAGGTAGGATTATATAGATGGTCTAAAAGTGCAGTTTAGCCTCTGAAACGCAAAATGCATGCATAAAAAAATAAAATGCTTATAACTTTGGAATAGAAGCAGATAGAACCAAAATTCCAAATGTATTTTGTACAGGTTTAGAAGCCCTACTTGCACAGCAAAAAATTGAGGTGATACCTCTTGTAGTTTTTTCACAATTTCACTTTTTAATTTTTCCACTACCCATTGGAAATGCATTAAGAGAGCAGAGACTACATTGGCTAGAGCATTGTGTCTAAAAGTGAACTCATGCCTGAATTCATGTCTATTTGACAGGAGAAGCCCCTATATAGTCTAGTTTGCACATTCTTTTAATTCTAAGGTAGGATTATATAGATGGTCTAAAAGTGCAGTTTAGCCTCTGAAACGCAAAATGCACGCATAAAAAAATAAAATGCGTATAACTTTGGAATAGAAGCAGATAGAACCAAAATTCCAAATGTATTTTGTACAGGTTTAGAAGCCCTAATTGCACAGCAAAAATTGAGGTGATACCTCTTGTAGTTTTTTCACAATTTCACTTTTTAATTTTTCCACTACCCATTGGAAATGCATTAACTTCTTACGCTGTGACCGGCCCGTGCACGGGCTTATTCACTGTTTTTTCTTTCCATATAAGAGCACACATTCCCGAACGTGTCCCATGACATCTACACATCAAATTAAACCTTACAGTCTCCTCTTTTTGACTATGCAATTCATTTCCCGGCACAACAATCAGTCCCCGAGCACATGGGGCTTTTATACGGAAAAGCACAAAATGAGGTTTGTTACTTTGCTTACCTTTGAAGGCTCTGGACAGGTCAAACATCTGTATTTCACCACAAGCTTGGTATCATTCTGTCCGTAAGGATCCAGCGAATAAAATCCAGTAAAACAATTTAGCCCAAAACACGTTTTAGATCCAATACGATGGCGAAAGTCTTCCCAACTTGCATAAGCGCCAGTGTTTTTTTTCACTTCTTTAGCCTAAATCAAGCAAAATATAACTTTCCTCGCTAAAACCGCGCTCACAGCAGCTAAACACGATGATATACTTAAGAGAGCAGAGACTACATTGGCTAGAGCATTGTGTCTAAAAGTGAACTCATGCCTGAATTCATGTCTATTTGACAGGAGAAGCCCCTATATAGTCTAGTTTGCACATTCTTTTACTTCTAAGGTAGGATTATATAGATGGTCTAAAAGTGCAGTTTAGCCTCTGAAACGCAAAATGCACGCATAAAAAAATAAAATGCTTATAACTTTGGAATAGAAGCAGATAGAACCAAAATTCCAAATGTATTTTGTACAGGTTTAGAAGCCCTACTTGCACAGCAAAAAATGAGATACCTCTTGTAGTTTTTTCACAATTTCACTTTTTAATTTTTCCACTACCCATTGGAAATGCATTAAGAGAGCAGAGACTACATTAGCTAGAGCATTGTGTCTAAAAGTGAACTCATGCCTGAATTCATGTCTATTTGACAGGAGAAGCCCCTATATAGTCTAGTTTGCACATTCTTTTACTTCTAAGGTAGGATTATATAGATGGTCTAAAAGTGCAGGTTAGCCTCTGAAACGCAAAATGCATGCATAAAAAAATAAAATGCTTATAACTTTGGAACAGAAGCAGATAGAACCAAAATTCCAAATGTATTTTGTACAGGTTTAGAAGCCCTACTTGCACTGCAAAAAATGAGGTGATACCTCTTGTAGTTTTTTCACAATTTCACTTTTTAATTTTTCCACTACCCATTGGAAATGCATTAAGAGAGCAGAGATTACATTAGCTAGAGCATTGTGTCTAAAAGTGAACTCATGCCTGAATTCATGTCTATTTGACAGGAGAAGCCCCTATATAGTCTAGTTTGCACATTATTTTACTTCTAAGGTAGGATTATATAGATGGTCTAAAAGTGCAGTTTAGTCTCTGAAACGCAAAATGCACGCATAAAAAAATAAAATGCTTATAACTTTGGAATAGAAGCAGATAGAACCAAAATTCCAAATGTATTTTGTACAGGTTTAGAAGCCCTACTTGCACAGCAAAAATTGAGGAGATACCTCTTGTAGTTTTTTCACAATTTCACTTTTTAATTTTTCCACTACCCATTGGAAATGCATTAACTTCTTACGCTGTGACCGGCCCGTGCACGGGCTTGTTCACTGTTTTTTTTTTCTTTCCATATAAGAGCACACATTCCCGAACGTGTCCCATGACATCTACACATCAAATTAAACCTTACAGTCTCCTCTTTTTGACTATGCAATTCATTTCCCGGCACAACAATCAGTCCCCGAGCACATGGGGCTTTTATACGGAAAAGCACAAAACGAGGTTTGTTACTTTGCTTACCTTTGAAGGCTCTGGACAGGTCAAACATCTGTATTTCACCACAAGCTTGGTATCATTCTGTCCGTAAGGATCCAGCGAATAAAATCCAGTAAAACAATTTAACCCAAAACACGTTTTAGATCCAATACGATGGCGAAAGTCTTCCCAACTTGCATAAGCGCCAGTGTTTTTTTTCACTTCTTTAGCCTAAATCAAGCAAAATATAACTTTCCTCGCTAAAACCGCGCTCACAGCAGCTAAACACGATGATATACTTAAGAGAGCACAGACTACATTGGCTAGAGCATTGTGTCTAAAAGTGAACTCATGTCTGAATTCATGTCTATTTGACAGGAGAAGCCCCTATATAGTCTAGTTAGCACATTCTTTTACTTCTAAGGCAGAATTATATACATGGTCTAAAAGTGCAGTTTAGTCTCTGAAACGCAAAATGCATGCATAAAAAAATGAAATGCTTATAACTTTGGAATAGAAGCAGATAGAACCAAAATTCCAAATGTATTTTGTACAGGTTTAGAAGCCCTACTTGCACAGCAAAAATTGAGGAGATACCTCTTGTAGTTTTTTCACAATTTCACTTTTTAATTTTTCCACTACCCATTGGAAATGCATTAAGAGAGCAGAGACTACATTAGCTAGAGCATTGTGTCTAAAAGTGAACTCATGCCTGAATTCATGTCTATTTGACAGGAGAAGCCCCTATATAGTCTAGTTTGCACATTCTTTTACTTCTAAGGTAGGATTATATAGATGGTCTAAAAGTGCAGTTTAGCCTCTGAAACGCAAAATGCACGCATAAAAAAATAAAATGCTTATAACTTTGGAATAGAAGCAGATAGAACCAAAATTCCAAATGTATTTTGTACAGGTTTAGAAGCCCTACTTGCACAGCAAAAATCGAGGAGATACCTCTTGTAGTTTTTTCACAATTTCACTTTTTAATTTTTCCACTACCCATTGGAAATGCATTAAGAGAGCAGAGACTACAGTAGCTAGAGCAGGGGTCTCAAACTCAATTTACCTAGGGGCCGCATGGGGTAGAATCTGAATGAGGCTGGGCCGCATCAGGATTTCCACAAGAAAAGTGCAAATAAATCATTCCAATGTTCTCAAATATATTTATTTTTAATACAAATGAAATAAATGAAAAAATGATAAAATAATAAATCAATCCGTAATAAATAATTTAATAATAATAATGGTCATACAGTAGATACAGACGACTAAAGAAACCGCATATTGACTGGCTGGCTGGCTAGTTATTTTTTATTCAGTTTTAAATGTGTGTATTAACAGTTTTTTAAACGTTAATTGCCTGAAATGGAACATTGAACATAAACTGTTTTAAACATGGATTCTCTGGTTCAGTCCTGGTTTAGTCCTGGTTCAGTCCTGGTTCAGTCCTGGTTCAGACCTGGTTTTAGTCCTGGTTCAGTCCTGGTTCAGTCCTGGTTTTAGACCTGGTTTAGTCCTGGTTCAGTCCTGGTTCAGTCCTGGTTTTAGACCTGGTTTTAGACCTGGTTCAGTCCTGGTTTAGTCCTGGTTCAGTCCTGGTTTTAGACCTGGTTCAGTCCTGGTTTTAGACCTGGTTCAGTCCTGGTTCAGTCCTGGTTTAGTCCTGGTTTTAGTCCTGGTTTAGACCTGGTTTAGTCCTGGTTTAGACCTGGTTTAGTCCTGGTTCAGTCCTGGTTCAGTCCTGGTTTTAGACCTGGTTCAGTCCTGGTTTAGTCCTGGTTCAGTCCTGGTTCAGACCTGGTTTTAGACCTGGTTCAGTCCTGGTTTTAGACCTGGTTCAGTCCTGGTTTTAGTCCTGGTTTAGTCCTGGTTTAGTCCTGGTTCAGTCCTGGTTCAGTCCTGGTTTAGTCCTGGTTCAGTCCTGGTTTAGTCCTGGTTTAGTCCTGGTTCAGTCCTGGTTCAGACCTGGTTTTAGTCCTGGTTCAGTCCTGGTTTTAGACCTGGTTCAGTCCTGGTTCAGTCCTGGTTCAGTCCTGGTTCAGACCTGGTTCAGACCTGGTTTTAGACCTGGTTTTAGACCTGGTTCAGTCCTGGTTTAGTCCTGGTTCAGTCCTGGTTCAGACCTGGTTTTAGACCTGGTTCAGTCCTGGTTTTAGTCCTGGTTTAGTCCTGGTTTAGTCCTGGTTCAGTCCTGGTTTAGTCCTGGTTTAGTCCTGGTTCAGTCCTGGTTCAGTCCTGGTTTAGACCTGGTTCAGTCCTGGTTCAGTCCTGGTTTAGTCCTGGTTCAGTCCTGGTTCAGTCCTGGTTTAGTCCTGGTTTAGTCCTGGTTTAGTCCTGGTTTAGACCTGGTTTTAGACCTGGTTTAGACCTGGTTCAGTCCTGGTCTAGTCAATATATGGATTATCGCAGTATCGCCCGGGTCTCTCGCGCGCGCACATCAAACAACACGTAGCGCGAGTGAGGCCGTGACACTATCTGCACGTGTGGGAACAGGGCCGCCCGCCGCCTCTCCACAGATTTGACAGGCTCTGAATGGAGTCAGAGACGGACGGAGACGCGTTCACGGAAGAAGCGCCCTCCCTCCCTCCCGCCGGAGCTGTGCGCCCGTGCGGGGAAAAGCGCGCAAAGCGCGCACAAATGCACCACTGTCTGCCTCCCTCGTGTCTAAGAAATGGATCAATCACTGTCCCTGTCTGATGTCTGTCTGCCGCAACCCCAAACACACAAGCACACACAAGCACACAAGCACTAAAAGCTCTAAGCACTGGGACCTCACCCTAGCCCCGCCACACATTTAGAGAAAATACGCACGACCGATGTCCCGCCCTCCAGAGCCATATACCACATCGTGATTGGTTCATTCTGCGTCGCACACAAGAAATTAAATTCATATTAATCTTGCGGGCCTCACTTATATTAATCTTTCATATTAAGACGAGGGCCGCAAATTATCGTCCCGGGGGCCGCAGTTGGCCCGCGGGCCGCGTGCCTGAGACCAATGAGCTAGAGCATTGTGTCTAAAAGTGAACTCATGCCTGAATTCATGTCTATTTGACAGGAGAAGCCCCTATATAGTCTAGTTTGCACATTCTTTTACTTCTAAGGTAGGATTGTATAGATGGTCTAAAAGTGCAGTTTAGCCTCTGAAACGCAAAATGCACGCATAAAAAAATAAAATGCTTATAACTTTGGAATAGAAGCAGATAGAACCAAAAATCCAAATGTATTTTGTACAGGTTTAGAAGCCCTACTTGCACAGCAAAAAATGAGATACCTCTTGTAGTTTTTTCACAATTTCACTTTTTAATTTTTCCACTACCTATTGGAAATGCATTGAGGGAGCAGAGACTACATTAGCTAGAGCATTGTGTCTAAAAGTGAACTCATGCCTGAATTCATGTCTATTTGACAGGAGAAGCCCCTATATAGTCTAGTTTGCACATTCTTTTACTTCTAAGGTAGGATTATATAGATGGTCTAAAAGTGCAGTTTAGCCTCTGAAACGCAAAATGCACGCATAAAAAAATAAAATGCTTATAACTTTGGAATAGAAGCAGATAGAACCAAAATTCTAAACGTATTTTGTACAGGTTTAGAAGCCCTACTTGCACAGCAAAAAATGAGGTGATACCTCTTGTAGTTTTTTCACAATTTCACTTTTTAATTTTTCCACTACCCATTGGAAATGCATTAAGAGAGCAGAGATTACATTAGCTAGAGCATTGTGTCTAAAAGTGAACTCATGCCTGAACTCATGTCTATTTGACAGGAGAAGCCCCCTATATAGTCTAGTTTGCACATTCTTTTACTTCTAAGGTAGGATTATATAGATGGTCTAAAAGTGCAGTTTAGCCTCTGAAACGCAAAATGCACGCATAAAAAAATAAAATGCTTATAACTTTGGAATAGAAGCAGATAGAACCAAAATTCCAAATGTATTTTGTACAGGTTTAGAAGCCCTACTTGCACAGCAAAAATTGAGGTGATACCTCTTGTAGCTTTTTCACAATTTCACTTTTTAATTTTTCGACTACCCATTGGAAATACAGTAAGAGAGCAGAGACTACATTAGCTAGAGCATTGTGTCTAAAAGTGAACTCATGCCTGAATTCATGTCTATTTGACAGGAGAAGCCCCTATATAGTCTAGTTTGCACATTCTTTTACTTCTAAATCAAGCAAAATATAACTTTCCTCGCTAAAACCGCGCTCAAAGCAGCTAAACACGATGATATACGTAAGAGAGCAGAGACTACATTGGCTAGAGCATTGTGTCTAAAAGTGAACTCATGCCTGAATTCATGTCTATTTGACAGGAGAAGCCCCTATATAGTCTAGTTTGCACATTCTTTTACTTCTAAGGTAGGATTATATAGATGGTCTAAAAGTGCAGTTTAGCCTCTGAAATGCAAAATGCACGCATAAAAAAATAAAATGCTTATAACTTTGGAATAGAAGCAGATAGAACCAAAATTCCAAATGTATTTTGTACAGGTTTAGAAGCCCTACTTGCACAGCAAAAATTGAGGAGATACCTCTTGTAGTTTTTTCACAATTTCACTTTTTAATTTTTCCACTACCCATTGGAAATGCATTGAGGGAGCAGAGACTACATTAGCTAGAGCATTGTGTCTAAAAGTGAACTCATGCCTGAATTCATGTCTATTTGACAGGAGAAGCCCCTATATAGTCTAGTTTGCACATTCTTTGACTTCTAAGGTAGGATTATATAGATGGTCTAAAAGTGCAGTTTAGCCTCTGAAACGCAAAATGCATGCATAAAAAAATAAAATGCTTATAACTTTGGAACAGAAGCAGATAGAACCAAAATTCCAAATGTATTTTGTACAGGTTTAGAAGCCCTACTTGCACAGCAAAAATTCAGGAGATACCTCTTGTAGTTTTTTCACAATTCACTTTTTAATTTTTCCACTACCCATTGGAAATGCATTAAGAGAGCAGAGACTACATTAGCTAGAGCATTGTGTCTAAAAGTGAACTCATGCCTGAATTCATGTCTATTTGACAGGAGAAGCTTGCACATTCTAGTCTAGTTTGCACATTCTTTTACTTCTAAGGTAGGATTATATAGATGGTCTAAAAGTGCAGTTTAGCCTCTGAAACGCAAAATGCACGCATAAAAAAATAAAATGCTTATAACTTTGGAATAGAAGCAGATAGAACCAAAATTCCAAATGTATTTTGTACAGGTTTAGAAGCCCTACTTGCACAGCAAAAATTGAGGTGATACCTCTTGTAGTTTTTTCACAATTTCACTTTTTAATTTTTCCACTACCCATTGGAAATGCAATGGGTAGTGGCCCATTACGCTCTGACCGGCCCGTGCACGGGCTTGTTCACTGTTTTTTTTTTCTTTCCATATAAGAGCACACATTCCCGAACGTGTCCCATGACATCTACACATCAAATTAAACCTTACAGTCTCCTCTTTTTGACTATGCATGTCAATTCCCGGCACAACAATCAGTCCCCGAGCACATGGGGCTTTTATACGGAAAAGCACAAAACGAGGTTTGTTACTTTGCTTACCTTTGAAGGCTCTGGACAGGTCAAACATCTGTATTTCACCACAAGCTTGGTATCATTCTGTCCGTAAGGATCCAGCGAATAAAATCCAGTAAAACAATTTAGTCCAAAACACGTTTTAGATCCAATACGATAGCGAAAGTCTTCCCAACTTACATAAGCGCCAGTGTTTTTTTTTCACTTCTTTAGCCTAAATCAAGCAAAATATAACTTTCCTCGCTAAAATCGCGCTCACAGCAGCTAAACACGATGATATACTTAAGAGAGCAGAGACTACATTGGCTAGAGCATTGTGTCTAAAAGTGAACTCATGCCTGAATTCATGTCTATTTGACAGGAGAAGCCCCTATATCAGGAGTGCCAGGGTGAAATTGGTCAGGGGGCCGCATGGTTTTCAAGTGGGACCTCAGGGGGCCAAATTACGTGTGCACTTTTGGCCCGACAGGTCCAAACACTAAACAAATAGACATGCTATTTGATATCATTTATGAATGATATTTATGAAAAATGAATTGCAATACAATAGCCTCACAATGAGACATACAATTACATGGCAGCCAAAAGAAATTTACCCTCTGTAAATGTTGTATCAACCTCTGCATGCAAGTAACCTACATCTATAAATGATTAAAAAACAACAAAATGGACTAGGTAACATAAATAACGCAAGTAAACTGTTAATTACTTTGATTAGATTTATTGACAACCTGCACATAAATCCATGTCAATGCATAGGCCTAATTAGGCCAATAAAAAAGATGGCCAGGCTAAGTAAGCCTAAATAAGTCAAAAGAAAGTGCCAAGGTTAAGTACTCAGAACAGAAGTCAAAAGAAAGTGCCAAGGTTAAGTACTCCACCAACAGGCCAAGTAACTAAATATCCAGTAGAAATTACGTTTTTAAGAAATAACTTAACAATACAGCAAATGGCACATTAACTTTGTCAGTCAGCTCCTACAGACATTTCCAAACACCCATCCCCTTTATTCCCTCCCCATCATCATTACACAGCACTATGTTTACAGGGGGAGACAAGCCAGCTACATTTTACATGTCGAAGCCAGAAGCCTTTTAGTTTTCACCAGCTTGTCCACATTGGGGGCTAAGCTCTGGGCCGTGGCTATTTTCATGACATCATTGAGATGTCCATGTGTCAGACGATTGCGCACTTTCGATTTATTAATATTCATAACTGAAAATGCCTGCTCACATAAATATGTTGTCCCAAACATACAGAGTATTTTACCTGCAAAGGCCGTGATAATTGGGTACTCTGGTGGCAACAATTGGTAGAATGATTCAAGTCCAACAGATGTGTACGTATCCTTCAACCGTGCGCAACACTGCAAGTCTATCAGTTCCATTTGCATCGCTTCTGGGACCTCGGACGCATCCGTCGTGAATGGAGAGCGAAAAAGCGCAAAGTCCTTTTCCAGTTCAGTGAAAACTGTGAATCGATTGGCAAACTCACGCATGAGCCCGGAAAGCAAGCTTGCATACTTGTCCATGCTCTGATGATTGACAGGCAGAGATTTCAAACAGGGGAAGTGGGCTGCATTGCGCTGGCAGAGCTGCGTCTTCCACGACGCAAGTTTACTTTGAAACGCACGGACACTGTCGTAATACTCGGTAACAAGTTTGTTGCGACCTTGCATAGTAACATTCAAGACATTTAGGTGTTCCGTAATGTCCACTAAAAAGGCAAGGTCTCTGGTCCAGTCAGGGTCGTCCAATTCCTCCACAGGCTTCCCTTTAGCCTGCATGAATTCGGCTATCTTTTTGCGCAATTTGTAGAACCGTTTGAGCACTGCGCCTCGGCTCAACCAACGCACATCGGTGTGATAGGGAAGGCCGTGATGAATGTCATTTTCAAACAAAAAAGCATCGAATTGCCGATGGTTAAGCCCTCTTGCTCTGATAAAATTCACAGTGGCAATAACAACACTCATAACATGCTCCATTTTCAGACTCTTGCAGCACAAAGCCTCTTGGTGTAATATACAGTGAAAGTTCTAGAATGCCTGGTCTGGGTTAGCTTCTCGTACCTTTTCTCTCAACATAACAACCACTCCGGCCTTTCTTCCTACCATGGAAGGTGCACCATCCGTAGCCACACTGACAGCGCGACTCCAGTCCAGCTCCAGGTTGTCAAGGGCCCTGACAAGGCTAGTAAACACGTCATTAGCCGTAGTCGTATCTGTCATAGGCACAACGGAAACAAACTCCTCCTTGACATTTAAGGAAGCATCCACTCCGCGAATAAATATCGCTAACTGGGCCGTGTCAGTCACATCAGTGCTCTCGTCGAGAGCAATGGAGAACGCGATGAAGAACTTAATCTTCTCTTTCAGTTGGCTGTTCAAGTCGCTGGAGAGTTCTCCCACTCTCTCGGTCACTGTAGGTCGGGATAAGCTGATGTTCGCTAGAGCTTGTCACTTTTCTGGACACACTAGCTCGGCTGCCTTGATCATGCACGTCTTCACGAATTCCCCCTCAGAGAAAGGCTTGGATGCTTTTGCTATCTCCCATGCGATGACATAGCTCGCCTTCACTGCCCCTAAACATGAAATAAATTGTAAGTTATACAGAAATCGAGGCTACCCCCTTCGAAAGCAGCTGCAGTTAAAATAAAAAAGAAGAACTGGAAAAGATATAAAAATTAAAACGAACCTTCATATGTATCTCGGCATTTCGAGAAAGCTGCTTGCTGTTTTTGGAGGGATGAGGCTAGCTCGTTTAGCTTTTGTGTTCAACGTTGCCCTGTGTATTCGTTGTACTTCTCCTGGTGGGTCTCGTAATGTCGTTTGATGTTGTACTCTTTTGGCACAGCCACTTGTTGCGAACAAATTAAACATACTGGTTTGCCCCCTACTTCCCAAAAGAAATACTTCTCCTTCCATCTCTCCTTAAAGACGCGACATTCAAAATCAACCTTTCGCTTTTTAGATAGCATCCTGACTGATAGCAAGAGGCTCGTCCCTGCTCAGCGCTCAGTGTGCTCAGCACGCGCTCCCGCTCCTGCCTGTCTCCGTTGCAGGCAGGAGCGGGAGCACGCAGGTAGCGGAACTGTTGGATTCCATGGACATTGAATACAAAATAATATTATGCTTATTACACATTAGTTATACATTAGATCTAAATTTGTTGGTATCTGATTATCTTATTATTATTAAAAAAAAAAAAAAAAAAAAAAAAAAAAAACATGAACATGAACCACCAGTCGTGACCGGGCCGGATGTGATTTCCAATCGGGCCGTATCCGGCCCCCGGGCCGTTACCATGGCATCACTGCCCTATATAGTCTAGTTTGCACATTCTTTTACTTCTAAGGTAGGATTATATAGATGGTCTAAAAATGCAGTTTAGCCTCTGAAACGCAAAATGCATGCATAAAAGAATAAAATGCTTATAACTTTGGAATAGAAGCAGATAGAACCAAAATTCCAAATGTATTTTGTACAGGTTTAGAAGCCCTACTTGCACAGCAAAAAGTGAGGTGATACCTCTTGTAGTTTTTTCACAATTTCACTTTTTAATTTTTCCACTACCCATTGGAAATGCATTAAGAGAGCAGAGACTACATTAGCTAGAGCATTGTGTCTAAAAGTGAACTCATGCCTGAATTCATGTCTATTGGACAGGAGAAGCCTTTATATAGTCTAGTTTGCACATTCTTTTACTTCTAAGGTAGGATTATATAGATGAGGAGATACCTCTTGTAGTTTTTTCACAATTTCACTTTATTTTTTTTTATTAATTTTTCCACTACCCATTGGAAATGCATTAACCTTCCTCTTGTGTTAGGGTCGCCACCGACCCGTTTTAGTTTTTAAATGCATAAAATAATCACTTAAAATTTGTTTATTGCATCAAGGCTTTTTGACTTTGTCAGGAACCTTGATTTCAACAAAATTCAACAAAAACTTTTTTTTCCACTGTATTATAAAATGCTCTAGTTAAAATTATGTCCTTTGTAGTGTTAGGGTCGGTTTCGACCCGGTTATAAAAATACGATTATAAAGCAATAATTAGAGCCAAAATTGAAATCATAAATGCATTGTCAGCCAACACAATGACAGCCACCTCCTCCCCCAATCGGCAGTAGCTCAGTGGTAGAGCGCTTGCCTGGTGATCCAGGGGTTGGCGGTTTGAATCCCGCTCTTGACGGGTGGACCACATGTGATCCAAGCTCCCACAGATGAGCGCTGCCGTTGTGTCCTTGGGCAAGACACTTAACCCCACCTCGCCCCCAGTGTCTGCGGAAGCTGGTAGCCCCCATGGCAGAAGATACATCGAGGCCCGTTGTGACGTGAGCCACCTGTGGGAGGATTCTCCAGCTGAAGTCCTGACCAAGCCGAAGCAAGATCATGGAGATGGTCCCCGGGCACAGTAATGTGCTGCCCACTGCTCCTGATGACAGGATGGGTTAAATGCAGAGGACAAATTTCGTTGTACTTGTGACAATGACAAATAAATAAATATATATATATATTAATCATGTGAGCTTCTGGGGATGCTCATTTGTCCAGGATTGCTGCAACAAAACAAACAAAGATGAGCATGTCCAGACACGTCACTTCACTCATTTGACTTGCAGAGAGCACATCTCCAATTTGCAGCATACAAAAATGAAAAGAAGATTTACGGTGAGCGAAGCTCGAGATGACATTTTTGGAGAAAATGAGGGAGAAGACACAGATCAGCATAGTGATGCAGAGGAGCAAGTTTCTGAGGAAGAGGACAATGTGGAGTACAAGCCAGAAGACACAGACACATCTGAGTCTGATGCTGGTGCTCACCCAGCACTCCATCCACATCATCAGCAACACAGAGAGAATCTGCATCAGCATCCTCCTCAGCCAGCCCTGCCTCAACACCAACCAGAAGAGCCACGGCCACAACACCAACCAGAACAACCACAGCCACAACCCCGCTGAGACCACCTGATTCTAAAAGAAAGAGGTATCAGGTCTGCCCAAGCAATAAAGACAGAAAGACAAACATTGTGTTTCCGATGCAAGAAATATCTCTGCAAAAAACACCCAAAAAGTGTCACTTTTTGCCACACATGCATCTAAACACACACACACACACCTACACACACCTACACACACACACCTACACACACACACACACACACACACACACACACACACACACACACACACACACACACACACACACACACACACACACACACACACACACACACACACACACACTCCTTAGACCTGCTTTAGTCCTGCTTTAGTCCTGTTTTAGTCCTGGTTTAGTCCTGTTTTAGTCCTGCTTTAGTCCTGGTTTAGTCCTGTTTTAGTCCTGATTTAGTCCTGGTTTAGTCCTGGTTTCGTCATGAAATGTGATTGCCAAGCTGAATTAGCATTTAAACATGTCCTAAAGTCTATAAGGTAAATGTGTTCCTGCAAACATCATCGGATACACTTACTTGCCTGTTGTTTGCCTCGTTGTCCGATTATTCGCGTATCCGTGGTCTTTTGGCAGTAAAGTATCCGATTGCATTCTGTACATAAGCAAACGTGTCCCATGTTCCGAGAAGAGACTCCTTCCTTCTTATGTAGCATTTACAGTCAAAGTTACGGATTTTTAAAGTTACGAATCCTGTTGAAATGCAGCTACATATTCACGAGCTGCTCACAGCTGATAGGCGGAAAAAGAAAACAAAAGAGCGCTAATGTCACGTGATTGGTCCATAGCAGTAGGATGGTAATTTAGACACGCCTCAATTCTTTCCAAAAAACAAGCCAATTTCACAGACAAAATGTGTTTTTTTAAGCAGCCAATGCTGTTATCTGAAACATAGAGTGGCTTCTTCATGATCTCAACTAGCACATTCTGCAAAAAAACAAAAATCACAAATAAAAAAAAAATACTTCTAATGCAAATATCTCCGTTTCACTAATCTCGACATGCGACCGCCTTCCACGTGGTCGGACACATATTTATATTAAATGGGGGCCCATGTGAGGCTTCTTGCCCTGGGCCCCTAAATGTGTGTTGACGGGCCTGGGAACAAGTACACAATTTTGTTACTTAAAGGTCTTTTATGGGTTCCTAACATAAAATCCTGCATATTTAGACTTAGACTGTAACAGAAAACATTCTGCGCCACCTTGTGATGTCATGTGGTAATACAGGAAGTGCTGCACCATGTGTGAGTGCAGCGAACCGACTCACTAGCCCGGGCTCTCTTGAAGTTTCTTTCCAACGCGTCACGTAACACAAATAAAGAGTCTTGAATCAAAAGTTTGTCTTTTCTATCTTTACTAAAGTGAAGGTCATACAGAGTTGATAAAAAAGGAATAAAGAAGGAAACGGAAGAAGGAATTTCTGAGACTTGTGGTTTTCCTATGCGTGTTGTGTAAGGCTCTGCATGTGTTGTGACGTCCTTCTTGACGTCCTTACGTGTCGTATAGTGGTGAGTTCCTGCCTGTCACTGGGAGACCGGGCTTTCTTGTACTTCTTGGCTCCCGACAGGACTCACCCTATGTTTCGATGTCGATGGTGCTACTTGACGTCCGTTCGTGCCTTGTGGCGATGCGTATTCCCGATTGTCGCTCAGGAGACCGTGCTTCGTATGCTCCCGAAGGGAATCTGTCTTACGTGACGTCACGTCCCACGTTACGTTCTTACGTTACGATTACGTGACGGTCAAAAGACTGTGTAGCTTCTGTGGTCCGAGGCTTCCTAACACCCTGCCAACTCTTGGCTCGAGGTAACCTCCTGGCCACCAGACCGCGACTTCTATCCACCCTACCTACGTAGCGTGGTCGCTTTCTTCTTGTGTGTGTATGTGTGTCTTCGTGTGTAGAGTCTTGTCCTGTGTGCTGTGTCCTGTGTCTCACGTGAGTATATAGTAAACCGGATCAATGATCAAAAATCAAAGATGAAAGTGGGGCTTCGGCCAATCAAACGCCGCTAAACACATCAAAGCGGGCCATTTTGAAAACAGAATATTTAGAACACATACCAAAATGGCTCCCACACATACAGAATGTACGAAATGGCTCTTACACCATGTTTTTAAGAATCATTTCAGCAGCTTGGATGACCTGTGAAACGTCTACCATAACAAACTTTTGTCCAGTTGATAGAATTGAATTTCTCTTTTGCTTTGGATCCTACCTGGACAACTGAGAGATTACACAAACTTTGGAGACATAGACAGACTAATAATAAAGGATTACTCAAGCATGTGTGAATGGAACAAAACGCAACTCCAGATATGTTTTTGAGGAGGTAACAACATGACTTTAAAATCAAAATGTTAAATTTTCCTTAAAAAATACTACAAAAACATGCATTCCTACAGCAATGAGCTTGCTTCTGTCATGATCCTCCAGTCTCTCCCTTTCCCCCTCCCTTCTGTGTCACCTGCCTTTGGAGGAGTCGTCTTTCAGCCTCATGGTGATCATCACACCTGAGATCCATCCCCAGTCTACTCCTGCCCATATCAGCCTGTTTATTCCTTCACTCCCTGCCAGTTCATCAATTTACCACACTGATAACTAGCTCGTGGCTCACGTTTCTTTGGATCTTGTTTTTGAGACTGTTTTATGGTTGTTCCCAGACCTTTTGTAATTTTTTGTTGTTTCTGCTTCCAATGCCCCCTGTTCTTCTCATGGCTTGTGTTCCTCCGGACCCTCCTGCCTTGTGCCTGCCTGCCTCCACCAGACCCTTTTGCCCATTTCCATCTGTGCAATAAACCTGTTAATCTTACTTGAGTTCTGGTCTGCTTTTGGGTCCTTCATCCATGCCTTAATACAGCTTCTCCACAGATCTGACCTGCTAACCTGCTAAAAAGCAATACATTTCCATAAAGACAAGCAGAAAATTTCATGTCTAAATATTTCAAGATGGTTCTAGACTAGGTAACAGCCTATTTAAAGTTTTAAGGAAAGGCATAATTTAATTTCTTGTGAGCATGTTTTGTGTTTTAGTAGCCTAATCCTTTGTTATTAATCTACATCTCCAAAGCTCAAAATGCTCTGTTCCACCTTATGATGTCATGTAGTGGTAGTTTTCAAGTTAACAGCTCCTTTTACCTTTTGTCCAGTAGAGATCAACAATTCCAATGCTGAAATCCTCCAAATCATTCTCATGTATGGAGTTTAAAAACAGCGTGGAACATTTCCTGTATTACCACATGACTTCACAAGGTGAAACAGTGTGGAAAAACAGTGTTTGTGATGAGGAAACAGTATTATAACATAAATCAGAAACAAGCGTAATATGGGCTCTTTGAATAGTGTGTCTCCAGCATAAATAGGCTATATTATTACTTTGCCAATGTTCCACAGTATGGCATTAGGCTTATTGTCTACATGGAGATAAGCAGGTGACAACATGTAGCCAAGTTACAGGTCATGTTTGTGGAGTTGCAGCCCGGCTCACAGAAAGAATACATGTTTTCCAAATGATTTTTCTGTAATACTAATAGACGTATAGCTGAATAAACAGAAGTTAAGTCAATTTGTATTTTGTATTTATTTATTAAAGGGACAATGCAAATGCAAAAGACAAACATGTAAACAAACTTGTAAATATGCATGGTTGTAGTCAAAGCTCATTTCCATCCTGAGTTTCTGGTCAAACCAAGGCCACCCGCATAACCCATCACACAATTCATAAAACATGACAATAGATAGATACATTATATTGGCAAAAGTATTCGCTCATCTGCCTTGACTCGCATATGAACTTAAGTGACATCCCATTCTTAATCCATAGAGTTTAATATGATGTCATTCGGTTGCAGCTATAACAGCTTCAACTCTTCTGGGAAGGCTGTCCACAAGGTTAGATTTAGGTGTTTATGGGAATTTTTGACCACTCTCCCAGAAGTGCATTTGTGAGGTCACGCACTGATGTTGGACGAGAAGGCCTGGCTCTCAGTCTCCACTCTAATTCATCCCAAAGGTGTTCTATCGGGTTGATGTGAGGACTCTGTGCAGGCCAGTCAAGCTCATCCACACCAAACGCTCTCATCCGTTGTTATAGACCTTGCTTTGTGCACTGGTGCACAGTCATATTGATGAGGAAGAGGCCATCTCCAGATTGTTCCCACAAAGTTGGGAGTATGAAATTGTCCAAAATCTCTTGGTATGCTGAAGCATTCAGAGTTCATTTCAATGGAACTAAGGGGCCTGTAAGTCTGGAGCGATTGACTGCAGAAAGTTGGCGACCTCTGCGCACTATGCACCTCAGCATCCACTGACCCTGCCCTGTCAGTTAACGTGGCTGAATTACTGTTGTTCCCATTCGCTTCCACTTTGTTAAAATACCACTGACAGTTGAATACTTTTGGCAATAAAGTATAGACTATATTATACCTAAGTACCTATGACAGGTTAGACTACTCATATTACTAAAACACAGCTAAGATCGTTGGATTTAAGAATTTTGCTAAAAATATTCACATTGTTTTCCCAGTTTGGTCATTTTTTAGGTTTCAAATTTTACTTTCTAGTTGGAAATCATGACATGAACTAGGGAATTCCATAACTGTTACTTAGAAAAACTCCTCCAGTGTATACAGAAAATATTATCTGACAAATACAAACATAAGAAAACACCTTTATTTTCTTGAATTCATGTTTAAAGTAACAGAAGTATCAAAACTACTTCCTGTAGTTTTCAACATATTTTTCAATGTTTCTTCTCAAATGGTCTCTTGATTGGTGTAAAACTATAATTTATATTTAGAGTAGTTATAATCCAACCAAATTCAGTCAAAATTGAGAATCATAAACATCTGTGAAGGTTGCATATTCCCAGATGTGAACAGCAGGAGGCGACAGAGACCATGTCATGTTTACTTTGGGACTTCTACCAAAACCCAAATCCAATATTCTTGATTTTTGATTTGGGAAGTTTATAGTGCCTCGACTCATTGGCATTTATTTACACAGTTATTTAAAGAAACACTGTGTAACTTTTTAGAGGTGGCACTGCACAATTCCATGGAAAGTTAAAAACCTTCTTGGAGATATGTTTTATGCAGTACTGTGGGGTATTACAGCCAAATGAACACTTCCATACGTTTATCTTCTGCCGTCTATGTCTTGGTTAAAAAATTACGCAATGGGGCTTTATTATTATCTGCCACTGGAGTTAAAACCAGTGGTGGAACGTAACAAAGTAAAAGAAGTACTGTACTTTTTAAAATCTCTTCACGATTTAGGTACTTTTTACTTCACTACATTTGAAAGCAGGTATGTGGACTTTCTACTTCACTACATTTTTTAACTGGACTGAAAAATAAAAGTATTTGTATGACCTGCTGAAAAGGGTGAGGGTTTATTTGTAACTTGTTCATAGTTTGAGCAAACAAAAAAATACAATACTAAATCAAAACAGTTTGGAGAAGAAAAAAAACAGACTCATTTGTTTCTGTTGAACAAAATTCAGCCCAAATTCTGTATGAAAAATCACTACATCTGAAGTTTTTTAGGTTTCAAAGTCTGCGGGAAGTACTTTTTCTTTTCACTCTTTTCAAGTAAATTTTTTACATTTTTAGGTACTTTATTACTTTTTCATATGACACTTTTACTTTTGCTTCGATATCTGTACTTTTACTTAAGTAACAAAACCGAGTACCTCTTTCACCTCTTAAGAATTGTACTGACACCTGTTTATTTTCCAGTTGGAGTCTTTTGATAATGTTTGTATAGATACTGTCCTGATATCAAAAAGAAAAGCAATGGAAAACAAGGCTGCGCTATACCTATTCATCATTGCTTTTTATAATTCAGAAAAATACAGAGAAACATCACTAAAGCTCTATTAAAACACAGCGACGGGCACTTGATCATGTGTTTAATGAAGCCGTCAGAGGAGTCCATGATGGTTAAGCTCACCTCTGTACAGACTCAGCCACTGGAACAGCAGTCCACTATATGAGCTCCTTGCACTAAAATGACTCTGGCACCTTTATTTTTAGTCTCCACCCTCCTGGGACCTCCACAAAGAGCCCGGACCCTGAGCCCAAAGTGACAGTAAGAAGAGAGAGAGAGAAAGAGAGAGAGAAAGGCGAGAGAGAGAGAGAAAGGAGAGAGTGAGAGAGATAGGGAGGACTGACAGACAGGAGAGAGAGAGAGAGAAAGAGGGAGAGAGTAAAGGGTGGAAGAGAGAAAAAAGTAGAGGGGGCAGGAGAGAGAAAGGGGTAGCAAAAGAGAGAGAGAGAGAGAGGGAGAGAGAGAGAGAGAAAGGGGGGCAAAATAGAGAGACGGAAATGGGAGAGAGAGAGAGAAAGGAGGGAGAGAGAGGGAGGACCGAGAGACAGAGAGAGAGAGAAAGGGGGTGGAGAGAGAGGGAGAGAGAAGGGGGGAGAGGGGGGGACAGAGAGAGAAAGAGTAAGATAGAGAGAAAGAGAAAAGTATGGAGGGAGAGAGAAGGAGGACTGAGAGACAGAGAGAAAGAGACAGAGAGACAGAGAGAGAGAGAGAAGGGGGAAGAGAGAGAGGGTGGGAGAGAGAAAGAGCAATATAGAGAGAAAGAGAAAAGGGGGAGGGAGAGAGAAAGAGAGAGAACGAAAGGGGAGAGAGAGCAAGAGAAAGCACGAGTGAGAGAGAACAACAGCGAGGGAGAGGAGGAGTTTGTCAGAGTTCATTAAGTATCAAGGGAACATGGCTGGAACTGGCAGTGAGAGCCGCACTGGGGCCCGAGAGCCATTAATCACGACTGACAAGGAACCAGGGGCCCGGTGGGAGGGGGACGAGGGGGAGGAGGGTGAGTGGGTGAGGGGGAAGGTGGGGTGGTAGGTGCAGCCAAAATCTCTGGTAGTCATTATGGAAAAAGGTCCTCGCAGCAGTAAGGCCATGTGTGAGTTAAATGGTTTCGAAATAGGCTAATAAAAGGCAGAAGACAAAGGGGCATTTAGGTACACAACATAGAGTCTGTGCAGATTTAGTTAAAGCTGTGTTGTGTAACGTTTCTGGTGCAGGGCCTATCAAAAAACCTTTCTATCTTCACGGAGACAAACTAAACCAAGCTATAGGTCAGATCTGTGGAGAGGTGATCCCATTCACAGTCAGAATGCCTGCTTTTCAAGGTATTTTTCAGCAATAAAACCAGCTGTAAGTAAATAAATGTTTAATGTTTAACCTTTTAATGTCATATTGTGGAATATTCCAGACAGAGCAATGACATATCCATAGAGACAAGCAGGTGAGGGACCCCCAACCAAAAAGTTATGTCTCCTATATAGTTATAATCTATGACAACCATGGATCTTTATGTCATATTTTGGACATTTAAATCACAATATTCCTCTAAAACGATGTGTAACTTTTCTTGTGGTGGGTCTGCTAACTGCTTTTCTCCATGGAGATGTTCCACGGTAAAACATTAAATTCATCTATGCCCATGAAGATAAACAGAAACAATACTATAGGCCAAGATACAAGTCAGATCTGTGGAGAGACGTCCAAGCGTATCATGAGAATGCCTCTTTTTCATGGTATTTTAAGCAATAAAAACACCTGTAATTGAATAAATGCAAAATAGCCAAGTTGAATACCATAATGGGCAAACCTTCCAGGAAAAACAATCACATCCACATGGAAACAAACAGCTGGTAGACCTTCTACCAGAAAAGTTACACAGAGCACCTTTAGTGAAAGAAACAAGTTTGTTGAGTTGATGTCACTGTAAATGTCATCACAACAAAGAGTCCGCACTTTCAATGGATAGCTGCAGAACATAGCAGATTAATGCTAGCAGCTGCTGAATCCCACGTGTATCACCTATTAAAGGAAAAGTAAAGTTTTTTTTTACAATTTGAGCCTTATTTCGGTAATAAAACAAGTTGTTTTACTCACCCATAGCACTTTGGTGTCACAGGGCTCTCTTCCTACGGGGGGGGGGGGGGCGTGTGAGCGTGTGAACACGTTGAATTGCGTGTTGAGAGCCCTGTTTGTCTAAAAAGCAAACTTAAACTACAAAGCAACCAATGGGAGTTATATAAGTGAAGTTATTACCTGATGGTTCTCAGTTTGTTTTATCATCACTGCACTTTGTCAGTGCGCGCTGAGAGGAGGGACCGGGGCGGGGGGGAGCGGGACATTTTTAACGGATTCATGTAAGACATTTTTAACGGATTCATGTAAGAGTCTGGTTAATGCACCGGGCCCGCGTCTCACCGCGGCTCACCGCGTCTCACCATGGGCAGTTCGGCTTATTCTGCGCGTAAGCCGTCGGGGTGGGACACGTTACACACAGACGGAGACACCGGGACCGGAGTCGGTGCGTCTCAGAGGAGACGTGGCACCGGGACTGAGGCTCAGGACGTGCCCGGGGGACGGCGCTTCTGCTCCGGCCTCCGCTCGGACCGTGCGCCCGGAGCAGGGGGAGTTTTTTCCGCTGAAAACGCGCGGAGCCTGCATAAACTAAGCCACACAGACCGATGTTCTGGGCACAAAAAAAAAAAAAAAAGAAAGAAAGAAATAGCGTGAGAAATGCCATGTGTGGCGTGTGAGCGTGTGAAGACGTCGAATTGCGTGTGTCACACTCTCAATGCGTGAGACTTGAGAGCCCTGGTGTCATATGGAGCACTTCCAGAGATGTTTTAGATTCGCGGTTAGCCTAGCGTGACTTCTAGCCATAGCTCGGGGCATATAATATATTCCCCAAGCATGTAATATGCCCTGTGTGGGCTCCAAATAACATAAACTTTAGCACTTTTCAAATCATAGAAGTCCAATGTCTTAGTCTATGATTTCGTTTGAAGCAAAAGTGGCCTGTAATCCGAGATTTATCCATAGTTTACAGCTTTGCGTTTCATGTTTGGGTCCCGGGAGCTGAGAGCACAGTCCGCACATGCGCACTGGCGTCCTCATCTACTCGAAACTATGGCTAAATCTCGGATTACAGGCCACTTTTGACCACACAAAATCGTAGACTAAGACATCGGGCTTCTATGATTTGAAAAGTGCTAAAGTTTGCGTTATTTGGAGACCGCAAATAAGTGCCCCGAGAACTCACATGATGGAGATCGCAAATCTAAAACATCTCCGGAAGTGCTCCATATGACACCAAATTGCTATGGGTGAGTAAAACAACTTGTTTTATTACCGATTGTAAAAAACGTTACTTTTCCTTTAAGAAACTAAAACCCGAGAAAAAACGATAAAGCGATAAAAATGGGGTTTGATCAGCAATGTGGCGCCAAAATGCACGGATCACTCCAAATCCAACTTTGGGAGAGTAAATAGTGAAGAGAAGCAACTTTAACATATTAAAAGCTCTGAAAAGTCATTTTTGCAGAAGTTCCATATTTGAAAAATGTATTGTGCTTGTTCAAATGTGGATTAAGTTTCAAAATGAGAAGAAATCGATAAAACTTCCAAACAAAAAACACTCAAATTTCAAAAATTTGCTAACATAGACAGCTTTCAGGTTCCCAAATTTGATCAACAATGCAGCAATTTGAGTCACTAACTTTTAAAACTTGATCTGTTCTGCCCAGTTTGATCCCAGCTAACATTTCACTGCATATGTATATGTGATGAAGATTACTACCTTCAGAGAACTTACACTTACACTACACTTACACTTACTCTTCCTTCCAGAAACAGCTTGTAACTAAGTCTGATTT
The DNA here is from genome assembly GCA_036785185.1 of Paratrypauchen microcephalus. Classification (NCBI taxonomy): domain Eukaryota; kingdom Metazoa; phylum Chordata; class Actinopteri; order Gobiiformes; family Gobiidae; genus Paratrypauchen; species Paratrypauchen microcephalus. The sequence continues at coordinate 4,143,677 of JAVJIX010000090.1, read as the reverse complement.
AGTATGAAAGTTAATAACTGCAATGTAATCTACGTATTATATTAAAAACACACATCTGTCACATTCTCGTCTCCATGACAATAGATAAGTTTAAAGGTCCTATATTACGTAAAAAGGACTCGTGTGAGCTTTTAAGTCATGTTATAAGGTTGTGACCTCATCAAAGATATCTGGAGTTGTGTTTTGTTTCATTCACACATGTTTGAATAATCCTCTTTTATAAATCTGTCTACATCTCCAAAGCTTAAGCACGCTGTTCCACCTTATGATGTCATGTAATGGTACACAAGTGAACAGCTACCTTTTTACCTTTAGTTCAGTAGAGATGGGCAGTTCCAGGTCTGAAATGGTCCAAATAATTCTAGTGAAGGTGTACAAAGTTTAAAAACACAATGGAGCACTTCCCATTTGAGATAAGAACTGGAGGATTTGTGTGTTAAACATGTGTGAATAAACAAAACACAACTCCTGGTCTGTTTGGGATAAGGAATATGGACCCTTTAATATTTTCCTGCTCGTTCTGCGTTTTGGTACACTTCTGTTTTAGTTCAACTCAACTGAAATATTCCAGTCTTCTTAATTTAGTGTCATAATTTGTCAGTGAACCTTGAAATCCCCTATTCTCTTGTGGAGTAATTAGCAGTAAATGAGTGAATTCATAGTTTTAATATGAGGTCATGTGTCCACAGCTTTTCGCCCCAGTCTGCCTAGTGTGAAGAGAGGGAATACATAAAGGTGTGTGGAGAAAGAAAGGAGAGAAGAGAGAGGGGGAGAGAGAGAGATTAACTGGAGGGTAGGGGGAAGAGAGGGGAAGAGAAAGTGAGAGAAAGAGAGAGAGCGAGAGAGAGAGAGAGAGAGACAGAGGTGACTAAGAAGGTAGAATCAGAGAGGGAAAAGAAGAAAGAGGTGGGAGAGTAAAGGAGAGCTGAATTAAACAAAGAAAGAGAATCAGGGAGAGAGAGAGAGAGAGAGAGAGAGAGAGAGAGAGAGAAAGCAAAGGAATGACAGAGAAAAGGGAAAAGAAAGAGAAAGTGGAAAAAATGGCAGCTTAACTTTGGGGAGATAGAGATAGAGAGAGAGAGAGGGAGTAGAGACACACAGAGAAGAGAGTAGAGGTCTATCCTCTACTCTCTTCTAGATAGAGAGAAAGTAGAGAATAGAGACACACACACAGTGAGAGAGTACAGGGTAGAGAGAGAGAGGGGGGCAGAGACACACAAGAGAGAGTACAGGATAGCAACACAGAGAGTAACTAGAGGACAGAAAGAGAGTAAATAGAAGATAGAGACAGACTAAGAGAAAGAGAGAGAGAGAGAGAGAGAGAGAGAGAGAGAGAGAGAAAGAGAGAGAGAGAGAGAGAAAATAGAAGAGAGAGACAGAGAGAGTGAGAGAGAGAAAGAGAGAGAGAAAGAGAGAGAGACAGAGAGAGAGAAAGAAAGAGAGAGAGGGAGAGAGTAAATAGAAGATAGAGACAGAGAGTGAGAGAGTAAATAGAAGATAGAGACAGACTAAGAGAGAGAGAGAGAAAGAGAGAGAGAAAGAGAGAGTGAAAGAGAGAGAGAGAGAGAGAGAGAGAGAGAGAGAGAGAAGAAAAAGGCAGCAGCATAGTGAACGAGAAACAAAGTAGGAAGAGAAAGCAAAGCAGCGTCAGAGAAAGAGAGAAAAAGAAAGAGAGAGTGCTTCTCCCTCTCTCTTTGGCTTGCGGCTGCTGCCTGGTGCAGACGGAGCCTGTGTTAAGTGCAGTGCTTGAAAGCCCGTCCGGCCTCATTAGCTGTCAGTTGTAACAATAGTGCGCTGGCAGCAGAGACTAGCTCCCGGTCCTGGTGCCATAAATCACCCCCTGACAGCTCCTGACAGGCTGGGAACTCGCACACATGCAAGGCCTACCCTCTCCCCTTCTCTCCATCCCTCCCTCTCTCTTTCTCCTCTTTCCTCCTGGTTCTTTTCATCCGTTTGTTGGCTTTTTTTTTGGTCTGTTTTCGTGACCACATGTGTCTTCGGTCGCTCAGTGAAGTCTGTAGGCCACTGTTATTGGTTTATTTAAGAGTTGCAATACACTATCTCCCCTTCTTTCCGTCTTTCCCTCTTTCTTTCTTTCTCTCTTGGTTTATCAGTATGTTGATCTTCTTGACAAAAATCTAAAAAGTTATAGTAGGTAGCCTATAGTTTTAATTGGGTATTGAAATTAAAACTATAGGCAAGTGATTTTTGTTTTTATTCTGATATGCAAGCCTTAACCTCTCCTTCTTTCTTTCTTTCTTTCTTTCCTTTTCCTCTTTTTTGCTGGTTCTTTTCATCCTTTTTTGTATTTTTACACAACCACGTGTCTCTTCAGTCTCTTGGTCAAAGCTTTATTTGGAGATTGGTGAAAGAGTTGGATGGGGTTTGGAAAGGCTTGTGTCTTTTACAATATACCATCTCCTCTTCTTTCCATCCCTTACCTTTCTCTTCTTTTCTCCTAGTTCTTTTCTTCTGTTTGTTGGTGTTATTTTTGTCTTTTTCCGGGACCAGATGTGTCTTTGGTCGCTCGTTTAAGTCTGTCATTACTTTATTCAGAGATTGGTTAAAGAGTTGCAATACAATGTCTCCCCTTCTTCTTTCCGTCTCTCTTTTTTTTCTTTCTTTCTCCTCTTTCCTCTTAGTCTATGAAGCTCATTTTCGTGACCAAAAAATCTAAAAGATTATTATAGGTAGTGGATAGTTTTACTTGGGCACTGAAGTTGATGGGTGATACAAGTGATTTTAGTTTTCAAACCTATACAGTGGTCCCTCGCTCTATCGCGGTTCACTTTCCGCGGCCTCGCTGTTTCGCAGATTTTTAATTTTTTTTAATAGTATATCAGCGGAGACATGAGTCACTGGATCCGTAGGAAGTCCAGACCGGGACTAAGACACCAGACTGGGACCAGACCGGGACTAGACCAGGACTAAACGTGGACTAAACCAGGTCTAAACCAGGTCTAAACCAGGTCTAAACCTGGACTAAACCAGGACTAGACCAGGTCTAAACCTGGGATGGTCACACAGGGTGGTAGGGACAGAGTCTATGATGTCCTTCACGAGAGTGCCTGGCCCAGGCGCCGCGGCCGAGGGAGCCGCAGCGGTGGGAGCCGCGGCTGAGGGAGCCACAGTGGGGGGATGGGGGGGAGGCACTCGCGCGTGGAGAGGGGACAGTGGGTCTTCCCCCGTCACGCCTAGTGGACGAACCCGGCACGTGCAAGGCCAGATCTCCGGGCGGCACTGTGGCCGTAGTTGGGGAAGTCCTAGAGAGCAGTGGAGTATCGCTCTCGTGTAAGTTACCCAAGGCTGGTGGCGACGTATTGATAGCCATGCCCCGAACTCCGGGGCGGTCTGATTTTGGAGCTGGGGTGAAATGCAACCAGCCCTTGTGAGCACGGGTTAGTGGGGGAAAATCCTCATGGTCCAGGATATTTAATTTATTTGACAAAGCTACATTCATAGTGGAAGAGGAGCGCTTACCATGTCCGCAGCCATCACAGGAGGAGGAGCAGGACAAGCGGTTTATTCGCTTACCTTGTCTGCAGTCATTACGGGCTACAACAATCCAGGGGTATGCCGGGCTGGTGCTCAGAGGTGTCTTCGGAGAAGTGAACTGTGTCAGGCAGTTCGGCACTGTTAGCGGTGGCCTGAGTCTTGCCCAAAATGATATCCAGGTCGCTTTCCACTTGGCTTTCGCACATGGATATGTTGTTCCAAAACAACACATATTCATGTACACCCCCCCCACCCTCCCACCCCCAACGCTTCACTATTAATACATTTTGTTGAAAATCTATGAAAGTTTGAGTGTTTAAACAAGAGAAAAATGTGAGAAAATGTTAATACCAGTCTGAGAAAAGTGTATAATGTGTGTGGTGAGGCGTTTACAGCCTTAAAACATGTACAATAATTGTAAAATATAAAGTTGTCCTACTTTGCGGATTTCACGTATTGCGGGTTATTTCTGGAACCTAACCCCCGCGATAAATGAGGGACCACTGTATACAACACTTAACCTCTCCTTTCCTCTGTCTGCCTGTCTGTCTGTCTGTCTTGCTTTCTTTCTTTCTTTCCCTCTTTTCCTGGTTCTTTTTTATCCGTTTTTTGTGTTTTTTCACAACCACGTCTCTTTGGGCTCTATTCATGGCTTTATTTGGAGATTGGTAAAAAAAAGTTTGATGGCATTTACTTACATATTTATTTACTTGTTTATTTATCATGGTTTGGAATTGCTAGTGAGTTTTACAAGATCCTCTTGTAAAACTTTTTCTTTCTAGCTTTCTTTCCCCTCTTCTCCCCTGGTTCTTGTTTGTGGGCGTTCTTTTTTGTCTTTTTTTGTGACCACATGTGTCTTCGGTCCCTCAGTGAAGTCTGTAGGCTGCTGTCATTGCTTTATTTAGAGATTGTTAAAAGAGTTGGATGGGGCTTGGCAAGGCTCGTGTTTTTTGGAATACACCATCTCCTCTTTTTCTATCCCTTTTTCTTTCTCTTCTTTTCTCCTGGTTCTTTTCTTCCGTTTGTTGGCGGGTTTTTTTGTCTTTTTCTGCGGCCACATGTGTCTTCGGTCACTCAATGAAGTCTGTAGGCCGCTGTCATTGCTTTATTTGGAGATTATTTAAAAAGTTGGTATGGGGTTTGGAAATGCTAGCTAGAGGCACATTCATTTTGGGCAAAAAATTTAAATGTAACGGGAAGTACTGTATATGATGTGGCCTATATTTTTTCTTGTGTATTTCTGACATGAATTGTGACGGATATGCACGACTTATCCTTCTCACCATCCCTCTTTTGTTCATTCTCCTCTTTTCTCCTGGTTCTTTTCATCTTTTCGTTTTTTTTTTTTTGGCTTTTTTTGGCTTTTTCCACAACTGCATGTGTCTTCGTTCTCTTAATGAAGTCTGTCAGTGCACACACAAGCTGAAGTCTGTAGGCTGCTGTCATGGCTTTATTTGGAGACTGCAAAAGGAGCTGGATAGGGTTTGGAAATGCTAACTAGCTGCGCGGTGATGGATGAGATCTGTCCGTTAGCTTGTAGGTTGGCGATGATGCACACAATAGTTTCTCTGGATTTCACAGGATTTTTTATTTTATTTTTATTTTTTATTATTACCTTTATTTAACCAGGAAGTCCCATTGAGATTCAAAATCTCATTTTCAAGAGAGACCTGGCCAAGTTAGCAGCCAATCCACATAAATGGATTTTTTTTCAATATAGAGAAATGGCTTGGCAAAAAATGTAAAAACATGAAGGGTATTGTGATAGTTACATGAGGTATATGAATTATATCAGCTTTTCTTGTGTATTTCTGATTATGTTGGGCAATAAATGTGTTGGGTTTTTTTTTTTGCTTTACTCATTCATACACACCAGTATACACAGACACTAATAATTACAATGTCTATCCTAATACCATAAGAAAGATATGGACTTCATACACTATATTGTTCCCAAAAATGTTTCCACTGCATTTGACCCATCCTTCAGTGCTTCAAGGTAAAGCAGCGGGCGCCACCGTGCAACCAACTCTTGGAGCTTGTATTTTGCTTCATAGATTGGATTTATAGTTTTGCAATGATTGGAAAAACAGGAGTACTGACAGGAAATCCTGCCTCCCTGGTACAGCACAGACATTGAACTTCTCTAACAGTGTTCTTCTCTAACATGTATTTATTGTTGAAAAATGGCTATGTGACATTTCTGAATAGTGTTTGGCTTCACTTAAATAAAGCTTGTGATGCTAATGCTTATAGGAGCAAATTTGGGGCCAGACTTTATATTATGAATAGAATGTTTTGTGGACAAAATGATTAAATAAAAACAGGATAATGTAGAGTGGATTAATACTGTACGAACGTTTTAAAAGCAAAACGACAAGGCTCAGAGCAGCAGTTACAGAGAGAGTGGTGACAATATTCCAATGTATATCAATGGGAGCCAGAGTCAGTAGGAGCTGGAAAAGCCTGCATTATTTGTTGTCCTATTTATGTATACATTCGATGGTACAATAGTGTGAGCGGGGATAGGGGGTATGTGAAAACAGACTAAAAGCCTCTATACAGCATTACTCAAACATGCTTCCATCAATCAAAATACAAGTTTGAATAAGTAAATGATTAGGGAATACTATTAATACATGTTATATTATGCATTTTATTAGGGACCGAGCCCGAAGGGGGACGAAGGTCCCTATTGTTGTTGCTTTGTTTCCGTATTATTATTATTCTTGTTCATACACGCTGGGGCAATTTTGAGCATGTTCCCATGCTTCAAAACAAACGAAACTTTGCACGGGCATCACAAAGTGCTGCCAGTACGACCACACAAAGTCTCGTCCCTGGGGGACCTGGGGGTCCCTGGGAGACCCCCCACTGGGGGACCCCCAGTGGGGGGTCTCCTAGACCGTACCTCAGATGGGCATAAATTTTGGTAAGCATAATCTTAAGACGTTGGAGATGTTAAATTGCGAAGGATTTTCAAATAGGCGGTAATATGACGATACGGCGGATCGATAAAGTTAGGTATGGAATTTGAAACACTTCTCCTACACCGTACCTCAGATAGGCTTAAATTTTGGTGAACATAATCTTAAGACGTTGGAGATGTTAAATTGCGAAGGATTTTCAAATAGGCGGTAATATGACGACACGGCGGATCGATAAAGTTAGGTATTTATTGAATAGGAGTGATGAGTTATGAATGGGAGGTATTTGTTGCTAGGCAACGCCCTGATCAAAGGTCTTTGATCTTTGTACCTTTGATCTGATATAGCTGCAAGCAGCAATGTGGGGACAAGCATCGAAGGTTCATGTAAGCCTCAGCATGGAGGCCACATGCAGGGTCTGACAGGGTCTAACAGAGTCTGACAGGGTCTGACAGGGTCTGACAGGGTCTGACAGGGTCTAACAGAGTCTGACAGGGTCTGACAGGGTCTGACAGGGTCTAACAGAGTCTGACAGGGTCTGACAGGGTCTGTTCTGACAGGGTATCTACAATGTCATGGCCACGCCCAACAGGAAGTGAGATAATTGGGGCAATTTTGAGCATGTTCCCATGCTTCAAAACAAAACTTTGCACGGGCATCACAAAGTGCTGCCAGTACGACCACACAAAGTGGGTCGTACTGGCAGTTATTATTATTCTTGTTCATACACGCTGGGGCAATTTTGAGCATGTTCCCATGCTTCAAAACGAACGAAACTTTGCACGGGCATCACAAAGTCCTACCAGTACAACCACACAAAGTCCCGTCCCCCAGTGACCCCCAGGAGCTCGATAGCGCCCCCTAGCGCGTTGTCTTTCGGGGCTGGCATACCGTTTAAGATAGGCGCACGAAATTCGGTAGGGACGTGTATCTCAATAAGACGAACAAACGCCTCATTGGCATTTTGTGTGATTTTGGGGTATTGGTCATAGAATGGAATTTGAAACACTTCTCCTACACCGTACCTCAGATGGGCTTAAATTTTGGTGAACATAATCTTAAGACGTTGGAGATGTTAAATTGCGAAGGATTTTCAAATAGGCGGTAATATGACGATACGGCGAATCGATAAAGTTAGGTATGGAATTTGAAACACTTCTCCTACACCGTACCTCAGATAGGCTTAAATTTTGGTGAACATAATCTTAAGACGTTGGAGATGTTAAATTGCGAAGGATTTTCAAATAGGCGGTAATATGACGATACGGCGGATCGATAAAGTTAGGTATTTATTGAATGGGAGTGATGAGTTATGAATGGGAGGTATTTGTTGCTAGGCAACGCCCTGATCAAAGGTCTTTGATCTTTGTACCTTTGATCTGATATAGCTGCAAGCAGCAATGTGGGGACAAGCATCGAAGGTTCATGTAGGCCTCAGCATGTAATAATAATAATAATAATACATTTTATTTGTTAGGCGCCTTTCAAGGCTCTCAATGTAGGCCACATGCAGGGTCTGACAGGGTCTGACAGGGTCTGACAGGGTCTGTTCTGACAGGGTATCTACAATGTCATGGCCACGCCCAACAGGAAGTGAGATAATTGTCCCAGGCACACGAAATTTGGTATGGCTGTGCGTCTCAGTAAGACGAACAAACGCAGGTGCGAGGTCCCGACCAACGCCGCTTGCGGCTTTAATTTACATTATTATCTGTTGTTTCTGTTGTATCATGGTGCCAAAGCAAGTTCTTAGTTTATGCATTTTGTTCACTGACAGTGGCAATAAACCTTTTTCTCATCTTTTTTTTTCTTTTTTCCCTGATTCTGGTATAACAAGGTTAAAGCCTCATTAAAGTTGACTTTGCATAATACACCCCCTTTAAATGCACCTTTGATTTTAAACCCTTGCCTTATATTTGCATATGTAACCACCTCCAGTCACCTCCAGGACCCAAGCCTGCCTGTCAAAGTGTACCGTGTGCCTGTGTCCATTACTGTCACATGTGCTGAAGAAAGTGACAGAGAGAGAGAGAGGGTAGGGGGGGACAGAGAGAGAAAGAGAAGGAATGAGAGAGGAGGGAGAGGGGGAGGAAGTGGAAGAGAGCGAGCGAGCCCTGGGTCATTAATCATCGCAGTCTGACACGCGAACATGCAAGCGCCAAGGCAAGCCGCAATGAAGTACTACTACAAAGAAACTACTTCTACTAGTACTGCTGTGTCTGCAACTCATACGGACAAGCGGAATGAACCAGCATGTGTGGAAGTGTAGAGCTGAAATGAGAAGGTGAACCAGCTATGTTTTGGTCCAGTGAGATATTTTTGAAGATCGTAAGTCAATATTACACAGGGTCAGCTCGGGTTAATATAAGACTGGTCTATACTTAACATAGAGAGGGAGATTTATGCGGCTATGGGAGTGTATTTTGGTCTTGGCTTTTGTGATCAATCAGAAATGAATGATAAGGTTAAAGACGATGTCAACAACACATGAATGGTGAAAAGAGTGATACGTCTAGAAACTGCTTCAGAAATGTGCTGTAATGGAATATTATTTGGATATTTGAAGCAAAAGCAATTTAAATATAAATAAATATAGTCAGTTATACTGTGCATTTTAAATTTACTTGGTGTTTAGTACTCACACCTCACAGCAAGGTTCCAGGTTCGATTCCTTGGTCATTTGTGAATTTTGGTGTGGATTTTACATGTTTCTTTCAGTATTTGGATGGATTTCTTCCGGGCTTTCCATTTTTCCCCAATCAACCCTAAACATGCACAAAGCTAAGGTAGTCCTGACCAAGTCTAGAGATGATTTCCCGGCCACTGCACTTTAGCCCCTTCATCCTCACTTACCTTATGCATTACAAACATTCTAATTACTCACTGCAATGAGTTTATAAGTGCTTGAGACAGTAATGAACGCACACTTCCTGATTATCAATAAAAATACTCAGCAGCTTATACAATATATCTGTTCTGGTGCAAGTCAAACTTTGCTCGAATACATGGGGAAATTATTGGTTACAAGACCTTCAAGGCTGAATGGTTAGCAATCTTGTCTCCTTCGCCTGGGTGGGCTTTGTAATAATACCCTCATGAACACTTCGCTCAAGATGTGGAGATCCAGAAATGTGGCTGGACCCAGTTTTATGGGTCAAATGCAGAGAACAAATTTCAGTTCTTGGACAAAAGGGTGTATCAGAAACATTACCACATACCTTTCTAAATTGGCGCTTGGTTTTGCAAGCAACCTTTAAAGTCATTTCATTGTAGACTGAAATTTGGTTATTAAATAGGCGTCTGAGTCAGGCCCGATCAATCGTCTTGACATGACTTCATATGAGGTGGTTAGAATGGTACACTTGCTGGCAGTAAAAAGCCCCTTTTCTATGGGCGTTTTCTTGGAGTCAGATCACGATTTATATTTGATCTCTATTTTTTTCATTCATATTGCCTTGAAAAGATATCTAAAGACATTTGCTTTTTCTTAAAGTTGTGGTTAAAATAGAAAATTTTTCAGTTCCGATAGCACTATTTTGGCTTTAAGTATGTGGTGATGCTTGATATTAACCAGTACCAGTGTAGGGATGGAAAATGACACTTCCTGACATTTCCCTGACATTTCTTTAAAACACTTATTACACAAAAGATTCAATTTGTTATGTAAATGTTATTATTCTTCAGCTGATTACTGAAAAACGTCATTTGATTAAATGTTCAAACATGTTTTTGGCCAAACCAGCCTGTAAATAGTCTTATTACATCCAATTAAAGGCTTAACCAGGAGATCTGTCATGGTTCATGTTTCTTATTCCTTTAGTGTAGTGTTTTATTTTGACATTTGTCCTGTCAGCTTGTTACTTTTAGTTTTACTTCCTGTCTGTTGATAGTTTTCCTGCCCTAATGTGTTACACTTGTGTCTGTGTGCGTTTATACCCCGTGTTCTCCTCTGCCCTTTGTTGGTCCATTGTCATTATTAGTGTCTCGTCATGTCATGCCAGTTTTGATTTTTTTGCATTTTGATCATTCTTTGTTTGTTATTAAAAAACCTTAACAGCAGTCCTGCATTTTGGGTCCTCCCTCTCATTAAACGTGACAAGATCGGCTTAGCTAATATTACAGAACAGATACCCAATCCAGCAAAATTTCCAGCATATTTGCATCCCAACCTGTCACTCACTCAGTGCCTTAATGACCAATAGCAGGCATGATGGATGAAAAAGTGTTTTTGAGTGTAGAGCTGCTTCAAGAGCTAATTAGTGAATCAAAATATGGTGATTTGACCAAAATATCATATCGTCACAAAAATGAGATCACAATTTGTTTTTTTTATCACCTACCTTCCGCAAAATAATAAAACTTCCCATTCCAAAAGTGTCCCCCTGATGTACCCTCCTGGGCATCCACTTGTTCTTGGTGGTGTTTGATCTTTAGACCTGGAGACATTGGACGAGCGGGGTAAACATTTCCAGGCCTGTTCACTCTGGGTGTGAGAAAACATTCAGACCATGTGCAGAAGAATCAGGAAGTCCGTGCAGATTCGGCTAATGGGGGTGCGGAGGGAGGAGGCTAAAGGGCTAACAGCTGCTAGTCATCCATCTGGACCCACTCAGAGCAGACCAGCGCGCCGTGACGCTAGCTCCTCCAGGGGACAGCTGTCAGATCAGGGTCACCGTGTGTTAGCCATATATTCATGAAGTTTGTTTGAACCGGGCTAGGATGGAGTTTCGAGTGACGGCTTTGGGGAACGTTAGAGTTGACAAATAACTCAAATGATGAATACTTTTTTTCCAAATAGGCTAAGTGAAATATCTGATGTTAAAGTGGCTGAAACCTGATTTTTTTTTAAATATATAACTGACCCATTTTCTTTGTCTAACCATAAAGCCTTAGCAAATCAGGAAGTAGGCATTGAGCATGCCAGTTGTTTTTACCATGATGGCAAAACTCTGCTCTAACCTCTGCTCTAAAAGCTGTAAAAAGCACTTGTAAATTTATCGTGGAGAGTAACTGAAACACTAGGAATGCATTCTAGTCCGGTTTTTCAATTTTTCTTAGGATAGTAAAATTCAGTCAGTGTAGTTTTGGAACATAAAACTTATTTGTATAGCAGTTTTGTACCTCCACCAAAATGGTTACATCAAGGAACCATCTATCCATTCATCCACACGTTCATACACCAGCATACGCAGACACAGGAGGTGAGTGAAGTGTCTTGCCCAAGGTCACAACAATAGTATGTACCTATGTCAGCTACTTAGTAATGCAGGAGTTGAACTGCCAACCTTCAAATCAACATTTAATAGACAGACAGGCCAATATCTAGAGTGTTTGTGGTTCAAGTCCCACTCTCCCAAGTTCAATGTTTAGGCGCATTGAGAAAGGCAGTTCAGTTTTCACTTTGAGTAACCATGTTTCTGTCACTTTGCCCCAAGGCAGCTATGACTACATTACCAAAAACATATACCAATGAATGCACACTGAGTTCCTTATAAATGTAACAAATATATAAACTGTAAGGGGATTCGATCATTATCTATTTGAAATTATAGAAAAAAAAACTTTCCTCAAGGTATAGGATCAAAACTCTACGGAATGATCGTATTTTGATCCCACACATCCTCATTTGTCCCATAGATTGGATGCGGATGCGAATTGGCTCCATTCGATTGATTTCCATTGAAAAACCAGCACCCCTCTCTCTTTAACTGCTGCTGTCGGGTTTCGCCTTCTGACCTTAAAATGTTCTCTTAACCCACACTACATAGTGTTTTTATTTCACTATTTTTTCTGTAAGTTAAGATCTGAACATTAATAACAGCTCAAACAGGTGCCTTCTTTCGTTACCGTTGTCAACAATCCACTTCTATATACAGACTATGATTTGTGCAGGGTTTTCCTTTAGTGTGTATTATTTGGAGCTATCATTTGAAATCTTATAATCTTCAACATCGTAAAAGCATCTCAAACACACTCACTCATATTACTAGTAAAACTCCCTAGAAATTATTAAGTAGATTCCTTCCAGGCCATATCATTTATTTCCACTTTCTAGCTCCGCTCACAACCACTCATTTGTTAATTTAAAACTTTTACAGGCTAGTCCGAAACCATTACTAAATACGCTCATTTATCTTTGAGGTGTAGCGTCCAAACTAAATCAGAGCACAGGCTGTTCTTTCAAAACGTCCACACGCGTTGCCAGATATTTGCAATTTAAGACGGCATAATCTCATAAACACTGCACGACGTTAAGCGTTTTATTGAGTTGTAACTGTTTGTTTGGCCTCAATCTTGAAGTTCTTAGCTAATCCTATTTTTGACCAAGTGAATGATAAATTTCGGGTTTTGGGGCGGTGTTGAGCAATGAGAGAAATGCGCTCCATTCTTTTCCATTATACAAGAAGGGGAAGAACGAAATGACTGATGAGAGTTGAAGTGTGTCCGGACAGCTGTTTGATAGATTTTGGATTGGGACTGGAGCCTTTGTTGATGCCTGATCACAGAGCCAAAATATGGATGAAAAAGTGAACAGTCTTGGCCAAATGCTGTGGTTTGTGTGAGTGATTTGTTAGAGCAGATGTGGAGAGCCAGTGAGGAAATGGCTGGTCTATTTAGATACAGATCAGGGTTCTGACATTGAAGACGTACGATTTGATTTACACCAGGAACTGTCATGACAACCAATTTAAATTTGGTTTTAGCCTTTTGATTAGCAGCTGTGTTTTTATAAAGATTTCGCTGAATAATTAAATTTTAGTTTTAGTTATAGACAACAAAATCTAAGTACATTTTTCTTAAAAGCATATCTGTTAAAGGTCCTGTATTAAGTAAAATTGATTCTTGTGAGCTTTAAGCCATGTTATAATGTTGTTACCTCATCAAAAACATACCTGGATTTTTTTCATTCACACATGTTTTTCAAAATGCTCTGTTCCACCCTGCGATGTCATGTAGGGGTAGTTTTCAAGTTAACAATTACATTTTACTTTTTTGATTTGATGTGATTGGCAATTCCAGGACTGAAATGATCCAAATGACTCTAGTGAAGGTGTATGGAGTTTAAAAACACAGTGGAGCACTTCCTGTTACCACATGACATCACAAGGTGGTACAGAGTGTTTTTGTTTGAGAGAAAATCTCAGCCTAAATCTGCAGGGTTTGTGTGTTAAACGCATGTGAATGAAACAAAACACAACTTCAGGTCTGTTTGTGATGAGGAAACAACATTATAACAGAGTTCAGAAAATAGAGTAATATATGGCTTGTAATATTTGCTTCTTGAACATTTGTAGATTTTATGGGACTCTGTGGGACTCTAGTCTGGCAAGCAATCTCTCCTTTCTTCTGTATGAAACCGGGAGGGTCTGGAAACCGATCATACCACACAGCAGACAACCATCTGCTTTATGTCAGTCCAGTCACAGTTCTTATTTGTAGCATGTGTCTCTCAAAAAACATCTCCTCTGTACATTTGTGTAAATATTCCTAAATACAGTAAATACCAGTTAAAAGTTTGGACTCGCCCTCTCATTCAATGTTTTTTTTTGTATGTTGTTTACCACTTTCTACATTTGATATACATACAGAAGGCATGAAGTAAGATCTATGGAATTATGTAGCAAAGATAAACCAAAGGGTAGCTAATTAAAATTATAAAAATATATATATATATTAAAAATACATTTAGATAGAGTTACAGACAGTTGGTTTTCCCTGCTATAATTTCTTCTGTATCTGTATCCAATGTAGAAAGGAGAAAACACACACACAAAACAAAAACAAAAACAAAACAAAACAAAAAAAGAGGGTGAGTCCAAACTTTTCACTGGTACAATGCATTACTTCTTTTACCATTTAAGTTTGTTGCATGCTGATTCCTATGAAATCTGTGGTGTTTCTCTGTCCTAAAGAGAGTTCTTTTTTCTTTTTCTTCCAACTACAAATTGAAGTATTTCTAAGCCTGAATGTGGACACCTCAGAGTCTCCTGGCAAGCCTTTACATCCCACACTCTCTCTGTTTTCATCTGTGGATTATCCATTTGGTGGAGGGTCCATCACCAACTTCTCTCTATGGAGATGTTGCCTGGAATCTTCCACAGTATGTGATTATCAATATGTCATCTTTTTTTTTTTTTTAAATCTATACAGAGACAGCAGGTAATGCCATAGTTACATGTCAGTTCGGCCGAGAGGCGAGCCCAGTCACAATAAGAATGGCAAATAGTCACAGTTTTATAGAGTGCCGTTCCACCTTCAAGGCACTCAAAGGGCTTTACATCACACACATATTATTCATACACCAATCTACGCAGACACTGGGGGCAAGGTGGGTTAAGTGTCTTGCCCAAGGATACAATGATAGCATTCATCTGTGGGCACTGGAATCACAACAACCTTTGGATCAGTGGACACTCTACTAACTGAGCTACTGTCGTCAAATGCAAGCGTTTAAATCAATTAAAAAAAACATGCTAAAATGCAAGTAAATGCAAGTTGGATACTTTTAATGTCGTATTAGGACATTCCAGACAAAACAACATCTCCATGGAGACAAGTAGATGGCGGACCCTGCACCAGAAAGGTTACACAGTGCACCTTTAAAGAATATTATAGTAATAATGTAATTTTATGTTTTTCTGTTAAATTTGTATTTTTTTCTCCACGTGAACCTTGTCTGCAGATGTGTCTACATCCATTTGTTGAAGCCTGCTCTCTTCTTTCTTGTTATTGCATTTCCAAAAGTCCTACAAAGCTCATGTATTGTCCAGGCCAGAATCTACAACTAAAATCAATATACATGACCAAACAAGCTTTATTCTCACTACAATATGAACCCAAACTCAACATAACATCGCTTTGTACGGCAAGGTTGTCCAGTTGATTTGGGGGAAGTCTATATTTTAGCATAACAAAGTGCAGCAAAGAGTGGCGCTGTGGTCCAAATGAAGTCAGCACAATCACATTAGTGTTGAAATACTTTGTGCAGTCCATGTAGTTTGAGTGTGAGTCGGCAGAGCCAGCTAATGAGGAAATATGCTCCCTCCACTACACCCGCGCTCCCTACAAGCCTTGTTCTTGTCACAGTAAAACCCCTCTCTCTCTCTCTCTCTCTCTCCCCTCTCCCCATTGAAAGGCATGCTCGCTCGGCCCGTAACCTCTGCTCGCTCCCACACAGCGAGCCTGTCATAAATCAATGGGCAGGATCACGTCTGCCCGTTAGACTAAACAAGAGCATTTGTGAGGATTTGCTCTCGCCCATTAATCATCGTGACAGCTCAGAAAACACATTTCCCCTTTAATGACTGTATTTGGATAATCAGGCCTGCTTTCCGCCCGCCCTCCTCCAATCCTCCATGTTTTGGATTTTTTTTTCTCATTTTCGCCCGGAGCTCTATCAGCAGGCGGCCTAAATGTGCAAATTGCAGCTCAACACCTTACTTGTTACTGGTGAAAAAAAAATAAATGAGTGGACAAAGAGCTGATTAAAATGTATATGGAAAAGTAGGGACAAAGAAGAATTACACATGTATAAATGGTTTCTTAATGCAAAAGTATCTGGTTACATTACAGGTCTAGTCATTTGCATTGCTGTTTGCGACACATGTTTTGAGTAATGCTATGTTTTGAGGCACTGCCATTCTCAAAACCTGAAACATTAAGTTCCATAGTGCAGCATTAAATCAGCATATTCTCTCTTTCTCTCTTAAAGAGGTCAATGGTAAATGACCTGTTTTGTATAGAATGTTGTATAGAATGTTTTACTTCTGTTGGGTACTCAAAGCACTTAACAATCACTTAACTCAGTTTCACCCATTCACAGACACATATGTAGACACTTAAGGCAAGGCAGTTTAAGTGCCTTGCCCAAGGACACTATGTATGCGCTAATGGAATTGCAAAATGCCTATGCACACTTAACACACCATTCTGATCATTTCTGCTCTCAGGTTTTATGCTTTTTTTGTAAAAGCCCTTCTGGGGATGGACATCACTAATCAATGTGTTACATGTCTTATGTACATACTTGTCCCTGACAGCCAAATAAATAAATAAATGCTTTATTCATTAATTAAACACTCTAAGCTTCCCTGGGGCAGAGTGACAGAAGTGAATCTCCCAAACTGTGCCATCAGCCTCTCCAACCATCACCAATCACTCACTCACTCACCACTTGCATACTAGGCAAGAGAAGTGAAATGTCTAAGAATACAAAAACAGCATAACCCACTTTGTCAATAGGTATTTCCTTCAGTCTCCCATCCCAGTACTGACATCAGGCATTATCAAGGTGGAATGCTCTTTTTATCATTGTCTGTTTCTGCTCCAAGCTGGGTTAGAAATCCAGCTCAATATATGGGATCAGCAACTCCTTTTGATAATATTTATGTTAGAAAACGTTTCATTTCACCTGACACATATCATTTGTATCAATCTTTAGACACCATGTTTGACTCATAATTCACCCTAAAATTAATATTACATTGACCTTGGCCTGCTTATCCTGAAAGCAACATCCTGACTCCACTTTTGGTCTGTCCGCAGATGTGAAGGAAGACTTTCTCAGCGTCTAAAAAGGATTCTATTAAAAATTAAAAATAATCTGCCGCTCGGTGGAAAAAGCTTTTCCCCCTTCACCTTCACTCAACAAACCACAAGGCCGTGCTAACATAAGCTAACGTGAATGAGCACACACTTTGCTGTCACAGAGCTGCTAACTTAAACACATGCTACGCTGACCACATGTCCCGGACTGTTAATGTTTCCAGAACCTGCGCACATCTGGCACACTATGACCCCGTGAACTCCAGTAAAAATGTGGAACCGAAGATAAAGGTTTGTTTGACTTTGGGATCAACAAAACTTCAGTTTGTATGGGAGAAAGTGGATGGACATGTAAGCTAGCACGACTGAGAAGCAGATAAAGTGCGGAGATTAGTTATGTAGTTTTGACAAGTTAAATTAACATCGATCAGTCCGTTGCTTTTAGCTGTAGCATTGCTAAAGCTAAGCAATGTAAACAAAGTGACTGGCAATGACAAGTAGTGCGTCATGGTTAGAATTGTTATTGATGGAAAGGATAATATTTTAGTGAGCCTGACAGATTGCTCTTCACTCCATCTAGTGGCACACTCTGAGATAAAAAGTAGACCAAGATAGCATTTTTATTACAAGGTTAGTTATTGTAGATTAGTTGGAAAAGCTTTCGAAACACAAACTTAAAGGTTGGAGGTTTAATGCTTATTCCTACTGTGCATACTGTTGTTGTGTCTTTGGGAAAAACACTTAACCATCCATACACTGACAGAGTTTGTAAGCTAATGAGTAATTTGTTGGTTGGTTTGCGGTAAAAAAAAAGAAAAAAAAGAAAAAAAAAGTAATTGATGGAAAGGTTAATATTTTAGGGAGCCTGACAGATTGCTCTTGACTCCATCTAGTGGCACACTCTGAGACAGCATGTAGACTGACTGGACTTTTATAACTAGGTAAGGTATAATACAGTATAGTAGTGTCCTTGAGGAAGACACTTAAGTCACTATACATTAAAAGGTTGTGAGCTAATGAGTGATTTGTTGACATAGTTTACGGTTTTAAAAAAAAGTTATTGAGATGGCATTTTCATAAGGTAAGGTATAAAAGCTTAACTGGTAGAGCTTTCAAAACACAGACTTAAAGGTTGGAGGTTTGATGCCTACTCCCACTGTGCATACTGTTGTTGTGTCCTTGGGCAAGACACTTAACCATACACACACTGACAGAGTTTGTAAGCTGAGTGAGTAGTTGACATGGTATTTTTAGGAGCATGACTGATTAGCTTAGTAGGTAGAGCTTTCAAAACTTGAAGGTTGGATGCCCACTCTCATTGCGCATACTGTTGTTCTGTCCTTTGGCAAGACACTTAAGCCCCTTACATTTTGTTGATATGGTTTATGGTTAAAAACTCTGCATTTACTGAGCCTATCCGCATGTAACAAAAACTGCAACAGTTAGTTGTCTTATTTGTCATCAGAATTTAACAAAAGTGAAATTATGAGTTAATGGGTGAATGCTTCCATGATGTTTTGAGTGCTAAATAGAAAATCCAATGTGACAACTAAAATATAAAAGTAAAAGAGGTCCAATGAGGTTCATTTGGTTTTCTGATAGTTTATGTTATTAGAGAGAACCACATTATGGACTGGGATGGAGCAAACATCATTGGGACAGGACAACAAATATCGTCGCTGGATTAAAGAGGCTCGAAATACGGAAACATTCCCATGGGACTATAAACTGGGACAACGTTTTTTTTACGCTCACACACCTGGGATACTGTCCTGAGGAAGTCGGACTGCAGATGGCGCTGCCTTCCTACCGGCGGAGGTACCTATATAAATCAGACGACTGGACACATCACAGTAACATCATGTGATCACTCTAAGGAAGACCGCTAGTGAGCAGTCAAAACTGTCAGGTATGAAAACAAATTCTTGGTCTGAAAAAAAGAACCTAATACCACAATGTTTATGAATCTATTAAATTCAGCAGCTGGTTTGGCAAAAATAATTTCTCTCTCCATAGTCAGTTCATAGTCTATGGTCCATCTAATCTGCTTTCCTTAATAAAGTAAGCTATAAAATAACTGAAACATGGAGTCCATAGCTTCTTTACAACTAGTTGCCAAGATAAAATGCCTTTTACAACCAGTCAGTAAACATTGCAGTTTGCCAACAGTGTTAATTACAACAAAGATCAACATCTCATGGTTTGTACAGTGCTGTGAAGTCTCTAAAACATATATAGTCTCAGTGGTAGATGTAAACAGCTTTATATCTGGTCTAGGGGGCTGTATGCTATGTGTTTGCTAGCAGCAGGTGTCCACATTGTCCCGACATAAGGATACATTATTATGTTTGAACAGTTGTGGCACTTGTATGTGAGAATAGGACAAGGTTGAGTGATGGCGATGCATTCACTGACGTCTGGGATTGTGGCACTCATCATTTTGTCAGCAGGCCACAGTTAGCAGTCCACAGTGTTAACGGACAAATAACAGACATGTGGTCAGGACATTTAAATGCATCATGGACAGTAGGTGACTATAATGTAAACAAAGCTAAATGCTCTGGTAAAAGAAGAAGTAATTAACATAAAAAACTAGCAAATACATTATCGGTAATAGTATTTGCCAAGTAGTATTAATCAAAAAGAAGTACAAAGTAGTGGTCCAGTGGTAGTGGAAATTACTCAAGAGTAAAAAAGTATTTGGGAAAACTACTACTCACACAAATGTTTCAAATCATTTCATATTGTCACATTAAACGTTTGTCATTTGTAGACTTCCTCACAGTGGGAAGAGTCACCAAAACTTTTACTCAAGTAAGAATTCTGTTACTTCAATGAAAATATTACTCAGGTAGAAGTAAAAGTATGCTGCCAGAAAAGTACTCAAGTGTAAAGTAGGAGTAGAAAAGTAGTAGTATTATGTGCAACAGTATAAAAAAAATATATATATATATATATATATATATAAAAATGCTGCTGCAGAGGAACTGAAGTGATAGTGATGGGTTGATAAGCAAAGGAAGTAAGTTGTTTGGCTGACAATATAGTTCCCCTGGTTGAATTTTTGTGTCAACTTTATTCAATCTTTAATCTTAATCTTTATTCATCTCCATGGATACAAGCAGCCACATCACCACGCCAAGTTACAGGTTAGATCTGTAGAGAAATGGGCCCGCTCACAGTAATAATGCATGATTTTGTTGTAGATTTGAGAAATAAAAACAAGATATATTTGTTTAATGTCACACTGTGGAACATCTCAGGCAAAGCTATAACATCATGGGGACAAGCAGATGGCAGACTCTCCACCAGAAAAGTTACACAGTGCACCTTTAAGGCTTCATTGTTGTTGCAAAGGAATTTGTATCTGCATTTGAACAGTCTTCCAGTTAGCTTCTGATGAGGCAACCTGATCCATATATGAGGATCACGGTAAGGAGTACCTAACTTTGAACTGGAGAACCCGGAGAAAACCCACCCACCACACAGTCCTATACAGTGTGGAAGCTTTCTGATTCACCATGCACGGCAATTTTACCAATTTCCAGTGCTGTTTGTTTATTTCCTTCTCACACCTAATATTGAATTTGGACTTTACACCTAATATTTTTACCTTTTACATAACAGCTCCCTCCCTTTCCCTTGATAGCTTGCTCGCTGTACACATTGTGGTCTGTCAACACAGGATGCTTGAAGTTAGCATTTCACGCCGACTTATATTTAAAGGGACAGTGACCAAATGTTGCTAAATTACCCTTGAGATTAACCAACTCAGATGTCTTTAAATGTGATACGTTGCACTGCATTAGCAAGCTAAAAGAGCCCCTGTCTGGAGGCCAAACATCCTGCTGTCAGGTTATGGTAAATTGATGGATGCGTATTGACTTAGTGCGCCGTTCGCTACATTCCTGCAGCCTGTTTTTGCAAAGGGAGCTGTTGTATCTGGGACGGCTAACTCATGTAAATCTGTCCTGGGTTTGTCTGGCTATTGATTAATGACACCACAGCCTGAAAGAGTTTCCAGCAGAGAAACAGGCCTTTGATTTCACGTTGGGCCTCAGGTGAACTTCGGAGAAGAGATGTCGTGATGTCAAATTGTATAGTTATGATTGTTGTGAGAATAAATAGCATGACAGTATGCTCATGATTTATTCACACGTGTTGACTCTATCTGCATGATGAATGGTCTTCAGATGACATCACTGCTTCTATGGGCCAATATTAATTAATACAGATGGGGGTAGCTAAAATAAAAATGGTGAAAATGCTAAATTATGTTGTTCTTGGGTTTGGTCAGTAATAGAAAATACCAAGTTGAGCATTTGCACATATACCTTTTGGATATTTCATGGCAAAGTACAAGGTAATTAATTAAAACTGGCCCTTGCGAGTATGACATCATTACATTTGAGAATCTGAAAAGTACCAATAGTATCCAGTGTTTAGAACAAAAAATGATGTTCACGCTACATAACTACAAGTGGTGGATGAAGTACTCAATGTTGTTACTTGAGTCAAAGTACAGATACAAAGGTAAAAAGTTAAAAGTATCACATGAAAAAATCTAATTTGTTATTATATTATATTGTGATGAATGAGCTACTGTGTCCAAATAATTTCACTTGTGGATCAATAAACTTTGTCTAAGTCTAAGTATTAAAGTACCTGTTTAAAAAAATGCACTTTAAGAGTAAAAAGTTTAAGTATTTTGCAGAGATTTTTAGAATAATTAAAAGGATCAAATGTAGTGATTTTCAAAAAGAATTTAGCAGATTTTTAGTTATTCAATTGATTCACTGTAAAATATACTTAAGTAAAGTACAGATACCTAAAATGTGTACGTATTGTAAATATTGTACTTCCTACACTGATAATAACATACATTTGTGCTCTATTTTGTGGAATACAAATTACAAGTAATTAAAGAAACACTGTGTAACTTTTTCGAAGTGGCATGTCACCTGCATGATTAGCAATCACTCATACACCATTCACATCATTCTGTAGCATCATTTTGATAATTTCAGACCTGGAATTTCTAATCTCTACTGAACTAAAGGTAAAAAGTAGCTGTTAACTTGACAACTACCACTTCATGACATCACAAGGTGGAACAGAGCATTTTGAACCTTTGGAGATGACAGATTCATAATAAAGGATTACTCAAATATGTGTGAATGAAACAAAACACAACTCCAAGTATGCTTTTGATGAGGAAACAGTATTATAACATGGCTTAAAGCTCACAAGAGTCAAGGTTGTGTAATGTAGGACCTTTAAGGATTTGTTTGGTTGTGGCCTAATGTATGTGTAAATATAATGTTTCCTCTCATGGTAACACATTGTTGTTGCAGAGGGAATTACTGAAGCAGTTTTGAGATTATGGTCAATCTTAAAGTTGCATTGTGTAACTTTTTCAACCCAAAACATGCACCATAGGTAAAATCCTCCATCTTAGGTCCTGACCAAGCCTAAGCAACAAGATCATGGAGATGGTCCCCATGCGCAGTCATGTGCTGCCCACTGTTCCTAATAATAAGGATGGGTTAAATGCAGAGAACAATTTCTCATGTGAGATCAATAAAGTAATTTCTTCTTCTTCTTCTTCTTCTTCTTCTTCTTCTTCTTCTTCTTCTTCTTCTTCTTCTTCTTCTTCTTCTTCTTCTTCTTCTGGAGGGTCAGGCACCTGCTTGTTCCTATGGATATGCCATTGCTCTGCCTGGAATGTTTCACAGTATGACTTTAAACAGCACTACCTTGCATTTATTCAATTACTGACTGCTGATAAATACCTAGAAAAACAGGCATTCTGACTGTGAGTAGGTTCACCTCTCCATAGATCTGAAACTTGGTCTAGTTTGGTCTCCATGAAGATAGAAAGGTTTAATACCGTACTGTGAAACATTCCAGATAACATCTCCATGGAGAAAAGCTTTTGATGGACCCTCCAGCAGAAAAAGTTACACAATGCAGCTTTAAAGATGAACTGACAGAAAGAGTGCGACCTTTACTTTGCTCAGGGCTAATCGTACTTGGCCTGTGAGTCCATCTGGGTTCCATTGGCACTCTGTTGGGTGACTGTGGTGAAGATTTTCAGAGTTTTTTTGCATGAACGTGACTTGGCGTGAAAAACACCAACCAAACCGAAGTCTCAAACAATTCCTGCTATGTCAGAGTGCTAAGCTGTTCCCCCACTGTGGTTACAATGGACTCTCCCAGGCCAGTTTAGTCACTATTTTGGGTTAGTGGTGGAAGGTATTGACGTACAAAAGTAAAAGTACAATATTTAAGTCAAAAATTGTAGCTACCTGTGGATACTTTTTACTTCACTACGTTTGAGAGCATGTATCTGTACTTTCTTTGTTGCTACATTTTAGATCTGGACTGAAAAGTTTAAAGTGCTTTTCTTTATGGTTTGAGACCTGCTGAAGCTGAGACTTTTCACTTTCTGAGGTTTTTGAATGTTAATGTGAGCTCCCCTACCCTGTTTAGCCCCCCCCCCATTGGCTAAAAGTTGCGAAATGTCTAAACTGAGCATTTGCGGTCCTTTTCTGCGTTACACAAAACCAGTTTTGAAACGGGCGAGTTCAGACAAGGCACCTTTTTGACGTCAGATCGGCAAATGCAGCTCCAGCCCCTCCCTCTGTCTCCGCTCAGCGTCCCTGTATATCCCGCCCATAGAGTTTGGACTGTGAATGCGCTACGCAATGCGAAATGCGTTTTTTTATTTGCCTGGAGGCACCTGCGAGTGTTTCTAGGCTCGCAGGTCCCTTACCCGACCCTCTGGACCTCTGAAATACCAGTGGTTTAATTTTATTTTCTGTGTAAATATGCTTTTTTTCCTTGCTAAGTCTCTCATCTGTCTCTCACGGAAGAGCAGACAGAGCGGAGCCGAGCTGCGCTGAGCTGCGGGGGGAAACCCGCCCCCCCGCTCCTCAGCCAATCTCTATGTCCTTCTCATTTGCAGTGAAGAAGCAACACCCACAATAAAGCACATATGTTTTAAACACATATCTAGCCTCATGAAGACTGTCAGAGTCATATCTCATGCAGTGAGTGTTGATTTTGAAGAAGAATTCATTTACAGTATTAGGGAACCATTAAGGAGCCATATAAAAGCATCAAGAAGTACCATGTCATGGGATCTTTAAGCAAACGAAACGCACAAAGAAGCAAAACAGCTGGAAAGATTAAAAAATCAACTGAATCACTTCACTAAATCTGCTACGTTCATTAAAAAACATCACTACATTTCATCCTGTAATTGTTCTAAAACTCTCTGTGAAATACTTTTACTTTTTTCTGGTGGAGGGTCCATCAAATGCTTTTCTCCATGGAGCTCTTATTGTTATTGTTATTCTTTTGTCTGGAATGTTTCACAGTATAGCATTAAACCTTTCTATCTTCATGGAGACCAAACCAGACCAAGTTACAGGTGAGATATGTGGAGAGACAACCCCGCTCACAGTCAGAATGAATGTTTTTCTAGGTATTTTTGTGCTATAAATCCACCTGTAATAGAATAAATGAAAAGCAGAGCTGTTTAAGGTCATACTGTGGAACATTCCAGGCAGAGCAAAGATATATCCACAGAAACCAGAAGGTGAAGGAACCCTAGCTGAAAAGTTACACAGTGCAGCATTAAGTACAAACAAGTACCTTAATACTTTTACTTAAGTAGATTTAAGATTACTCCAAATGTTAGTAATCATTTGGCCCGGCATCTGTAATTTTACTTAAATAACAAAATTGAATCCTTCATCCACCACAGTTTTGGGACTATGAATCAACTCAACATCTATTATTTTATCCACGTGAATTTTATCCACACTTTAGAGAGTCAAATACAATATAAGATAAGATAAGATAAGATATGCCTTTATTAGTCCCTCAGTGGGGAAATTCCATTGTTGCAACGCACAGATCACAGCACGAAAAAGTAACGTCGTCGGCCTCTGCGCATCCTCCGCGTCCGACCTCCTCCGCACATAGCAACGCACATAGCAACGGTGAAAAAGTTAAAATCCAGAGAAAACAGAGGTCAAAATGGAGCAGAAACATCGCGCATCTGAAGCACCCAGCCTCACACACACAATCCTCAAAGTGTGCAAACGAACAAGCAGGTAAGAGCAGAAAAAAAGTTGGAAAATAAGGGAGCGCGTTGCAACCAGCTCCGGCTCTCGCCGCGCCGCCATATACATGATCTTGTTAGCTGAAACGTGTAAAGTATGAAGTGACTTATTTGTAAATGAAGTATACAAATGTCCATCGTTTTAGCTAAAGGCCCAGTACTGCTTTTTTTTTTTCATGTACTAGTAAATGATTAAAATAAGTCTTGCCCCAGTGCAGATATGCTGTAGAAGCAAGTGGTTCCCAGTCTTCTTTGGCTCAAGTACCCCCTAATCTGGGCACTAAGCAGTGGTGGAACGTAATGTAACTTAAAGTAAAAGTAGTAAAATACTGTACTTAAGTAAACATTTTATGTATCTGCACTTTAAATTTTGCAGTGGGTACTTTTTACTTTTACTTCACTTCATTTGAGAGCAGGTATCTGTATTTCTACTCTACTGCTTTTTCTAAAGGTGCACTGCGCAACTTTTCTGGTAGAGCAGGGGTCGGCAACCACATGCGGCTCTTTGATCCCTCAGTACAGTGGTCCCTCGTTTATCACAGGGGTTGCGTTCTAAAAATAACCCACGACAAGCGAAATCTGCGAAGTCGTCAGCTTTATATTTTACAATTATTCTCCATGTTTTAAGGCTGTAAACGCCTCACCACACACGTTTCTCAGACTGGAATTAACGTTTTCTCACATTTCTCTCTTGTTTAAACACTCAAACGTTTGTAGATTTTCAACAAAAAAGCACAGTATTAGAGAACGAAACCAATGTGTATTTCGTGTGTATTTCAAAGTTCTTATGACCGCTTCACTGTGGCAGGTTTTGTCGGGAAGAAAACTTGCAAACATACAGCACTTCAGAGTCAAACTGCGATCGAACATTTATATAAATCTGGCAAACTGAACGCATTCTGTACAGGAGACAAGGAGGAGAAGGACTGATGAATCGGCAAAGGTCTACGGTCCCTTAGCCAATCTGGATGCAGAAATGCGCATTGATATACGATTTAAAAAAATTGGAATAAAAAAAATCTGCAAAACAGCAACGCCACGAAACGTGAACCACGATATTTAATTAAAATGTATTTTATTATAGTTCATTCATTTTCAAAATGTAATTCTATGGCACAAAGGCAAAAAAAAAAAAGACATTATATGCAGTGTTATTTCATTTTAAATTTCAAAAGGGTTTTGTGGCTCTCAGTGTTTTCTTTACTGTGTGAAACGGGTCCAAATGGCTCTTTGAGTGGTAAAGGTTGCCGACCCTCTGGTAGAGGGTCCTTCAAATGCTTCTCTCCATAGAGATGTTATTGGTTTGTCTGGAATGTTTCACAGTATGATATTCAATTTTTCTATCTTCATGGAGACCAAACCAGGCCAAATTACAGGTCAGATCTGTAGATAGGTGACCCCGCTCACAGTCAGAATGCCTGATTTAAAGGTGTTTTTGAGCTATAAAACCACTGAATAAATGTAATGTAGAGCCGTTTAATGTCATACTGTAGAACATTCATAATAGTTTGAGACTTGCTGAAAAGGGTTTTATCTTAAACACATTAATAGTTTGAGCCAATAAAATATACAAATAAAAACTTGAGTTACATTTGAGAGCAGGTATCTGTACTTTCTACTCCTCTACATTTCACAACAGGATTAAAAAGTTTCAGGCCTAGAATTGTCAATCTCTACTGAACTAAAAGTAAAAGGTACCTGTTAACTTGAAAATGACCAATTCATGATATCACAAACAGGAACAGTGCATTTTAAGCTTTGGAGATATAGACAGACTAATACGCCAGGGTTACTCAAACGTGTGAATGAAACAAAACGCAACTCCAGGTCTGTTTTTGAGGAGGTAACAGCATTCTAACATGACTCAATTTTCTGTAATATAGTTCCTTTAAAGCTGTTGTTTTCAGTTTGTCATTTCAGCGAGTTTGAGTATTCTAGAGTGTTGTATGGTGTGGACAGACATGCAGAGCTCTCCATCACTTCTTTATGTGTGGAAATGAGGGCGCTGTGACAGGCCCCGATGAGCGATGCATTGGACCATCTGTGCTGTGTAACTCTGCGGTGACAGCTCTGCGCTGTGTCCCCCTGTCAAACTGTGAGCCGTCGTCATGGAGACACGGATAATGTTTAGGACTGAAGACATAAAGAGGCAGAGGCAGGACACGGAGGAGGACAGGACTGTTTATGTGTCTGCTATCCCACAAACCTTTAACTATTTGGGTACACAGCAAGGGAGATAATGGGGGAGGAATGGAAAATGCAAAGATCACCAACATGTGTTTTTTAGGCTTTTAAAACTTATTCTGGACATTGTAGATTATTTATTTTAGGTATAAATTATAAGAATATGTCCATGGAAGTCACTATTATCATCAAAATGGTCAGCTATACATAACCTTTATTATAGCCATCTTGTAATTTCACTTAAAAGGCCCATATTGCACTGTTTTCTGATCTATGTTATAATGTTGGTTCCTCGTCACAAACATACCTGGTGTTGTGTTTTGTTGACTTTAAATTTTTAACACGCAAACCCTGCATATTTAGGCTGTGTTTTTCTCTCAGACAGAAAACACTGTTCCACCTGGTGATGTCATGTTGTAATACAAGAAGTAGTACTGTGTTTTTAAACTCCACACACTTTCACTGGAATCATTTCAATCATTTCAGCCCTGAAGTTGCCAATCTCTGCTCAACTAAAGGTAAAAGGTAGCAGTTAACTTGAAAACTACCGCTTCATGACATCACAAGGTGGAACAGAGCATTTTGAGCTTTGGAGAGGTAGACTAAGACAGACTAATAATAGAGGGTCACTCAAACATGTGTGAATGAAACAAAACTCAAGGTATGTTTTTAAGGAGGTAACAACATTCTAACTCACAAGAGTTAGTACCTTTAAATCACTTTAGCTAAAAAGGCGTGTTTAAGTACAACTTCATTTTATCTTCTTGTCTTATTCTACCCTTACATTTTACCTGTATTCTTAGTAACATGCTTTTGCCTGATTTGCCATCTTCAGGCTAGGACACACATAAAATTAATGTCTTTATTACGATATGGGAGTGCCAGAAGAATCAATTGTAGGTCCATTGTAATTTTGCATAATGGACTTTTCAGACAGATGTCCAAAATACACGCTTCCTTAATACTTGATGTATTGATTTAAGTCTGGTCGCTGTTAAATTGCCACGTTTTCAGATGAGTGTGACTGTTAAGAGAATTCGCCAATCAGGGACATGCATGGTCTGACCAGATGAAAATAAATATAGCTGCTTATGAGTAAAAAAGAAAGATAAATATGATCGCAAGGAAGCAAAACACTAAATTCTGTAATTCTGAAGTGAAACGTAATTTTAATCGTAAATGTTTGGTGATCAGTTACCTCCATTGTTGTGTCACTGAAAAATCATCCATCTTTGGTTCTGGAAACAAGATGTGATGAAGTGTGTAGTGAACAAACTGATATCTTTCTGCGTAAAAAATACAGAGGTATAGTTCCAGTCAATTAAAATATAGTAAAAGTAAAATTAAAGGAGCAAAAATAAAAATATAATGAAAGTAACAAAAGTAATAATAAAGGATGACTATGACTATTTCCATGGAGACAAGTAGCTAGTGGACCACTAGAAAAGTTGCACAGTGGACCTTTAAGCCTCACAATTGGGCACTGAAGTTCACCATGATATCTTACTTACAAATTTTACATGTTTCTAGCAGTTGCCTTTCATTCCTCTCTATTTTTTTCACCCTCTGCGCATCATCACTGCTAATCTGCTGGAAAATGCCTGGTGTGGAGTAGACTGGTGTGCTTGTGCGTCTGCGGTGAGAGGAGGCAGGTCAGTCGCTCTAATTGAGGAGAAGTCTACACCCTGTCGTCATTAATCACCGAGGTGTCAGCTGCTCCCGGGACCTCACAGTGCCACTGACGCAGGCACTCGCAGGGAATATTAGGGCTCTCCATCAACTTCACACTCACACTGGCTCCTGCTTCTCTCTCCTCCTCCCAGTGCTGAGAGTTTGGGCAGGAGTGAAGGAAACGGCTCTGGGACAGTTATGGTGTTGTATGGGGATTGACTTGCGGATAAAGATTTGAGAAGAGACTACGAGTGGTGATGAGGAGCAGTGGTGGAAGAAGTACTCCACTTTGCCAAGTCAAGTCATTTTATTTATATAGCACATACCATATAAAGTTGATTTACAGCATTAAACACATCATCATAATGAAACAATAAAACAAATGTAAAATACTGTATATAAAATATTACATGAAAGAGTGGCATAATACACAAAGATAAAAATCTAAAGTTGACAGCGTCAGAGTAGAGCTCATGGGATCATTTTGTTACTTAAGTAAAACTACAGATACTGGAGCAAAAAATAATGTGTCCTTAGGCAAGACACTTCACCCACATTGCCTAGGATGAAAGTGGAGTGTGTGTGAGTGCTGGAGGTGGTCGGATGGGCTGATGGCGCAGATTGGCAGCCTCGCTTTCCGTCAGTCTGCCCCAGGGCAGCTGTGGCTACAGAAAGTAGCTTACCACCACCAAGTGTGGAGTGAATGAACAATGAACTGTAAAGCGCTTTGGGTGTGATGAAAGGCGCTATATAAATGCAATTAATTATTATTATTATTATTATAATAAAGCAGAGAATGTTTTCCCAGTACAGATAAAAGCTGTGCTGTCCGCATCTAATTATAAAGTTGTTTTTTTTGCTCTTGTATTTTTTTTTGCTTTTGTATTTTGCTCTGTGAACCGGTAAGTAAATATGCTTGTTGTTAGTAGGAATTAACTGATCCAGCTTTTTCATGTCCGATACTGATGACGATACTGAATACTATGGCTTTAACTGTCTGCTGATATCAGATATCAACTGATACCAGTACAGAGACTGAAAACAGCATTATTTCCTTAAAATAAAAATAAAATAAGACAAAACTGATGGAGATGTCACTGCAGAACAACTTTGAGTAAATAAGTACATTCTAACATTCTGAGGGTTTCTGGGCAAAATATGACCAGTAAATAGTCTGTCAAACAAGGATATTGGCTGAACCGATCATTGAAAACCAATATCCAATCCAGCTCATTTTTAGTATTGGTGCCAATATTCATTGCAAATATTGTATTTGTGCATCTCTAGTTGTTAGCATTTCTGTGAAGGCAAAATCTGCTCTGAAAGTTGTGAGAAGCACCAAGTGAGGAATATAAGAGAGGAGTTTAAAGAGTTTAAAATATGTTCTGTTTTGTTTTGATAGACTGTTGCCATGGAAAACGCTGGCGAAGAATATCACTTATCCATTCAAATAAATCACTTTGAGACTACTTTGAAACATTAAAACCATGTGAATTATGACAAAACCTTCCATCTGAAATCATTACACACGAGCACTGTTACACGCCCCCTCTCCCTTATACACTCTCCATTTTACATGTGTCAGCCAGTGGACAATAGCTCCACACTGAAGGACCGGCCACATAAATGAAGTGTGTGGGTGTTGACTCAGCTGGGATGGAGCCCGCTAGTGTCTGTGTGTGTCTGTGTCTGTCTGTGTGTGTATGTGTGTGTATGTGGGGGGGGGGGGGCACAGGAGAAAGGGGAGGGGGGTATTTAAGATGGATGGGGCAGATTGATGACTGCTGGGATGGGGAGAATAGTGAGGCATTTGATGAACGAGTGTTAACTGGCAGCCGAGGCATTAATTCCACCTCCCCGAGAAGACGGAGCGCTCCCCTCTGCGTGACCTCCGCCGTGAATCATGGAGCGAGTCCTGGAGAGAGCTGGTCTGTCTGCTCCAGGGTCTGGTTTAAGATACTACCAACAGAGATTGTTAGTACTACCATGTGCTTCACAGAGACCTGGCTTCATATGAACATCGTGGACAACAGTGCATCTAATTTTACGACTTATTTAGAATTTATTATTACCATTTTATTTTTCTCTTTGTTATTTTAATATATTGTGACATGTGAGCTACTGTGTCCAAGTCATTTCCCTTGTGGATCAATAAAGTTCGTTTAAGTATAATATAAGAAATTACTCTTGTGAGCTTCAACCCATGTCATAATGTTACCTCATCAAAAATATACCTGAAGTTGTGTTGTTTCATTCACACGTTTGAGTAATTCTTTATAATTAGGTTGTCTTCCTCTCCAAAGCTTAAAATGCTCTGTTCCACCTTGCGATGTTATGTAGTGGTAGTTTTCAAGTTAACAGCGACCTCTTACCTTTAGTTCAGTAGAGATTGGCAATTCCAGGGTTGAAATCATCCAAATGATCCTAGAATTAAGATTTTAAAAGATTTAATAATGGTTATTTCTTCATGTGGTCTGCACTGAAATAGAGCAAAGGATCATGGTCTATGTAGTTTCCTCTGTTCATTTAGCTATTGGTGCACCATAACTTTTAATTTAAGAATTAATTAAAAGAGACTTGTAATTCAATATATTGTGATGGCCCACAATATTATAGTGAAACTTTTGATGATACAAAATCACTATATTTCAGTTCTGGTTACATCCATGAGTATCACTGCTGCAGGGTTCGCGTCGTGTTTTTGACCTTTGGGTTAGTCCTCAGAACAACTTTAGTCATGGTTAAGTACAGAATTCAAATCTAGCACCGCCCTGTAATAGAGTCAACCCCAGGTATGTTTTTAAGATAAGATAAGATAAGATAAGATAATCCTTTATTTGTCCCACAATGGGGAAATTGCAGTGTCACAACGCAAGTTTCAGAAACAGTTGGAAAAAAGAGCATGCATCAAAAATTAAGATAAATAATAATAAGTATGTACAATCAACTAAAAAAAGTGTTTGAGTGTTATAAGAAACAATTTCTCCTGTGTGAGATCAATAAAAGTCAATCTTCTAATCCTTAATCACTGTAAGGCGCATTGTGTTACATTTTGTATGAAAAGCACTTTATAAATATTGATTGACTGATTGATTGATAACATGCATTAAAGGTGCATTGTGTAACTTTTCTGGTGGAGGGTCAGTCAAATGCTTGTCTCCATGGAGATGTTATTGCTTTGTCTTGAATATTTTCCAGTAAGGTCTTAAACCTTTCTATCTTCATGGAGACCAAACCAGACCAAGTTACAAGTCAGATTTTTGGAGAGGCGACCCCTCTCACAGTCAGAATGCCTGTTTTTCTAGATTTTTGGAGCTATGAAACTGGCTGTTTAATGTCATACTGTGGAATATTCTAGGCAGAGCAATGACATCTCCATAGAAACAAGCAGGTGACTGACCCCCAACCAAATTATTACCTAGTGCACCTTCAAAGCTCACAAAAATCATAATATAGGACCTTTAAACCAAACCCCCAATATAAGACAGTTGTTTGGCCCTGGTGTTTCTTCTCACATAATACTAGCACTGAATATTATAACATCATTAATATATGTACAGAAATCAAACATTGTTCTATGATTGCCTTACCTGACAAAACATGTAGTTTTTCAGACATATGTGGAACTTTGTCATTGGCTGTTAGAATTGACACCTGTCAGCACACATCACCTGTAATTCTCCTTGACAACTTTAGGGGGCAACCCACTCCAGTGTATCTCCACCTTCAGACTCCGACAAATGCCTTGCACAACTACATAAGCATGCAACACTAAAAATACCCTTGACCCATTTTTAGTTTACTTTAAAAACACCTTCAAACTAGCACATAGCGATAGAACACAGGGCTGTCCACTCTCTCACACTGCTGTTTTTAAAGAAGAAAAATCCCCATACAGTCCCAAAATGGCGCCCAGAGAGGTGACGGGGTTGGGCTAACCTTGCGGCCCATGGTGGGGGCTGTAGATGTGCTCTGAGAGGGGTCATCCATTTTGTTAATGGTGCTGTCAAGTGACACCTGTGCTAGCCTTTCCCCTGTCTGCGGCGCTAATGAACCGCGAGAGGAGAGAGAGGAGAGGAGAGGGAGAAGAGGGGAGGAGAAAGAGAAGGCCAAGGGTCAGTGATCGCCGTGGAGACCAAACCACGGCCCCTGCACTTAAGAAACTCCTACATGCTGTCAGACCAGTATAGGAGGACTTAGACACAGGACTCTAGAACAGTTTGAAGACAGACATTTTGAAAGGTGACACTAAGTTATGGAGCTGGAGCGATGTTGTCAGTCATTTTTGGGGCTTAAATTACAGGCGAGACAAGGTAAAAGGGTTGGTGCCTTAACATGTACCGCAAATGTTTCTTCAGAATGGAAATTTGACTGTGTTTAAAAGACCCATATTACACAAAATTGACTCTTGTGAACTTTAAGCCATGTTATAATTCTGTTACCTCATCAAAAACATACCTGTTTGTTTGTTTTTTGGTTCATTCACATGTTTGAATATTTTTATTATTAGTCTGTCTTCATCTCTAAAGCTCAAAATGCTCTATTCTACCTCTTGATGTCACGAAGTGGTAGTTTTCAAGTGAACAGCTCCTTTTACCTTTAGTTCAAATTATCCAAATGATTCTAGTGATTCCACATAACGTCACAAGGTGTTTTCCATTCGAGAAAAGAACTCAGACTAAATATGTAGGATTTGTGAGTTAAAGATGTGAATGAAACAAAACAACTCCAGTTTTGTTTTTTATAAGAAAACATTATAACCTACAACATTATAACAGAAAATATTGTAATATGGGCCCTTTAAGTACAGTTTTAGTTTAATTTGGTAATATTCAGAATACATACAAAACAAAACTTTTATGGTAAATCTTAGTTATACAATGTAACTGTAGTTGAAATGCCCAGGTTATTACTGATGTAGAGTTGGTTTGTAGTTATGATGTAGACTTGTACACTCTGTTCTATTCTTGGATAAGTCCTGGTCTAGTCCAGGTTTAGTTCCAGGTTTAGTCCCAAGAGCTCTTGCCAGAGGAGAACACACCCTTTGTTGCCAGTTGAACCAATTTCTATTTTTTTTTTTTTTTTAATGTTCATATTAATTGTCCTTGTATCAAATTTCTGCTTTTATTGTTGGTTGTGTGTTTGATTTTTTGCACCCTACTTGTATTCTGACCAACAACCACTTTACAGTTTCCTCTGCAGATCAATAACATATTCAAATTAGCTCCTGAAATATCTCAAAAATCTAATCTCCTTCACTTTACCAAACATCTGTCCATCTCCCATGACACCACACCATAACCTCCACATCACCTCGCCCTCCTCCTCTCTGCATAACCCTGTATACATGTTTGCGGTCACCATTACAGAGGCAGCTCTCCGGGGGATGTGTCAGCGCTTTGATGAATATTTCTCTATTAGCTTCCTCCTCCCGTTGTCAGCACTGGCCTTTGTGTCGTGGTGCAATCCGTCAGCGTGCTATGAGATTGGCTATAGCCCCGCCCTCCCTGGGGTCATTATAGAGGTCCCAGCAGCCAGTGACCACTCTGCTGAGAAGGCTGTTTCGAAGCAAGTGCAGTCAACAATCAGCAATTAAAAAGGTGCAGCGGTAGGTAACAACACAAGCAAAGAACGAGACAGGGGAGTGGGCGGAGGGGAAGGGGGTGGACTGGTTCGAAGAGGTCAGGTATGGTCAGTGTAGCAAGGATTTAAAGGTCCAATATTACACAAAATTAACTCTTGTGAGCTTTAAGCCATGTTAGAATGTTGTTACTTCATCAAATGGAATTGTGTTTTGTTTAGTTCACACGTTTCAGTAACCCTTTATTATTATTATGTTTCCAAATGCTCAAAATGCTCTGTTCCACCTTGTGATGTCATGAAGTGGTAGTTTTCAAGTTAACAGATACTTTTTACTTTAAGTTCAGTAGATTGGCAATACCAGGGCTGAAATTATTTATTTGATTTTAGTGATGCTGCATGGAGTTTAGCAACACAGTGGAGGACCTGTATTACCACATGACATCACAAGGTGGAACAGAACATGTGTGAATGAAACAAAACACAACTCCAGGTATGTTTGTGATGAGGAAATAACATAATAAATCTGATCAGAAAATACCGCAAAACCTTTTATAGTTTTGAA
Organism: Paratrypauchen microcephalus; assembly: GCA_036785185.1. Classification (NCBI taxonomy): domain Eukaryota; kingdom Metazoa; phylum Chordata; class Actinopteri; order Gobiiformes; family Gobiidae; genus Paratrypauchen; species Paratrypauchen microcephalus. The sequence goes on along the minus strand of JAVJIX010000090.1, from coordinate 4,108,579 downwards.
AATGCTATATTCGCCAAAAACAACATATTAAAAAGATATTAAAATGTGTAATAAATTTCAGTTTCGAGTACTCGCTTCTCTTACTCTCCATGTTAAGTCACTCCCCCTTTAGAGCGCCATCACAACACAATTAGCGTGCTAATGAAGCTACTTCACATCGCATCAGCTTTGTGAAATTGTAATGTATTGTTTTGTATCATTTCAGTTATAGTAGCCTAGCAGGCTATCATTTATTCAATTTAATCATAATTAATTATTTAATCAATTGCTGTTATTGTAATTGCTGGACTGCAGCTAAAAATGCTTTTGTAGAACTGCTGTCAAAAATTCTGTCCCAAAAAAATGTTAATGCTTAATAATTCTGTAATTACTGAGTCTACCAAAATAAACTTTGAACATGACATAATTTGACATCCTTATCAGCATTCATCTATTAATCTAATTATCTACGGTAATCTTTAAATTTCAAGCCTCAGTGTAACTTTTCATTTTTTAAGGCGTTTTAAATTCTTAATCACACTGCTTACGTTTTCTGCTTTTGTCTTTCATGGCTGAAATGTCACGCAATAGAAAATACTATTATGATTACGCATTCTAAATTGTACTTGAACTAGGTACTTTTATACTAATACCTGTCTATAAATAAGATTCAGATTTTTGTATTGTATTGTGGACTGGAACAAAGTGTTTACATGTGTTCAGAAAGGCCGTTATCATGATTATGCATTTAAATGATTAAATGAAATGGTTTATAGTGTCAACATAACAAATACAATTCTATATAATGTAATTTATAAGTTGGCAATCTTTAAATTTCCCATTTTACCATTTTCCAAGTTACCATTTCATTTGTTCACTATAGCTTCGAGTAGCCTAGCCTGCTACTAGTCCTCGAACAGGCCAACGTGACCCAGGCTAACCTCCAGAGGGACAGCCCTGTCAGCTGCTATGAGCCATGAAAAATCACAGTGCCCCATATAACCCAGTCATAATGATGGATGGGCCTGCTAACTGCACTGCTGCACACATACATCACTGTGGATGTCGAATATTAACATTTTGAGCATTTTATGGAGAAATCGATAAAGCTGAAAAAAAAAAATTGCATTGTAAATTCCGTAAATAAGGGCGAAAATATAAATACTTTTTGATAGCAAAAAGTTTGAATCATTATAGTAACTGAAATGCCCATTCTTAGGGTTCATCTTCTTGCATGTTTAATTAAAATAACTGTAAAAAATGATAAAAACTGTGAATTGTAATGCACTAGCCAAAATAAATGATTAGTCAGTATTATAGTATAAATTACTTCATAGCAACTGAACCTTAGTAATAGTATAGACTTCAATCCAAATAAACATGGTAGAAATCAATGAGGATCAAAACAGAAGATTGGATTGTAAATTGTAACGTTTATTTAATAAAATAATATTTGTTCTTATCAGATAGCACAGCCATCATTAATTTTATTTATATCATACTTTTTGTATCTTTGTACCATTTCTTTTTGCTGACCCCCGGCCCCCCAAAAATGAGCTTGGAAAAATATTACATCTTTGCATATATACAAATAAAAACAATGGCGTTGTAGTTTACATGCATCTCAGAGTTAGCCTTAACATAGAGCAAAATTATGTAAAATGGAAAATAGCATGAAATTCGTCAAATAAAACCAGTCCATATTTGGCATGGAGCAAGGTTTTTATTCTTGTATGATAGGCAGAATTGTAATTTAAAATTGTTATGTTTTAACAATTTTAGTCTGAAAAAAAAAAAAAAACACAAAAAATCCCCCAGAGTTGAAAACCAAGCGCTTGCGTAAAAAATAAATACAGATTTTTCATTTCTGGGAGGCAAAAAAACAAAAAGAAGACTTGCTGTGATAAAGCCACATTGTGTCACTTTCAAGCTCTTTAGTCTTTCAAGTCTTTCTTATTGTGCTGCTCACCATCCATCACTGCCTGCTTTGTCCCAATCCTGATCCCAACAGGTGCTACTCCAAATGCGCAGACCTCCGGCACGCTGACCCCTGTTCCCAAGATCCTCCTGGATAGTCCGAAGGCAGTCATTGCATTAGCATCACTGGTATCCCAATGCGGATGCCGAACCGAGTCTTTGCGAATACAACGCATACGGGGAGTAATATGGTGAGGAGGAGGGGATGGAGGGCATTGGCAGTCCTGGTGCGGGTAGATGGGACTTGGTGTAGGGGTGGTAGCGCGCCAAGCCAAGTCCGGGAGACCCACGTAAAGAGAAGGAGCTGGGGAGGGTGCCCGGGCTGCTTGGGGGGGGCAAGTGAAGGTGACAAGAAGCGGAAGATGACACCGAAGATGGATAAGCCGACAACATTTTACTGTCCACCATTCCGGGAAGTGCCGTGTGGGTGCGCAAGTGAGCTAGCAACTCCTCAGACGTGGCAAAGCGCTTGTCACATGGCCCGCCCACGGACACCCAGTTACAGGCGTGGGGCAGGGGGTCGTTGGGCAGCATGAAGCCGTAGGTGTAGAGCGGGTGGGAGAGGGACCCCGGGGTGCTGCTGGAGGACAGGGCGCCGGAGTGGAGGGAGTGCAAAGGGTGCGAGGGGTAGACCAGAGGGAAGCCAGATTTCATGGAGGAAGGGTCATGCACACAAGAGTTACAGTTACTGCTGCCTAAATGATGGCCGTTGGGGTAGGTGAGGCAGTAAGGGTCCCGGCACAGACCCTGCATTAGGGAGGGAGGGGATGCACCTGTTAGTGGACTGGAGCTGGGGTGTTTTCCAGGAAGTCCTAAGCCCAAACTAGACTTGGTAGGGTCCAAACTTGGGACAAATTGAGAAGGATAGCCAGCGTAGGCCCCTATAACAGAGCCGTGGTAGCCCATAGACGCCGGGGGTAAGGGGAAGACCGAGTGTCCGGGTTTGAAGGGGGAGACAGGAGCGATGTGTCCTGAGCCAAGCCCAGGCTGAGAGGAGGCCTGTGGGTCAGACTTGCTCTCGGGGCGGGGGCTGCTAGCAGAGCTAGCGTTGCTGGAGTTAGCACTGGCTCGGACATGGCTAGAGTTGGCCAGCTGCGCTCCGTCTAGTCCTGACTTGGAGGCGTCTGAGTCCTTCTTGCCCCCACTGCTGTTGGAAGAGTCTGAGGCGGGCTGCTCTAAGCTGGGGGGCGTCCGGTCAGAGTGTTGGCTCTGGGGGTGTGTGGGGGAGCGGGCAGAAGGGGACTGGCTCTGTCTGAGGCTCTGGACATGCAGAGGGGGAGAGTGAGAGCCAGGGGAGCGGGCATGAGGAGGGAAGGGTGGACATGAAGCGGAGCTGCTGTTAGTGCTGCCGTTTGGGAGCCTGAAGGACTTCTCAGAGGAGCCCTTTGTCACTATGACGTCCTTCCGAGACTCGCCCGAGGATTTGGAGTAAGGCTTAAAGCTGGACTTGTCCTCGGGAGAGTGGTGCTGCTCTCCATTCTTGGAGCGGCCGGAGGACTCCTTGTCTCCCAGGCTGCCCGAGGACAGAGAGGACAGTTTGGACGAAGACGGAGGGTCAGGTTTGCCAATTTGAGAGCAGGTCTGAGCCAGCAGAGCCAGAGGACTCTTCTTGGCATCCAGCTGAGAGCAAAACAAAATAAAACAAAGCACAAGTATGAGTGTGGTGTTTACTAATGTAAAAAAAAATATATATATATATATATATTTAAATTAATAAAAACTAACAAATAATATCTCTATCAAATATCAAGTCCTCGTTTTGAAAGCAAAATATGAAAAAGTGTAGATAGGAAATAGAGCTTAATTAAAATTAATCAAATTACAAACGTACACACACACACACACAAACACAAAACTGTCTTCCAAAGGTTGTTCAATTTGTATTTATTATAATTCAAATTGCCCCTTGTCTCAAACTTGCCAAAGAATCGCAGTGCGTAAAATGGCGCATATGCCCTCATAAATTTTAGTACTGCCAGGGCGCGCACTTGCATTTCCTTATTAATCATCATGAAATTCCAAACACCGAACAATTTCAACTCATAAAAAACGGCGATTTGATGCGTTTGTACTCACTTCTATACTGACGGGCGCGGACGTGAGAGGTTGGAGGTACTCCGGGTGCAGCAAGTGGCCGCTGTGCGCCGTCAACATCTTTACGATCCGAATAGGTAACCTTTTGGCCTGACGGGACGGGTCCGAGGGTGGGGGCGGAGACGCGGAGACAGACAGGCACGGTCCGGTCCGCTCTGGTTCAGCGCTGCGCTCCGGGGACAGGCTGCGGAAAAGCGCGTCAGCTGCTTCAGATCCGCAGGGGAGATCTCTCATCAGGATTCAAAGCCACGGGGTTTGAATCGCATCTAGCGGCGATGCATGGCGGCAAACTAAGAACAGAAAATAATCCAAATGGAAAGCGTGGAAAGCGTGTCCTCCGCGTCGTACCCAAAGTGTCTCTAAAGCTGGAAAAATGACATCCTTTTCCACATAATCCGTTATCCGCGAACGTTAAGTGAATCACGAAAGAAGCCACTGGTTGGAAGAATATCCCGCAGAGGAGGTGAGTGTGGAGCAGTCCTCCGTGTCCGCGGTTCTGTCCCTCTGCAACTGCTGCGTCCAGCCTCAGCGCGCGCACATACGCACCGAGAGAGGGAGGGACATCAAAGACACGCCGCGCACCAATCACAGAGCGCCGAGGCGGGGCCAAAGCAATGTGGGCGTGGCCTCTGTCTCAGACCACACCCTCTTTTCAGACGGGATAATGAATGTAAGCGAATGTGTGTCAGTGACCCCCTTGGAGCCTTTTATCAAAGAGAGAGCACTATAACTCATGTAGTGGCATGTGCAATCTATACCAGAGCAAGTAATAAAACTAAATGGAAATATGACTCAAAGCACGCTAGTGTAACATACATCATCGCAGAAATATCTTTGATCTTTGATTTACACTGTCATCACAGTTGTAGGCCTACACAGACTTTGGGGTTTATAACCATGATAATCATTACCATAGGTTTAACTTATTTATTATCATACCTTTTATTCTTATTACATCCTTGTTTAGTTTTGGTTAAATCTTAATCCAGGTTTGGTCCTGTGTTTTGGCTTCTTCACTTCAGAGTAGTCCACATTGTTTATTTATTGGTTGTCAGTGTCAGCAGGTCCATCGATAGAAATCTGGGGGCCCAGGGTACGAAGCCTCACATAGGCTTCCCCTGTAATGTAAACTAATAGGAAGAAAGTCCAATTCTGGGCACTCTTCTTTCCAGTTCTGTTGTCCCAGACCCCTTTGCCCTCCCCTGTCTACTGCCCTGATCAGTAGGCCTACACTTGAAGGTCTAATTTCACTGCCACCAGAACTACCTTTTCCTCTATTACTCGTTATCTTAATATAAAAACAAATACGATGGTGGTGGTACTGAAATTAGACCATGGTTCAAGTGTAGGCCTACTGAGGTGTACCAGGTACCTTTCAATGGTAAAACAAACTTTAAACTACCTTCATCATGATCTAGACCTGTTTTAGGCCTACTCTTGTGTATTTTTTCCTGGTTTAGTCCTGGTTGGTCCTGGTTATTTATGGTTTTGAGTTTTATATTGTTGTCCTACAGTTTAAAGGTCCTATATTACACAAAATAGATTCTTGTGAACTTTAAACCATGTTATAATATTGTTACCTCATCAAAAACAGACCTGGAGTTGTGTTTTGTTTCGCTTACACGTTTGAGTAATCCTATGATTAGTCTGTATAAATCACCAAAGCTTGTGATGTCATGTAGTGGTAGTTTTCAAGTTAACAGCACATTTTACTGTTACGTTTGGTTTGTTATTTAGTCCTATACATCTATACAAGTCTGGTTTATGCCTATCATTGCCAGGCCATTCATTTTGTTGCTTAAGTGAAATCTCCACGTAAGTACCTTTTATTATGAGTGTGACTTTGACTGACAGGTGCTTTTACTTCCTGGTTGTGTCTGCCAGCTGTTTACTCAATACAAAAATGCACTCGTCTTATTGCATCATTCATCAGCTCCAGCCCCAGTCTACAAGCAGCCTTTGTCTTGTCTATGTCTCGAATTACAATGCACCAAAGACAGGAAGTCATAGCGAATACAATATAATGTTTCACAAATGCACCCAAATCCAAGAGATGTAATGTTATAATTTGATACAGCTTATGTGTTATAGAGTTGTTATAATTTAAAGGTGCATTGTGTAACTTTTTTAGAGCTAGAAAACCACCTCTAACTGGTCTAACTGGTCCAATAAATGTGAGGTAGAACTGTTTAATGTTATACTGTGGAACATTCTAAGCAGAGCAGTGATATATCCATAGAAACAAGCAAGTGATAGACCCCCAACCAAAAGTATCTTAATAATACCCCTAATGAGCTTTACAATGAAAATCAAATGCAATCTGAGTTAAAAACATGAAAAAGAGAACTAGTTCATTTTAAACTGGTCCGAAGGTATTCCTCCCTTACGTTAATCACATATCTCAGAGACCAGTCCAGATTTTTTTCTGAATACTGTAAAACTAACAACTAACATGCTGACATGCACTTCGTGATTCTCAAACAAAAACACACAGTAGCCATATATTCCTGTGTACAAGAAAGGCATGAGCAGACTCTACTTCCTGAGAAAGCTCAGGTCTTTCAATGTGTGCAACAAGTTACTGGAGATCTTCTACCAGTCTGTGGTTGCCAATGCCTTGGACTTCGCTGTAGTCTGCTGGGGGAGCAGCACCAGTAGAAGGGACATTGGACGGATTGACAAACTGATCCGCAAAGCTGGTCACATGATCAGCTGTGAGCTGGAGACATTTGTCACAGTGAGGGACAGGAGGACACTGGACAAACTGGACACTCCTGCTCACCCACTGCACCAGACCATAGAGGGACAGAGGAGCTCATTCTCCAGCAGGCTCTTACAGCTCTGCTCAAACAGTGAGCGATACAGGACTACATTCATACCATACTCCATACAACTGTACAACAACTCACCCATATGTAACAGATAATACTCCCTACAATTGTACAACTCAATCTTGTGTAACGGATAACCTTATGTCCTTTCAATCATCATATCTTTGTAATGCCTTTCTTGTCCCTTGTATATAGCTGCGATTTTATATTTTATTACTTATTTTTCTGTTTTATTTTGACTTGTACATACACATTTATTTATATAATTATGTTTTATTTGACGCCTGTCTCTTGCTGTCTTTTTTGTCACTTTAAAATGTATTATTACCATTTATTTTTTACTCTTTGTTATTATGTTATATTGTGATGTGTGAGCTACTGTGTCCAAATAATTTTCCTTGTGGATCAATAAAGTTTTGTTTAAATCTAAATCTAAGACTTCAAGAGCTGCTTATAAGGGCAAGACAAAGTACATGGGAAAAAGGTTACAAGACCTTAAAATTTCAAGTTTACATTTTGGTTTACTTGTCCTGGTATATGAGGGTGTCTTGGTTTAGTCCTGACTTGGTTTTGGTTTAGTTCTGTAATACTGATACTGAAGATTGGACTGGTCATGATCTAGTCCAAGTTTAGTTCTAGGTTTAGTCCCAGTTTTAATGTTGTGTGCAAGTGAGCTCATCCTTAATGTGAATCTTTAGTCCTGGTTTAGATCCAGATTTAGTCCCAATTTGGATGTTGTATGTGTCTAACTTAGCACAAGTTCATATTTAGCCTGGGTTCTGTACATCTTTGTGCATTTCTCAGTACATTCATTTAGCCCCAGTTGCCCCATGGGTCCTGGTTTAGTCCCCAAATGGAGATTTTGGTATGTTAACAGCTTCATTGCATTAAATATAACCAAACGACCCCAGTGTCTGAGTAGAATTTGATTTTATTCAGCACAAAACGATTCACATGATTCAGTTTCTGTGGCATTTTATGTTACATACTGTAGCTTTAAAGCTACAGTATGTAACTTTGGTGGCACATCTCCTGCATGATTCAGTAGAAATAGAAAATTAAAACCATACTTCAGAATATTCTCCATGGAGATAGATACGTTTTAGACCATATGTGAAATATCATAGGAAACAAGCAGGAAACTGTCATGTTTGTGGAGAAACGAGCCCACTCACAATAAGGTTGATTGTTTTTATTCATTTTTCAGTACAAGAAAAACAATTAAAATGTGTTGGTCTACTTTTCTGGCTAAAAAGTTACGTACTGTGGCTTTAAATGTGCTCTGTGTAACTTTTCTGGTATCTTTCTTGATATCTTTGGGTGTCTTGAAAGGCGCTATATAAATGCAATGATTAATGAATGAATTAATATCTGTCTACATATATTTGACAGTAATAAAACACATACAAACCACCTACTACACAGCATCACATGTTTCATTGTTACACATAATTACTTTAACTTTAAAACAAAAACACTGTACACTGCAATATGGGGATTTCCAGTGTCCGGGCCTCCTCCTCTTCCTCCTCCATCCATTTTGGCTGGGAGTAGTCAATCCATAACGCAATACATTTCAACAGTGCAGTTTAAAGTGGTGTCATGGATCACTGATTATTGGCTCTAGTCGACGTGCTTTTATTTTTCTTCATGAAACTGTTTGACATTTCACAAGTCAGCATGGTCTGATCTCATTGTACCGTTACGTGGGTGGGTAGGAGTTACATGTACACACCTTTCACATTTTTTTGTATTTTTGTCAGAACATTTACATGTACTTGAATACTTTTGCCAGAAGAAGTAGAATTAGTACTTGTATTAGTAGTAGTTCTAGTAGTAGCTGATGAAATTTTGGTAAGGGTATCAGTGGTAAGACAGTAGTAGGAAAAGTAGTAGTAGTAGAATTGGGGTAATAGTATACAATGCAGTAGTAATAGCTGCAGTGTAGTAGTTGAGTCAGTACTAGGAAAATTTGCAGTTGTAGTTGCAGTAGTGTGAAAAGTAGTAGTATCAGGGGTAGTACAATTACTACTAAAATCATTGCAGTAGTAATTGTGATATTAGTTGAAAAAGTACTAGGAAAAAATACAGTTGTGATTGCAGTAGTATGTAAACTAGTAGTATCTGGAGTAGTAGTACAATTACTAATAAGATCTCAGCAGTAGTAATAGTCGTTATGATATTAGTTGAGTAATTACTTGAATAAGTTGTGGTTGCAATATTATGAAAGTAGCAGTATCTGGTTTAGTAGTAAAAATACTAATAAGATAATTGTAGTAAAATTTGTGGTTGTGATATTAGTAAGTAATTTACAGTTGTGGTGCAGTAGTATAAAAAGTAGTAGTATCAGGGGTAGAAGTAGAATTACTAATACAAGTGGTATAAGCAAAAGTATTTTGATATTAGTTGAGTAAGTACTATGAAATTTGCGGTAAGGGTTGCAATGTAGTAGTTAGAAAAGTGGTAGTAGTTGTAAAAGTAGCAGTTGTGTAAAAGAAGAAGAAGAAGAAGAAGAAGAAGAAGAAGTGACTTTATTGATCTCACACAGGAGAAATTCTTCTCTGTTCCTGTTATTAGGAGCAGTGGGAAGCGCCCGGGGGACCATCTCCATGATCTTGCTTCGGTTTGGTCAGGACCTCAGCTGGAGGATTTTACCTATGATGCATGTTTTGGGTTAATGGGGGAAACCAGAGTGCCCGGAGGAAACCCACCCAGACATGGGGAGAACATGCACAACTCCACACAGAAAGGCTCTGGCGACCCAAATCTTATGGCCATACCAACGTGCCACACGGGGATCAAACCCAGAACCTTCTTGCTGTGAAGGGTGAGCGCTAGCCACTCAGCCACCGTGCTGCCAAGTTGTGGTAATAATAGCAGTTAAGTACTAGGAAAATAGCAGCAGTATTAGAAGCAGTAGTTAGAAAAGGGATAGTAGTTGTTAGTAAATTTGCATATTGTTTTATAATGTTTCATTATCTGACAATGATGCTTAGAACTGAATAAGGAAATGTCTACCCTGTTTTCAAATGATCTAGTTTCTTCTTTTATTACATTTGTTACTACAGTTTAGTGGTGCCACTTTATAATAACTAAACCACATTATGCACATTTTGATCTATGTTATGTAACATTATTTCCTCATCAGAAACATACCTGGAGTTGTGTTTTGTTTCATTCACACACCCTGCATATTTAGTTCTTCTCTCAAACAGAAAACACTGTTCCACCTTGACGTAATACAGGACGTGCTCCACTGTGTTTTTATTCTCCATACACCTTCACTAGAATCACTTGGATGATTTGAGCCCAGGAATTGCTCATCTCTACTGAACTTAAAGCCCCAGTGTGTAGGATTCGTGGCGCATAGGTGGATAGTCGCTATTGCACTTCCTGTTTTAGCTACGGCAGACCTCGAGGGTCACCCGGGTGCGCCGTAGCGCGGACAGCTCGCGTACCGGCGCAAGAACCGCGCGCCACTACTGTATACATAAAACGCGGTCCCGTTCACTTTTTTTTTTTTTCCTTTTCGCATGAAAACACACATTCCCGATCATGTATCATGACAATCTACACATCAAATGAAACCTTACAGTCTCCTCTTTTTGACTATGCAATTCATTTCCCGGCACAACAATCACTCCCCGAGCACATGGGGCTTTTATACGGAAAAGCACAAAATGGAAAAGCACAAAGCTTACCTTTGAAGGCTCTGCCCAGGTCAAACTCACCATTTCACCATAAGCTTGGTCTGAAATCTGTCCGTAAGGATCCAGCGAATAAAATCCAGTAAAACAATTTAGTCCAAAACACGTGTTAGATCCATTACGACGTGTGATCCGGCAACATGCCGGATCACACGTCGTTGTTTACCCAAAACCACGAGCCTTGCTGAAGGTGAAGGCGGAGCCCAAATGTCCTTATGCGGCTCTCGTATTCAAAATGGCTGCTTCTATATGGGGAAGACCCCCCTTTTATGTGACTATATCTAAGTCCAAAAGAATACTTTGATTTCATGATGGAAGTGAAAAGGCTTGGAAAACAATGTATTTTTGAATGGGTATCTTCAATTTTGGTAATTAACGGGTAAAAATCTTACACACTGTCCCTTTAAAGGGATATGCCACCCCCAGGTCAAATTTGGGCATCTCCCCACAGTCCAGAGACTAAAATAAGTGGTGGAAAGCGTTTTCCTGCTCACCCAGCCATTGTCCGAGTCTGTCGCCACTGACCGCCGCGGTATCTGCAGCTCCTCCGCCTTAGACTGGAGTCTAACGGCGCCAGAGAAAGATTTCGGCCAAAAGGAATTAATTTGCTCGATGCGTTTCCCAATTACTTTCTGTGTAGTGCGCATTCATATCGAGTGCAAATAAATGTACAAATCAACACGGAGAGCTTGACTTGGTCATTTTGGGTGGGAACTATTTTCCAGTGCGGAAGAATAAAGCCGAATCACGCACCACGCTGTGCAACAGGGGAACTCCCTTCCTGGTGCGTAAATGGGATTCCCCTGGCAGCGTGGTGCGTGATTCGGCTTTATTCTTCCGCACTGGAAAATAGTTCCCACCCAAAATGACCAAGGCAAGCTCTCCGTGTTGATTTGCACATTTATTTGCACTCGATATGAATGCGCACTACACAGAAAGTAATTGGGAAACGCATCGAGCAAATTAATTCCTTTTGGCCGAAATCTTTCTCTGGCGACGTTAGACTCCAGTCTAAGGCGGAGGAGCTGCAGATACCGCGGCGGTCAGTGGCGACAGACTCGGACAATGGCTGGGTGAGCAGGAAAACGCTTTCCACCACTTATTTTAGTCTCTGGACTGTGGGGAGATGCCCAAATTTGACCTGGGGGTGGCATATCCCTTTAAGGTAAAAGGAGCTTTGGAGATGCAGACAGACTAATAAGCCAGAATTACTGAAACATGTGAATGAAGCAAAACAGAACTCCAGGTATGTTTTTGAGGATGTATCAACATTTTAACATGTATAGGACCTTTAATAATGCATGCTTAGTATTAGAGGAACTAAGCCTGAAACATTCTTAAAGGTCCCATGGCATGAATTTTCCACTTTCTGAGGTTTTTGAACATTAATGTGAGCTCCCCTACCCTGTTGGCTAAAAGTTGCGAAATGTGTAAACTGAGCATTTGCGATCCTTTTCCGCGTTTGAAAAAAAGGCAGCCCAAATGGGTTTCCACCCCCTGTCTGGATGTCTACCCACTGTCTCTGGAAATCATGCCCAGAGAACTTGGACCGCAAACGAGCTACACAATGCGAGATGCATTTTTTTATTTGCCTGGAGACATGTGAGAGTGTTTCCAGGCTCGGATGTCCTTTATCTGAGCCTCCGAACCTCTGAAACAGCAGTGGTTTAATTTTATTTTTTTAATGCAACTCGTCTCATATCTTCCTCTGCGCTTACACACGCGGAAGTGGGGCCAGCGCACATCGCACCGCTAAACGAGGAACCAGCGGAGAGTTTGGCCACACCCCCACCCACTGCACTGGCCTGTCTCTGTCCTCCTCATTTGCATTACGCCCAGAATAAAGCGTTTCAGAGACATATTTAGCCTCATGAAGACAGTCAGAGTCATATCTCATGCACTGAGGCTTGATTTTGGAGAAGGATTCATTTATAGTATTAGGGAACCATTAAGGCGCCATATAAAAGCATCAAGAAGTACCAAGTCATGAGATCTTTAATAAACTACAGTATATGTTCATTGGAATTAAGTCTTCATTTATGCTTTATTAAAACTATAAAAAGTATAGTTATTTTAGTGTGACCAACTTTTTACTTTACATGATTAAGTTAAGAATTTGATTGCTGCCTTAACTCTCTTGTTTGACATCTCCTCAAATCCGATTGCCTGTACGTGCTCAGCTCTCACCGTTCAAAATGGCCTCCTGTCATCTGGAGAGAATGGAATTAGCTCGGCCTCACTCAGCACTCCCTCTGTTTCACCTGTCACCATTAGACCCAAGCATCACTCATCGCCCACAGACTGCCACTCAATGACCCCGTGTCCCACAATGCACAGCGGCCGCACAAAAGCTAACCGAGCTAAGTACTGTACGGGTGGTGTTGGATGTATTAGTTTTAGAGCGTCTGTCCGCACCTCAGCTCCAGACATGTAAACAGCTGACGAGTAACAACGGGCTCCTCCGGGTACGAGCGGATCTCCAGTCGTGTTTAAAGAGCTGCAGGAGCTGCTTAAAGGGCCAGTGTGCAGTTTTATAGGTTGGTAAAGTGAGTTAAATGGACTGGGAAAAGTCACAGGAGGTTGTTAACTTTGTTAGCGGTGGAAAATGGTGGATTCATGCTAGTGATGGTGTAGACAGGGGTCCATGCACAAAAAAAGAAGGACATGTTAAATGTATTGTGTTATATTTTTATATCTATAGGCTTTTGTTCAACATGAAACTGGGTAGTTAATATGACAGTACATTTGTTCAAAGTCAGTTTCTTAACTGATTTTCTTTACTGAAACTGGACCACAATATAAGTAATAAGGATAAGTAAATTATGTTTAAGTCAGACTAAGCCTAGATTTATCTTGGACTTCAAAATAATTTCTAGATTGAAAACATTTTCTGGATTAAAACCAAACATGTGAATTAAAATAATAATAAAAATAAAACATTAATAAATAAAACACTGAGCAATTGATTTAATAATAATTCATAACATTTATATAGCGCCTTTCATGACACCCAAAGCGCTTTACAGTTCATTGTTCATTCACTCCACATTTGGTGGTGGTAAGCTACTTTCTGTAACCACAGCTGCCCTGGGGCAGACTGACGGAAGCGAGGTTGCCAATCTGCGCCATCGGCCCCTCCAACCACCTCCAACACTCATGCACACACCACTTTCATACTAGGCAATGTGGGTGAAATGTCTTGCCTAACGACACAACAACAGTTTTTGCAACTGGCGCCCCTTTTTGGCACCTGGAATTCCCAGTGGTCTCCCATCCAAGTACTAACCAGGCCCTGCCTTGCTTAGCTTCTGAGATCTGACAGGATCAGGCTTTGACAAGCAGATATGGCCACAACTTAATCAAATAATTTTTAGCCATTTTTTTTTCAATATATATGTTTTCCCACTGAAAAACAGAAAAAAAAAAAAAAACTGTCCTTACTGTGAGTGGGCTTGCATTTCCACAAACCTCGCTCTTACATGGCCTGGAGGTGGGAAATGTTGATCTTTGGCTATATTCTATGACATAAAACATATCTATCTCATGGAAAATGTTCCAAAGTGTGGTTTTAACTTTACATTTCCTAGAGTTGATAAAGTTACATACTGTCACTTTAAGCTCTGGGATTAGGAAATCAAGATACAGTGTGGTACTATATTGAAAGTACGTGAAAAGTCCCTCAGTCGTCCAGGTAGAATCCATGATAACAGGAGAAGTTCAATTTGTCAACTGGACCAAGTTTGTTTGGTTGAAAACGTTTCGCCGCTCATCCGAGAGGCTTCGTCAGCTCTAATAAGAATACTGGTAAGACACTTGCTTATATCTTGCTGTAGGGAGGAGCTACCTAGCTAACTACTTTCCGGAACTATCTCATTGGTTTCGGTCTTTTGTTTCTCTGGCGTCTAGCTTAACGATCCCTATTCATCCCTACACGCCTGCTTTTTCACACCTCTGGCCCTGACCTGGCTAACCCTATTGTTTCCCTGTTTGTTTGATCTAGGCTTAATAATGGAATTGTAGATGGGATGCAAATTATATCTTACGCCACCATTTCTGTTCAGAGAAGGATTCTCTTTTTTGACAAAAATAGCCTCTTTAACTCCCCTCTCAAACCAATTCTTTTCCCTGGCTAAGATCTGAACCTCACTGTCCTCAAAAGAATGTCCCGTGGCTTCTAGGTGAAGATATACGGCAGAAGAAAGTAGCATCAAAATGAAATGCTGATACAATGTGCGGTCCAGTATTTCTAAATGATTGCTCAAATGAAGGCTTTTGGTGCGTTTTTGTCCATCCCAAAGTCATGGTCTTGTCACAGGGCTGAGTGGTAGAGAGAGCAGTGTGTGGGTGGGTGGGTCTGCATGCATGGACACCTACAGGGGGTATGTCTTTAGAAGCAAACCAAAGCAGGACCAAAGCAGGACTAAAGCAGGAGGCGGGCCCTGGGAGCAGCCACACAAAGGCAGTCATAGAATGGATGAAGGGAGCTGGGGAGGGCCTCTTTCATGTGGGCCCTTGAAGTGGCCCCTGAACAGCTGTTTCGGCGTGTCGGTGACTGATGGCTGCTTCCTGTCCTGGATGTTTTATGGAGACAAACTTTCCTGTTAAAGGCTCAGCATGGACAGGGCTGGAGGTCCTGGGGCCATCTCAGGGTGATGGAGGCACACGCAGGTCAGGTCGATATGCTAATGTGAGACCAAAAACAAGGAAGTAACAGGAAGTCAAATAGAATAAATCAATTGTCTTAAGATTTGCTGTAACATTTTAATATACAGCCCAATAAAAATAGCAATTCAGCAACAACAATCTTAGGTTACTACATAATAATAATAATAATAATAATAATAATAATAATAATAATAATAATAATAATAATAATAATAATAATACATGGCATAATTGTTTTCAGCCCAAAAAACACATGTTATAATGTTGTTACCTCCTCAAAAACATACCTGGAGTTGTGTTTTATTTCAAGTTAACAGCTGTCTTTTACCTTTTGTTCAGTAGAGATTGGCAGTTCCAGGGCTGAAATTATCCAAATGATTCTAGTGAAGGTGTGTGAAGTTTAAAAGCACAGTGGAACACTTCCTGTATTACCATATGACATTACAAGTGTTTTCTGTTTGAGAGAAGAACTGAAACCTAAATATGCAGGATTTGTGGGTTAAACACATGCGTGAATGAAACAAAACACAACAGGTCTGTCTATGACAATGGTCTCAGGCCCGCGGCCCGCGGGCCAACTGCGGCCCCCGGGACGATAATTTGCGGCCCTCGTCTTAATATGAAAGATTAATATAAGTGAGGCCCGCAAGATTAATATGAATTTCATTTCTTGTGTGCGACGCAGAATGAACCAATCACGATGTGGTATATGGCTCTGGAGGGCGGGACATCGGTCGTGCTTATTTTCTCTAAATGTGGGCGGGGCTAGGGTGAGGTCCCAGTGCTTAGAGCTTTTAGTGCTTGTGTGCTTGTGTGTGCTTGTGTGTTTGGGGTTGCGGCAGACAGACATCAGACAGGGACAGTGATTAATCAATTTCTTAGACACGAGGGAGGCAGACAGTGGTGCATTTGTGTATCCCTTCTTCACAGAGTGCTCGCTCGCTCCTCTCTTCCTTCCGCTTTGCGTGCGCTTTTCCCCGCGCGGGCGCACAGCTCCGGCGGGAGGGAGGGAGGGCGCTACTTCCGTGAACGCGTCTTCGTCCGTCTCTGACTCCATTCAGAGCCTGTCAGATCTGTGGAGAGGCGGCGGGCGGCCCTGTTCCCACACGTGCAGATAGTGTCACGGCCTCACGTGTTGTTTGATGTGCGCGCGCGTGAGACCCGGGCGATACTGCGATAATCCATATATTGACTAGACCAGGACTGAACCAGGTCTAAACCAGGTCTAAAACCAGGACTAAACCAGGACTAAACCAGGACTGAACCAGGTACCAAAGATAAGACAGGGAGTCTCATACGAACTTGGCCATAGAGAAAATGTGCTTATTTGTTCTTATCTTTACTCAGCATTTGAACAGTATATTAGATTAATAAGTGTCTGGTATAATATCTTCAAGATGTACTGAGGGTCTCCACTTCTTCCTTCCTCAAGCCAAATATGGCTCGGCTATGTGAGAAGAAGCGCTGTCAGGTCTCTTGCAGCAGGAAGTAGGAAGAGAATCCATGTTTAAAACAGTTTATGTTCAATGTTCCATTTCAGGCAATTAACGTTTAAAAAACTGTTAATACATACATTTAAAACTGAATAAAAAATAACTAGCCAGCCAGCCAGTCAATATGCGGTTTCTTTAGTCGTCTGTATCTACTGTATGACCATTATTATTATTAAATTATTTATTATGCAATAATACCTGTGCAATAGGAATTGTGCAATAATTGTTCTGTGCAATAGGACTTGTGCATTATCCATTGTGGATTAGGGCTGGTGCAATATTTTTGGCACTTTACATGTATCCTGGGATGAGTTCTGACTGTTATCTGTCTGTACTGTATGTGTGTGTATAACTGTTTTTAAGCTGCGGGCAGTGAGCCCAAGACAAATTTCCCCTCGGGGACAATAAAGTTTATCTTATCTTATCTTATCTTATTACTGATTGATTTATTATTTTATCATTTTTTCATTTATTTCATTTGTATTAAAAATAAATATATTTGAGAACATTGGAATGATTTATTTGCACTTTTCTTGTGGAAATCCTGAAGCCTGTGGAAGCCTCATTCAGATTCTACTCCATGCGGGCTCCTAGGTAAATTGAGTTTGAGACCCCTGGTCTATGATGAGAAAACAACATTATAACATAGATCAGAAAATAGAGTAATATGGACCCTTTAAAACCCAAAATTTCACATTTTAAAAAAATACATTCTGAATGTTTTTTTTCCCCCTAAAGTTTTAGAAACCAATTTTATATAAAATCAAACGTCTTGTGGTCATTACTTAAAGGTGCATTGCGCAACTTTTCTGGTGGAGGATCTGCTGACTTGCTAGAGTAGTGCTGTAACCTGCTTGTCTCTACACTGCATCTGCATTGTGTAATCTACACTGTGTAACATTTTAGACGAAGCAATAACGTTTCCATGGAGATAAGCAGGTGGTGGACCTTCTACTAGAAATGTTGCACCTTTAACAGAGAGCTAAGTGGGCCACAGCAGGGTTTCAAACTATTTCAATGATTTATTATTATTTTTATTTTTTAACTGTGAAATTTACCTATGGAACCTAAAATTGGGCAGCCATTGTTAAGATCCATTAACTCACACGCTATTGTTACCACTTTTTTCTGCCATCAACATTGGCTCATTGTTACGGGCTTGGGAACCATAGAATACAAGCTTGTGACATTTTTAACATGACTGTTGTAAAAATTGTTTAATGGAGCCTATATTTGTGTGTCCACTTACATGAGAATACATTAACAACACTACAAAACAATACATTAAACTGTATAAACATAAAAGTGTTTTTTTACAACAGTCTAGAGGGGATTCATGTGTGTGTGTCTTTTACCGTGCTTCTTGTAGTTATCGTGACGACAGCATGACCTTAGCCATAAACTGACCACAGCTGACCAACTGTTTTTACACAGTCTGAGTTTAGAAAGGCCAAAGGTGCTATCGTGACGTGGTACTCTGCTGGAAATCTCGTGTGAAGTCGCTATAAATAAAATTGCCTGTATCATATTGTTTACTTCAAGGTGCATTGTGTAACTTTTCTGGTAGAGGGTCGTCAAATGCTTTTCTCCACTGAAATGTTATTGCTTTGTCTGGAATGTTTCACACTATGGTGTTAAACCGTTGTATCTTCATGGAGACCAACCCGGACTAAGTTAAAGGTCGGATCTGTGGAGAGGCAACCTCGCTCACAGTCGGAATACCAGTTTTTCAAGGTACTTTTGAGCTATAAAACCACCTGTAATTGAATAAATGTAAAGTAAAGCTGTTTAATGTCATACTGTGGAACATTCCAGGCAGAGCAATGACATCTCCATAGAAAAAAGCAGGTGACGGACCCTCCACCAGAAAAGTTACAGTGACACAATGCACCTTTAATGGAAAAAATTTAATTGAATTTATTGGTTTGGCAAGAGTTGTGATCAAGGGGCATGTGATGTAAAAAAATATTCTAATAAACCACTGATTGGTTTTGACATGTTTATGAGAATTTCAAAGAAACGTATTAACAATTATAGACCAATTATATAAGGCCTATTTGCATGCCCATTAAAACAGGGAGGTTAGAGCGGTTCACTAATATGGAAACAGTAATAAAATGACAAGTACTGTGATATCCGATACCAATAAGTACTGTATTAAAATGGACTGAAACTCCCTTGACTGTAAAGATTTTTACCTTGGCGTACAATGGATTCATTATCTTTGCAGATGATCTAATATATGATGATATAAACTCAAAAATGTATTTCAATTTGATTAAAGTTCCTATATTACACAAACAACGAGCTTTAAGCCATGGTAGAATATTGTTACCGCCTCAGAAACATACCTGGAGTTCTGTTTTGTTTCATTCACACATGCTTGAGTAATCCTTTATTATTCTGTCTGTCTATATTTCCAAAGCTGGAAATGCTCACTCCCACCTTGTGATGTCACGAAGCAGTAGTTTTCAAGTTAACAGCTGGAATCATCCGAATGATTCTAGTTAAAGTGTGTGTTTAAAAACACTGAAGCACGTCCTGTATTACCATATGACATCACAAAGCGGAAGAGAGTGTTTTCTGTTTGAGAGAAGAACTCGAATATTCAGGTTTGTGCTTTAAACGTGTGAATGCAACAAAACACAACTCCAGGTGTGTTTGTGATGAGGAAACATTATAACATAGATAAGAAAATACCGTAATACCGTTAAATTACATCCCATTTTCAAACACGTACCACATTTGAAGTAGTTCTGCCTTACCTATGTACATCTTGTTTCTATTGAACAGTGAGAGCGAGCTGGGCCGAGCCCTGGGATGCCACGCTGTGATTTATGACCCCACTGAGTTTTGTAATGGCTAGCATCACTCTGCTCCAAAACAAATAATATAACGCTGACATTCACGCGCTGAAATCTCACAAACCTGGCAACCTGGAAGCCCTCCTACGCTCATTTGTCTTTGAGAGAGTCTTTGAATGTGCACTGGGGGACGGCTACCTTGCAAAACGTTTCAGATGAGTGCTTAATGAGGGCTGTTGACATTGATATTAGCTCATAAGACATAGTTATATTTCATTTCAACTTATTAGAATTGTTGAGGCCTTTAGCGGCGTCAGGCCAGAAAAGCATGACAGGATCTGGCACGGTGTGTGGAGTGCACCATACAAAAAAGCAAAGTAGTGAGAAATGATAAAAGTGCCAGAGGACGGACCAGCGGTGTAAATAAGTCCAATTTAATTATCTGTGACTGACTTATGGGGTGTGTGGAATGGGAATATAGAGGCCCGAGGCAGGGGTCTGTTGTACGTTTTGTGTTAGCTTAGCTCCAGCTGTAATAAAAGCAAAGGGAAAGAGGCGGATAGGACAGTTTGATGGGGTGTAGCCGACGTGGCATTTAAAGGTAAACACTTACAAAGAGTCCAGCCGGGATACAGTATGGAGACATGGGACTCCTCTGAAATCTCTGACAAAATCTTACAAAAGCAAAATTTCAGATAAAATAAAATGTTGGTGTAAAATTTGATGCAAAATAGACAAGAAAAGTACTAGAAGGACCATGTAATCTGTGCTGTGTTCATAGAATGTATACAGAAGAGGACTAAGGAAGTGTGACGTCACCCATAGTATTTGGCTCCAAACAAATGAAGCTCACAATGCTAGCAGTATAGAGGCGAATTTGGAGCCACTTCCATATTAGGAGTAGGAATTTATTAACAAACACAATGGCAAAATAAAAACAGAATAATGTAGAGCACATTTTAAAACCAAAATGATGAGGCTCACTGCAGCAGTTACAATTTCTCAATGTAAAGTTGATGAAGCCAGATACGCCTATTTTTACTTCCTTTTTGGAATGCAGTGGCTAGCAGGTTAGCTATGTCCATTTATATATACAGTCTATGGCTGTGTTGCATTATACAGTACTTTTGGTAGTGCTTGCCACTTGAAGAATTCAATCCAACATGGCCAACTTCAGTTTTGACAGAAGTTAGATGTTATATTTTTTAGTTGTTGTTTTTTAGTTGTAGTTTTTGACAATAAAGCTGACTTTGAACTTTGATATTTGACTTTTTTTTTTTTTTTTTTGCAAACTCCTTTGCAAAAGTCACCATCTAATGTTTCTACAATGGCCAGGTTTACAGTACAATAATGGTTTTTAATTCCATATTAACTGTTCTGAATTAAATAGTTCAGAATTAAATTATTCTCCTTTCGAATTTACATGGAAATAATAATTCTGAATTGAGGTTTACATGGAAAACACGTTAAATCAGCTTTATTTAATTCCGCTCAGCGTCTGAAGCTCAGGAAGGGTTCTGACTGGACAGGGACACAAATGTATTTATGTCGACTGGAAGAAAACGCACAATCAGCTGCTACCGGCTTTTTGTCACCTTGGGTTGGTTAGTGTTTTTATGTTTTCTGCCATTCACGCTTTTCATTATTTGTAGTTCTTCCAGCGCACTTATTAAAAAAATATGTGGGTTCAAGACCAACGTTTGCTCTGGGGCGCCATCTCACAGTGCGTGTTAGAAGGGCGACCAACGGGCATGCGCCGAATGACCGTAATTATTTTTAGGCGGAATAAATGTTTACATGATAGAGAAATAAATTAATTTGGCTTTAAAATCGAAATAAACCACAAACTTCATTCGGAATTAAGTTTAATTCCAAATAATCATTTTCATTAGGAATCAAGTGTTTACATGGTCTTTTTAAAGCAGAATATTTTTTATTTGGAATTAAATTACTTTTAGTGGAATTAAAGCTCTTATGTAAATATGGCAAATGACAGTTGTTACAGTTATGACACATCACACCAGCGTCGAGACACATGACACTTCTGAGGAAGACGGAAATTCCCATTTAAACATGTCAAGGTAATACAATAATACTTTGTTAGAGATTAGCTGTCCCAGACCTTCAGTAATGAACATACAATTTATTTCAGGGACTGTGGAGGGGGCAGGGCCGGTAATAACAGCAAACATGCATAAAACTTTTGGTTTGAAAAGTCTTGGTCTTAATAGTCATGTTTGCTGATTACTAGTTTAATTTGCACTATATCAGACTATTTGGTACATTAATTTGGTGATAGACAAAAAAATAAGTAAACCTCCTCTTAGAACCCATATTATTCAATTTTCTGTTAGAAGATTGTTTCCTCATGAAAAAGATACTTGGAGTTGTGTTGTTGTTTCATTCACACATATTCGCACATGTTTAACACACACAAACCCTGCATATTTAGCTTAAGATCTTATTCTACTCCTTCACAAGGTTGAACAGAGCATTTTGAGCACTGAAGATGGAGTAGACAGACTAATAACAGATTACTAAAATGTGTGAATGAAACAAAGCACAACTCTGTATGTTTTTGATGAGGTAACAACATTATAACATGGCTTAACACTCACAAGAGTAAATTTAGCATAATATAAACCCTTAAAAGTTTTATATTTTCCTTTAGAACTTGGTACAAAATGGATTATCATCTTGTGATCCAAAACACCAAATAATAACATTAACAACTCCATGTCCAGTGCTTTTGTCATTAATAAGAAATCAACATTAATAGACTTAGAACAACAAAAGAACCACCTACATGGAGACAAGAACGTCACAGAACCTCTATGAGAAAAGTTAAACCTTTAACTTAGAAGCATTACGCTTTATTAAAACCTGACAATCCAACTTGAAACCACAAATGAAATGCCTTTTCATTCCTGTTACAAACATGTCTATAGAACGTGACACCTTTGCCGTACATCTCGCTGGTTTATCTTAGCGCCTGCCTCTCCCGGACTTTGACGAACAGCCCTAATCCCCTTGTAGTCAGCCTTGCATGTGCTTGCAAGTATGTATGCGCTCTATAATAACAAACACGGCCATTCTCGAGACTTGAGAGCAGCGTCCAAATCGCAGACATCCATCTAGCTGTCTGCACTGTATTTGAGTGTGTCAGCACCGGAGCAGTTCTTGACAGCACTATCGCACAAGTTTAAAGGAGATTGTGTCTGCGTTGTCAAAGCCTTGCGTCTCCTCACTGCCTACCTGTCTTCCACCTGTCTGCCTTGTAATCACGCCAGGATAATAGGCTTGCCTCTGAGATTGGCACTTTTGTTTCCTGAACGTTTTGTGCTGTGAACTACACCTGAAAATGTAGAAATGTATGATTATTACATTTTGTGTTTTACTTGTGGTAAACGTGAGGGAAATGACGATGCCGGTCATTTTGGGGAGGATTTTGCATGTCTGCATTGTGTAACTGTTCTGATAGAGGGGCAGTCAAATGCTTTTCTCCATGGAGATGTTGTTGGCTTGTCTGGAATGTTTCAGTATGGTATTAGAAGAAGAAGTGACTTTATTGATCTCACACAGGAGAAATTCTTCTCTGCATTTAACCCATCCTGTTGTTAGGAGCGGTGGGCAGCACATTACTGCGCCCGGGGACCATCTTCATGATCTTCTTTGCTTCGGTTTGGTCAGGACCTCAGCTGGAGGATTTTACCTATGGTGCATGTTTTGAGTTGATTGGGGAAACCGGAGTACCCAGAGGAAACCCACCCAGACACGGGGTAAACATGCAAACTCCACACAGAAAGGCTTGGGCGACCCAGGGATCGAACCCAGACCATGCATGCAAACTCCACACAGAACACACACAGAAAGGCCTGTGTGACCCGGGGATCGAACACGGAACCTTCTTGCTGTGAAGCATGAGCGCTACCCACTCAGCCACCATGCCGCCATTAAATCTTTCTATCTTCATAGAGACCAAACCAGACCAAATTACAGGTCAGTGTGGGGAGGCGACCCGCTCATAGTCAGAATACCTGTTTTTTGAGGTATTTTTGAGCTATAAAACCACCTGTAATTCAGTAAATGTAGGGTAGAGCTGTTTAATGTCATACTGTGGAACATTCCAGGCAGAGCAATGACATATCCATAGAAACAAAAAGGTGACCCTCCAACAGAAAAGTTACATAATGCACCTTTATGGGTTCTAAATTATTTCTTCCTCAACAACATACCTGGCTTTTGTTCATTCATACATGCTTAGTAATCTTGCACAATTAAAGGTCCTATATTATATATTATATTATGTGAAACTGACTCTTTTGAGCCATATTAGAATGTTGTTACCTCCTCAAAAACATACCTGGGCTTGTGTTTTCTTTCATTCACATGTGACTGAGTAACCCTTTATTATTAGTCCATCTACATTTCCAAAGCTCAAAATGCTGTTTTATATACACAACAGTGTTTTCTGTTTGAGATAATTAATTTGGAGTATGCAAGGTTTGTGTGTTAAACGTGTGTCACTGAAACAAACACAACTCCAGGTCTGTTTTTTGATGAGGAAGCAACATTCCTTTGATGAGGAAGCAACAGTAGTGGCAGAGTGGTTAGTCCGATTTTGCATGTCCACCCTAAAGGTTCTAAATTATTTCTTCATCAAAAACATACCTGGAGTAAAGCTTTGGTTCATTCGCGCATGTTTAGTAATCTTGTTCAACTTTGTGATGTAATTAGATCTAGTTTCAAATTTTGTACTCTTTTTGTACTTTTGTAGAATCTTATTATGGCAGAGTTGAAAACGTTGCATAACATGTCGTGATGTCATCAATGTTCCAGGAAGTTCATGTTTTACTGAACTTGTGCTCAAATTCCCCCCATTAAAATGCAGCTAATTTTGAATCTTTAGCCTTATTTAAATTCCATCACTCCACAGTACACCAGCTGTCTTTTTGCCCTGCTGCTGACAACTGCATTGTTTGAAAAGTGATGGAGGCCTACGAAACTGAATTGGCCCAAACTTATTCTTCACAATCCAAACGTATTCCTAGCACCCTAATTACTCACCGCAATGATTTTGTAAGCTTGTTTCGCAACTTTCAGAGGCCAGAGCTGATTTATGTCACTGTGATAACGTGGTTAAAAAAATTGGGGACTGAGACTAGTAAGAAAGACTAGGACGGCATTTGGGAAATTTGTGTATTTGGAAACGTAAACACAACAGATGTTACTAACTACTATCAACCACGGCTCTCACGCTAGTCCAAACCCTCTCCCCAGCCGACACAAAGGGATCTATTGTCTGCAAGCTCGGGGAAGTTATCAGGAGAACGAGGGGAGAGAATCAAACCTCTCTGCCAGACATCGCCCGCCTCCCAATCAGATCGTCCTACATTGTTGTGTGAAATTTCAGATGACATCAAAGTTGTTTTTCCCCACCAGTGATCTATCTGACAACGCGGAGGGGAGAGGAAGGAGGGGGTCGGCCATTTTGATAGAAGCACAATAAAGGTATTCATAAGCCTCCTTCGTGACAGGTCTGGCAGCTCGGGACAGTGGGTTGTGCAGAGAGATCAGCCATGGCGCATTCCTCACGCTTGTTAAGAGTCAAAGCTACTTCCTGCACTCAAAGCTTTATCGGCCAATCAGGCGCTGGGAAAATACTCTTTAGCCTGTCAGTTTTGTCTTGTAAGCGCCGCTATTATGTCATAAAACTCAACAGATTTAATGCAGACAAGTTTGGCTAAAAGCATCTCTGACAATATTTAAAATGTCTTCTGAAGGTTTGGGGATTAAGTAAAATTATGGGACAAAGTATCAAAGGAAAGGAAGCAGTAAGCAGAATGATGGTAGCAGTAATAACATTTAGATCAAACTTTTCAAGAAGTAGCAATTTGCAAATAGAAGTAGTAGTAGATGCAATACAAGTAGTCAGTTAACGCTTTCAATGGCAATGTAGGTTATGCACAGAACAAGGGTTTTAGTAATAGTCTGAGCAGAACTAGTACCTCAATTAATAGTATGCCTAGTTCTGGTATAGTACAGATTGTATAGTTTTGAATTGTTGTTCTGTGCATAGTACTGATACATATGCTGATGAGTACTTAGGCAGTATTACTTCTACTACTACTTGCTAATTATTAGTATTAGTACAGTACTAGTAGATCTGTTGTTATTACTTCTACCACCATTCACAGTAAAAAACAAACAAACTCTGTGTTACTTTCCTATTACTTCTAAAAATGCCCAACCTAACCCAAGCCTTGACAACCCTACTAGTTTTACTACCTAATCTGATTTTAAAGAATTACGATTACGCTTGTGTCTGCTATAGTTATGATCTATGATGCCCATGGATCACTGTGTTATCATTTGGACATTTTAAATCTCAGTATTGATCCAAAACGTATTATAAAACTAATGGCTGCCAAACGGGAGCCAACGTCGCCGTAAACATTATCACAACAAAGAGTGGCGCCTACTATGGATAGCTGCAGATTATTTTTACCCAAACGACTACCTGATGCTATCACAGTCGTGATCTTAAGCTGCTATCACAGCTTAAGAAAATAAAATTGGAGTACAAAGTTTGTACAGAGCGGTAGACCAATCCAATCCATTTTATTTCTATAGCACTAAACAAATGCAGTTTCCAAAATGCTCCACACGCTACACCTGTCAATCACGGCGGAACCTGCAGCGAGACGGAGCGGTGTCAGCTGGCGGTGCTTTGATGTGACGGCGGATGGCATCGCTCAATTAAAAGGCCGTCCGCGTGTGAGCAGATCAGCGCTGACACATCAGACAAATGGCTCCCCCAGTGTCCCGCCCTCGACATTAATCTTGTGTGTGTGCCTGCCAACACCGGGTCACTGCCAGAGCAAGAACCTGCAGCACCGAGGAATACTGCAGCGTAAGCACAAACAGCTCAGGGAATAGGTGGCACTAAGGGTTGGGGAGGAGGAGAGCAAGAAGTGGTTTAAAAGATGTTTGTTGTTGGGGAAATGGAAGGTTAAAGGGTCCATATTACAGTGTTTTCTGATATATATTATACTGTTGTTTTCTCGTCAAAAACAGCTGGAGTTGTGTTTTTGTTTCATTCAAACATGTTCAACAGACAACTCCTGTGTATTTAGTGTCTTGTGATAATAATACAGGAAGAGCGCCACTGTGTTTTTAAAATCCATATATATATTTTTTGTTTTTTTTATGAGACAGGGACAGTGCACAATATACTTTCACCTTAACAGGAGAGATGAATTGTTCAGAGCTAATTTCCACTAGTGCATGTTTTATAGGTTTGATGGGGAAACTGGAGTGCCTGGAGCCTGGAAACCCACCCAGACACAGGGAGAGCATGCAAACTCCATACTCCACCTGGAACCTTCTTGCTGTGAAGCATGAGTGGTAACCACTCAGCTAACATTCCGTATACACCTTCATGAGACTCATTTGGATAATTTCAGCACTGGAATCGCCAATCTCTCCCAAACAAAATGTTAATCAAAATTGACTCATGTTATGATGTCACCATTAAAGGTGCATTGCATAACATTTCATTGCTTGTCTCCATGGAAATCTTATTTCTTTGTATAGAATTTTCCACAATATTGATTAAACCTATCTCTCACGAGGGAGACAAGTAGATTACATCACTACACTACCTCCGTAATGATTAGATGATAGATGGATATGTGTCATCTCCATAGAGACCAGAAAAGTTGCACCTTTAAAGCCATATCATGAAACTTACAGCAGTAGCACAGATTAAATTGCATTGTCCAAGAATGCGTGGGGAATCTTCATAATAAATTTGAGCTACACTGTGCCCTCTACTTGACTCGCTGAAGTTGGGTAGATCCATATCAGGTAAAAGTCTCTTCTTGTCAATCTTCACGTCCTCACTTGTGTACGCTCTGTAGGCTGTAGTTCAGGTTCATAGGCCTTGGTGACTATCTGGGCCAATTACCTGTCACATAGCTCACAGCAGTGGAGTGTGACTGACAGGCTGTTGGCGGACGCAAGCAAAAACAAAGATGATGAAGGAGATTAATGGCTGTTGTCAGTGGCGGTGTGAAATGTCACCCGTGTTTTCCAGAAATGTTTCATAAATGTCTTTGAACTTTATTGCTCTTAGCACATAGCACTTAGCGGTTAATGACAGGTTACTAGCATCACTTAAATGCAACTTTTAGCTCCTCTGCGAAGCTCAAACAAAATGTAAGTGTATGGCTAAAAATGTATTTTATTGCCAGTGTTGGGTAATCTTTTCTTCTCATATAACACAGACTTCAATGCTGCTGGGGTAACCATTATGGTACCTGAAATGTGCATCACGCTGAATTGAGTTTAGGCATTTATCAGTCTGGCTCACACTGAAAGCAATTGGGGAAAGGGCAGAATGTTATGATATTTGAATCTGACTGGTCAAAGCATCATGACAATGGAACAAGCTGAAAATTGTGTACTTTTGTTACATCCAATTGAGAGAAAAGCAAACATCTTCAGCGCGTCTGTGCATCTTTTTTTTTTTTTTTTTTTTTTTAAACAAATAAAATAGTCCATAATTTTATTTTGCTAAAATAGACTGAAGTAGACAAGTCTCCAGTTGACAAATTGAATTTCTCCTTTTGCCATGAAGTATATCTGT
Source organism: Paratrypauchen microcephalus (assembly GCA_036785185.1). Lineage (NCBI taxonomy): Eukaryota > Metazoa > Chordata > Actinopteri > Gobiiformes > Gobiidae > Paratrypauchen > Paratrypauchen microcephalus. The sequence goes on along the minus strand of JAVJIX010000090.1, from coordinate 4,080,379 downwards.
CGTCATTACCAGTGGTGAGCATGGGAATGCTTCCGGCTCCATCGACTCTGGCTACAATTCACTTTGTAATGATAAAACATTACCCCTCTCTCTACAACTGCTGCTGTCAGGACTGTCTTTTTGGTCTTAAAATGTTTGCCTGAACCCGCTCTATATGATCCTGGTGTTTTATTTCTTAGTCCACTTCTTTATACAGTCTATAGAGTTCACACAAACCTCATTGCCACACTGTGATTCGTCCGCCTCCTGATGAGCGAATTGAACCCAACAGTGGGAGTATGTCAAGATGGATTCATTCTCGGGATATCGCAAGAATCCATCTTCCTGTAGGTTACCATTATGGAACAATGGGCAACTCTTCTCCTCTCTTGGGAAGACCTTGAGCTTTTACGTAATAACATAAAGCTTTGCAGTTTAATTCCCACTCCCACCAGTGTAGACGTTTGATGGGTCATTGGGCAAGACACTAAACCCATGCACCACCAGAATTTGATCATTTACCATATCTTAAAGGGATATGCCACCCCCAGGTCAAACTTGGGCATCTCCCCACAGTCCAGAGACTAAAATAAGTGGTGGAAAGCGTTTTTCTGGTGACGCAGCCGGAAAAAGACAGCCGAAGCACACACCACGCTGACAGGGGAATCCCTGTTACGCATCAGGAAGGGAGTTCCCCTGTTACGCAGCGTGGTGTGTGCTTCGTCTGTCTTTTTCCGCACTGAAAAATAGTTCCCACCCAAAATGACCAAGGCAAGCTCTCCGTGTTGATTTGTACATTTATTTGCACTCGATATGAATGCGCACTACACAGAAAGTAATTGGGAAACGCATCGAGCAAATTAATTCCTTTTGGCCGAAATCTTTCTCTGGCGACGTTAGACTAACGCGGAGTAGCTGCAGATACCCCGGCGGTCAGTGCTGACAGACCTGGACAATGGCTGGGTCACCAGAAAAACGCTCTCCACCACTTATTTTAGTCTCTGGACTGTGGGGAGATGCCCAAGTTTGACTTGGGGGTGGCATATCCCTTTAAAGGGCCCATGGTATACTATTTTCTGATCACTGTTCTAATGCTGTTTCCTGATTACAAACATATTTGGAGCTGTGTTTTGTTTCATTCACACATGTTTAACACACAAAACCTGCATATTTAGTTATTTAGTTCTTCTTTCAAACAGAAAACACTCCTAAAGCTGAACAAAAACATGTCTGAGTAACACCTCCACCAGTGTTACTCAAACATGTGAGAATTAAACAAAACACAACTCCAGGTATGTTTTTGAAAAGATAATAACATAACATTGCGTAAACCTCATAAGAGTCAATTTTATAATACAACCTAAAATATTATGGTAAGAACCCAAATAACTGGATAGCCGACACGTTTTAGGTTAATGTAAGAAGCCATTGGAAACACTTCCAAGCACATGAAAACACCAACATTTCTTCTGTAAATTAGTCCTACAATAGCATACCACCAAAACTGGAGATTAAACAGACCCTCCAGGAATTCGCGATGTTGCGATTTGCAACTTCAACGCAACTTCAGCCAATCCCCGTGAATTCAGGGCGGTGTTGCAATTTTGACCAATCACCGCAACTTTTCCGCAATTTTTACTAATTTTGACCAATCATTGGCGACGTATTGAATGCCGACCAACTTCCTTCTGCTTTACTTCCGTGTGACAAAATGAAACTGCGGCCGTAACCCCAGTTCCCAGAGCGCACAGCTCGGAGCGCGGCCCAAAGGGGGCTCAGACTGCAGTCAAGGCGATGCACACTTGCTCAGCCCCGACTGCAGTCCGCGGACCGCTTAACGACTGCGGTCTTCGGACCGCGTGTTAACTGCGCATGGGACAAAAAAAAGTGGGACAGCAGTCGTCGCGCCGGTGTACTGTCGAAATGTGTGACGCACATTCCCTTCGGGCCACGCTCCGAGCCGCGCGCTCTGGGAATTGAGACACGGCTTCTAATGGCAAAGAAACATGTCTGCGGCGCCATTTGCCCACAAAAATAACAGCAAAAGACCGAAACAGTTCCCCTCCTAGTAGTAATTTATTTTTGATGTTGGTAAGGTTGTTTTAGGACCATATCTGTGTGATCTGTGTCCTTGTATTATTCTTTGTCAGTAATAACTCAGTATTCAAAATATTACTCAATTTTAATTACAAAAAGCGAAAATCGCAACTATTTATCGCAACTTTCACTTCCTCCCGCAACAAAAACCTAAAAAGCACCGCAACTTTCATCGCAACTTTTTGGAAAAGCTCCCGCAAATTCAGGCATTTTAGCCCGCAACAATCACAGAAAATGCCCGCGAAATCCTGGGGGGTCTGATTAAAAAAGTCTATATAATGTTTGTGTAGTTGACCCGAATGGACGTCTGAGGTTGAAGAGCTGGCCAGCTACTTTCCGAGCTAAAGTTACATGTTTTTGTCACAGAGATCAGGCAGCAGGTATTTCAAAAAGTCCACGTTGATTGATTTGCATTCGGGGCTCCACTTCCCTTTCAAAAACTAGCAACACGTAGCTTTGGCGGGGTTGTACTTGATGTTTTATTGCAATACTTAGTACTTTCATAAAACTCCCTTAAGTACAAAAGGAAAAAAAACTAACTTTGAGCAGTGGTAATGGAAAATGCATTCCAGACCTAGACCAAAAATATTTTATTCGCCGGGTCCTTGTGGTGACAAAGCACCCCGCGTGTCCCTGGCAGTAATTCAGCGGCTCAGATGAATACATGAAAGTGAAGTATGCTCGTATATCATGGCGCCCCTCCTCTGCCGAACTGTGGGCCTTGCAGAACTACATACGGCCGTTTGTTATGGTGCTGTGCTTTCTCATTCCAGCCCCAGCTAGCATGAGGGCTACGGGCCAAGCTGACACTTATGAAATATTTCCCTTGCTGACCTTAGCTACTGCCTCAGCGCGGGAGATTAATCCTGCGCCGAGAGACACCGGGGCACCGCCACAACAAAACACAGCAGCCACGGTCCTCTCCGCAGCGCTCTCCTGGTCTAATCATTACCACCGAGCAAGATTTATTCCGCCTTTATTTGATACGGCACCAGTTGCAGGGGAGATACAGTTGGAAGGCAGTGACTTATGCGGCAGATATACGGTATACCACAAAGTCATAAAGAATAAAGAAGCAAAGGGATGTAAACTTTTTTGTGGTTTGTCCAAGGAAAACAACAACGCCCTACTTTCATACAGGTATTTGCTTAAACAATGCTCTGTCTATGTGTGTCCTACTTACAGATAAACAAATGCAATTTTTTTCACAAGATTTTAATGAGGACACCCACGGACATTAAGTCACACATTTACATGTCTAGATGCACAAGCCTCCGGTCAAATGCTGACTTTATTGTGTGTTTAAAAGCAGCAAAGGCATGTACTCTCCCGATGATAAAGTCCAAAGACCCAGTAAAAGAAGAGATATGGGGTTTGGAGCGGCCCACACAAAATGTAAACAGTTATACACTAAAATCAATGGTGGCAAAGTGCTTTTCATTTATCTAAATTGCCCACAGTGAATAAGAGTCCCACTTTACCCCCTGAGGACAGGCTGGGAATGGCTCCAGCCCTGGATATGCACAAGGAAATGAAACTATAAATTTGGACATGTAAAATAAATGTGGTCATACTTTAAACTTGGATCCCCTGGCCTCACATGTCTCTGGTCACATTGTTATAAAAAGATAAAACCAGGTCTATTTGAAATCATTCCCCCTTTTCCTTCATACCGCTCCAGACTCTGTCTGTAATGTGCTGCTGCAGATGACTTGGCCAAGTTGGGTCCTTTATAAAAGGTTATTTAGTATCCAGGAGAGAGAGCAAGCTGCTCTTGCACTTTCTGCCAGAAGGTTGCACTACCGGTGTGTCGTAAATTACTTAAGACAGCGTACAGGACTGGGTGAGGGGGTGGGGGGCAGCGTACAGGAGGGGTAGGGGCGAAGGGGGGGCAGGGACAGTGTATAGGACGGGGCGGGGTGGGATGGGGGGGCAGAAGGATGGCCAGAGAACTGTGGGGGTAAGTGCAGTTTTCCTTTTGGTGTGCGGTGATGAATGACTTTCTGAACAAGGCAGAAAATACATCATATCACCTTTAATGGGCCCACATTTCTGCAGCCATAACTCAGTGTTTAAAAATAGGGAGGGGAGCTTGAAATACAGCGTCATATATTCCCCGCAGTGACACTTTTACGAGGCCTCCCTGCAGTATAAAGCACTGATTGCTGTTTCAAAGCCTGGTGAGAGAGACGGGTGAGTAGATCCAGCTGCCGAGAACCAAGACGCATGGGCTCCACACGGGACACTTTGTACGGGCTGGGGGAGGAGCGAAGGGGTGAGGAGTGACTTACATTTGAACAAGAATGTTTGCTGTCCGTCCTGTCACTGAAGGTGCCATTATGAAGGGAACAAATTAGAGGAGAGAACGTCCAGTATGCTTCAAACTCTATTAGTTATATATGTTAACACAAATTTGTAACTCCACTAAATGAATACATCTGACAGGTATTCAAAGTCTAACTGCTTCTCGCAAAAGTTACGTTTGAAATAGGGTACGATGTTTGCACACTGGGTATTAAGAGGTGAATTATTTTACTAAAAGTCTATTAAAGATTCTGTCAGTATTATACTAGTGGTTTGCAACAGCCATTACTTATGGATTATAACTTCATGGTAGGCTTATAGTATATTTTGCCGACTTTATCATTAGGGACACAACAATAACCGAAATATCATAATATTGTATCGTCAAAAGTTATGGAAAGTGCTTATGAGCTCATCACTGTGGATAATAAGGTAAGTGAGAAATAACTTTGGGCCAATCTCAAACTGTTTTTCACATTTTTAAGTTTAAATCAGGTACGGTGCCTTTCAGTAGCTCACCGAAAATGGAATCTCTCTTCTCACATTACATAAGTGTGTATGTTAAACAGGCTAGTCTGTTTGAATGTGACTATTTATTGCAGTCAGAGTACCGGCCTGACATTTCTAGTGATTAGCTTACCTTAGCTCTCAGTGCTGAGTAGCAAGAACCATGATGAGCGGGGAGACTGCTGACTGGACTTATGGCTTTGGCAAATTGCAAGTCTTTTTCAGAGAGCAGTTCCCAGCTATAAATTTACTGTGTTTGTGTGAGCTGTGGTTAAAACCAAATCCAAGGTCATCCATTTCTCTGAGCCTGCAGGGAGGAATTCTTCTCCTGAAAGAACGGCCTGTCCCTTTATGTGCAGGCTAAATGACAGGAGGGGGAAAATGAAAGTGTCCACGGGTGTCGATATATCACAGTGTCCCACAGTCAGATTTACGGTTATGGTTTGTTAAAGTAATGTACTGTAATTTTACATGATGGAGGACAAATGGAGTAGAGTGGGAGGCTGAGGAACAGTGGAAAAGTCAAACAGCACTCAGACAAGACTTTTATCATTATTAGCTGCAACGGCAAGACTTACTGGACCATCATGCATCACTTTTTCTTGACAGTAGTTGCCGGTTTGCATACTAAAACTCCAAACAGTGTCAAATGTTTAAAGGTTGCGAAAAATTGATTCTTGTGAGCTTGTGAGGAGGAACCAGTCCTAGTGCTGGTTCCTCCTCAAAAACATACCTGTTTCATTCACACATGTTTGAGTAATCCTTTATTATTAGTCTGTCGACATATCCAAAGCTTAAAATGCTCTGTTCCACCTTCTGTTGTCATCAAGCGGTAGTTTTCAAGGTAACAGCTACCTTTTACCTTTTGTTTAGTAGAGATTGGTAATTCAAGAAATGAATTTGCCAAATGATTCATGTGAAGGTGTATGGAAACAAAGTGGAATGTGTGAATGAAACAAAACACAATATGTTTTTATGAGGAAACGACATTAAAACAGATCAGGAAATAGTGTAATATGAGCCCTTTAAATATTATAATGGTCTTATCATTAGCTTACTCAGAGTTACATTATAGTTGTTGTATTGTAGGCTAATGTCGGATGTGAATAGTACTCAGTTACTTTTATTCAGTTACATTGACTTAATTTGTTAAAGAAATTGTACTTTTAAGGAATTGTACTTTTACTCCTAATAGAGTAATATTTGTAATTGAAATAAAAGTACTCTTACTTTAGTAAAGGATTTGAGGATTCTTCCCACTGTGAGTAAGACTACAATATTCTTTTTCAACATTTATGTTTCTTGCACCGCTCCTTCAGATACACTAACTTCAGATTATAAATCAGATGTTACATCTCGGCAGTTACTCTTACTTGAGTACTACATTTCGCAAATACTTTTTACTCTTACTTGAGTCATTTCTTGAGTTTTGACTACTCTACCACCTCTGGCTATGATGATTCATGTATTTAGTAATGCTGTAAATATCTATTTTATCTATCTCCGCCCACAGAACTAAACTAACTTGCACAATTCTAATGCCCGGTCTAATGCCCGGACCACGGGTGCATGTGTCCGTGCACCCGTGGTCCGGGCATTGCCGGTCACGAAACAAGGTAAAGAGCCGCAATCTTGGCTTAGAACTGGTCTAGACCTGGTTTAGTCCAGGTTTAGACCTGGTCTAGTCCTGGTCTAGTCCTGGTCTAGTTCCGGTCTAGTCCCGGTCTGGTCCCGGTCTCGTCCCAGTCTGGTCCTCATGTCTTAGTCCCGGTCTGGACTTCCTACGGATCCAGTGACTCATGTCTCGGCTCGGACTGCTTCTCATTCAAACACAGTGTGAGCACAGAGGGACGAACAGGGCGCACCATGCAACACTGCAGCTACTTCCCGCATTGACCACCCGGAGAAGTGTACGCGCGGACACATGCACCTAGTCATCGTGGTCAAATCCGTGCGCCTCACCTGGGGCTGCGAGTACGAGACCAATGCCACGGTCCCGAGAAGAAACACGGTCTGTTTCCGCAGAACAACCTGGTGGAACCTGGAGTCCAGGCGGCGGAACCAGTCCTGAGAGCGCACGGAAGCGTTCTCACTACAGTTCAGAACCTGCACGTCCCAGGATGTGGCAGTGCCGTTGGATGAGCGCGGTGTGCTCTGCTGTGTCCCGCAGAACACAATGTTGATACACTATTTAAAAAATTGAAAAAAAAAAATCCGCCAAACAGCGAGGCTGCGAAAAGTGAACCGCGATAGAGCGAGGGACAACTGTAATAGACAACTTTAGATTCCACCAGACATCTCTGAGGAGATATACACAAATGTGGTACTGTTTATTATTAGTTTTGCATGCTGTGAATGAAAGAACAACTTGTGCATATACATAATTAGTTACAATATCCCATTTTAATTTAATTCTAATAATGTTGTATGATCTCACAAAACCATAAAACCATCAAACGGAGAGAAACCAACACTTTATGACCCCTCTGGGCTCTTTTGCTTAAACTAAATAATGGAAAACACAGATGTCTTGTTGTGATCCAAAAACAAGTCCTTAAGTTGTTTTGTGGTTGTGTTGATGTTGCTGAGTCCCCCCCGCCAGCCAGAGGTCAAAAGTTCAGCGGGGCACATGCGCTCTGCTGGGGCGGTCATGTCCCCAGTGGCCCAACATGAACTTTGACTTTACAAGTGGGAAGTAAACAACTGCTAAATAAGAGGCTAACTTTGTTCATGCACCAACGAGATAAGACAGAACTTAAGATAAGCAAGAACTTCAGAAGAGGAATTTACTTGTCAAGACGGATCTTAATACCCATTAGAAGGCGCAGAACAATGCACAATCCACAGTTTGATGTTAATACTTTAAAACATACATTCTCACTATGAGCAGGTTTGCTCTCCGCAGGTCTGACTGGTAACGTGACCTGATGTTGTCGCATGCTTAGCTCTATGACGTTGATAAGTTTATATCCTATAACATTCAAGGCAAAGCAGTATCATCTCCATGGGGACAAGAAAGCGGTGGACCATACAACAGAAAAGATACCCAGTGTTCCAGGGGTAGTTCGGTTTTTTTGATGTGAATCTGTATGGCATCCCCTTCAGCAGTGTTGTGCATTAACACTGACTTACCCCTGACAGTGTCCTCTGAGCTGAGTTCTGCCCCGGTTCTGGTGCTGACAAAAGTAGGTCCAGCAAGTTAGCGGGGACAGTTAATAAAGCTGTTTTTTCTTCTCAAAACAATATTTGTCCAAAAAGTGATATATTTGCATCACAAAACAGTTGCACACAAAAAAGTCAGCAGTCTAAATCGCTTGGTGTTCACTTGTAAACATTGCCACTTACAAGTGAATAGGCTAATAATAATAATCCAATCCAGTCCAATCCAACTTTATTTCTATAGCACATTTTATAAACAGAAACAGTCTCCAAAGTGCTGCACATAAAATCAATAAAACTTAATAAAAACATTACTAAAATAACAATAAATAAAGTGATAATAATAAAATAACTAAAAACAAAAGCAATTATAAAAAAGGGACCACACAACTCACGCCGTATTAAAAGCCAGAGAATAATAGTGGGTCTTAAGACGAGACTTAAAACTCTCCAGTGTGGGGGCTGTTTTGACATGAGGGGGGCAGAGCGTTCCATAACTTAGGGCCAATCACAGAGAAAGCCCTGTCCCCCCGAGTTTTAAGTCTAGTCCTAGGGACCACGAGCTGGAGCTGGCCCTCTGACCTCAGAGCTCGCACCGGTTTGTAGATTTGGATGAGGTTAGAGATGTATTTTGGGGCCAGTCCATTCAAAGCTTTAAAAACAAACAATAAAATCTTAAAATCAATCCTAAAACGAACAGGAAGCGAGTGCAAAGACGTAAGAATAGGGGAGATGTGCTCACATTTCTTCCGTCCTGTTAAAAGGCGCGCAGCAGCATTCTGGACTAACTGCAGTCGATAAAGTGCGTTTTGATTCATTCCAGAATAAAGTGCGTTGCAGTCAGTGGCGGCTGGTGAAAAAAAATCTTGGTGGGGCTGATGTGCCAATAGATTTCCCTGCCTATTATTGTGTTTGTTATGTGAGAGAGACTAACCTGAGTTCTTATTACACATTTATACTAGTGTGGTTACACCTTTTAGTACAGTATTATGGCTATTAAAATGCATGGTACACATGAAATGATTCTTATTAATATAATGTGAGTAAACTCTTAAATGAAGGTGTAGCCTTAAACGAACTGGCTCTTTCACCACAATGGCAAACAAACAGGAAAAAGGTACTGTACCTCGCGCGTTGAGAAGTCTACTAAATGCGGTGGGTGTCCTTCGTGCTCTCATTGGGGTCTCTCGAATGGCCCTCTCCGGTGTAGCTGGCAGATCACTAGCTTACTCGCAAAGTCCATTAACAAGCCACTGGACTGACAACTCGACTACACGGTCCACTCTACCTCGCGTTGAATTGTCCACTCAACAGATAGTTAAACATCACCATTTAAGTTACACCAAGTCTTCAGACTGAAAACTTAAAGGGATATGCCACCCCCAGGTCAAATTTGGGCATCTCCCCACAGTCCAGAGACTAAAATAAGTGGTGGAAAGCGTTTTCCTGCTCACCCAGCCATTGTCCGAGTCTGTCGCCACTGACCGCCGCGGTATCTGCAGCTCCTCCGCCTTAGACTGGAGTCTAACGTCGCCAGAGAAAGATTTCGGCCAAAAGGAATTAATTTGCTCGATGCGTTTCCCAATTACTTTCTGTGTAGTGCGCATTCATATCGAGTGCAAATAAATGTGCAAATCAACACGGAGAGCTTGCCTTGGTCATTTTGGGTGGGAACTATTTTCCAGTGCGGAAGAATAAAGCCGAATCACGCAGCACGCTGCCAGGGGAATCCCTGTTACGCACCGGGAAGGGAGTTCCCCTGTTGCACAACGTGGTGCGTGATTCGGCTTTATCTTTATCTTATCACAGATGGCACAGAAAATAAATACATTCAAAACAATAATTCAGACGTCCTTTCACAATAATTCATCCGCGTATTCCCTGCGGATTAATACGTGGATACGCCTATCACATGACTAATCAGTCTGGGACACGGCTAATAGTGATCCAAACTTTCTGTAGCAGGTGCGGAATTTACGGCACCCCAAAACCATTTTATTTGGCGATGCTGATAGGCTGATAGGAATCATATTTTTTTCACTTTCCCCTAGCAACCACACACGATTGGCTATTTCACTACACTTTGAGGGCGCTTGGATGCAAAGCCCCAAGAAGAGAAGCAAAACGGTGGAAATTCACTGTTGAATAAGAGTAATTTGGTGGAAATGTTGTTTGAATAATTCAGATTACATGTAGAGACACAAATAGTTAAAACTGACATTGATTTAAAAAAACCCCAAACAAACATATTTTTAGTATTATACATTTTATATTTTTCCTCTCCTCTTTGGGAAGGGCGGCGCCCAAGCGCCCCCTATGGGCCATCCGCCACTGCTTGCAGTAGTCCAGACGAGAAGAAATAAAAGCATGCATGACGCACTCAAAATCTGAAAAGGATAAAAAAGATTTAATTTTGGCTAAAAGATGAAGATGATAAAAACTAGATTTCACAACCGCATTAACTTGTTTATCAAGTTTAAAATCAGAGTCCATAATGACGCCAAGGTTGGTGGCTATTGATTTTGTGTGCTGTCTGAGAGGACCCAAGTCAGACAAAGAGCTGGCACTGCCACCAGGCCCGCACATTATCACCTCAGTCTTGGTCTCATTGAGGTTCAAGAAATTTTTAGCCAACCAAACCTTGACGTCATTAAGGCACTCAAGCAGGGGTGTCAGGGGGCTGCTGTTGCTTTTCTTCAGGATCAGATAAATCTGTGTATCGTCTGCATAAAAGTGATAGGACACACCATATTTACGTAGGAGTTGGCCAAGAGGTAGGAGGTACAACATAAACAAAATAGATTGAACCATGGGGGACTCCAAGGAGGGGGGCAGTGGACAAGGTGAAGTGCCCCAGCTTAACAGAAAAAGATCGCCTTGTCAGGTACGACCTGAACCACTCTAAAACCTTCCCCCTGAGACCCACACAGTGTTCCAAATGATTTAAAAGAATTGTGTGGTCAACTGTGTCAAAAGCAGCGGTCAAATCTAAAAGTACTAAAATGGCAGAATCACCAGAATCAGTCATTAAAACAGATCATTAAAAACTTTTAAAGGTCCCATGGCATGAAATTTTCACTTTCTGAGGTTTTTGAACGTTAATGTGACCTCCCCTACCCTGTTTAGCCCCCCCCCCATGGCTAAAAGTTGCGAAATGTGTAAACTGAGCATTTGCGATCCTTTTCTGCGTTTGAAAAAAAGACAGCCCATTCTGAACAAGGGAAATTTCTGATGTCACACTCAGGGAAAAATGCAAATGCAGTTCCACCCCCCGTCTGGATGTCTACCCACCGTCTCTGGAATTCATGTCCAGAGAATTTGGACCGCAAACAAGCTACGCAATGCGAGATGTGTTTTTTTAATCTGCCTGGAGGCACATGAGAGTGTTTCCAGGCTCGGATGTCCTTTATCCTAGCCTCTGAACCTCTGAAACAGCAGTGGTTTAATTTTATTTTCTGTGGAAATGTGTTTATTTTTCAATGGAAATCATCTCATATCTTCCTCCGCACTTAAACGCGGAAGTGGGGCCAGCGCACATCGCACCGCTAAAGAGGAAAGAGAGAGTTTGGCCACACCCCCACCCACTGCACTGGCCTGTCTCTGTCCTCCTCATTTGTATTCAAGCAACAACGCCCATAATAAAGTGTTTGAGAGAGATATTTTTGACTCTGACTGTGTTCATAAGGCTTTCTCATGCACTGAGTCTTGATTTTGAAGAAGGATTCATTTACAGTATTAGGGAACTATTAAGGCGCCATATAAAAGCATCAAGAAGTACCATGTCATGGGATCTTTAAAAGTGCAGACTCTGTGCTGTGAAAGGCTTTGTAGCCTGACTGGAAAGTGTCTAAAGTGCCATTTTGATCTAAAAAAGACTGCAGCTGTGCAAGTACAGTCTTCTCTAAAATCTTACTCACAAATGGTAATTTTGAGATTGGCCGATAATTTGAAAGAATTTAATTTAAAGGTTCAACAACAGCTTCTTTACAAAATGAAGGCACAATGCCTGAAGACAGACTGCTGTTGATGATTTCCCTGACCAAAGAGCCAATAGTCCCCCAGATATCTTTAAAAAAGCGAGGAGGGACTGGGTCTGTGGGACAGGAAGAGGGCTTCAACTTATTCACTATCCCTGTGAGGACAGACAGTGACACAGGCTCAAACTGACAGAAAAAGCAGAGCATTCAGTAATAATAGGCGCACAGTGACACGACTTGAGAGAAAATAGCACCAAGCGATTTAGACTCCTAACTTTTTCATGTGCAACTGTTATGTGACGCAGATACATCACTTTTTGATATGACAAATTTGAAAACAAGCTTTATTAACTGTCCCTGCTAACTTGCCGGGCCTACTTTCATCAGCGCCAGAACCGGGGCAGAACTCGGCTCAGAGGACACTGTCATTGGTAAGCCAGTGTTAATGCACGACACTGCTGAAGGGGATGCCATACAGATTCACATAAAAAAAACGAACTATCCCTTTAAAGGTGCACTGTGTAACTTTTCTGGTGGAAGGTGGGGGTCTGCTACCATAAAGATGTTAATGTGTTGTCTGGAGAGTTTCCATGGTGATATTAAACTTATCTAACATGCATTACTTTTATTATACCTTTAAAAACATACACTCCTGTGTGAGCATCATCACTTCTCCACAGATGTGGCTTGTAAATTGGCCTTGTGGCATATTAGACTTAGATAAACTTTATTGATCCACGAGGGAAATTACTTGGACACAGTAGCTCACACAAAATCACTAAATATTATAATAACAAAGAGTAAAAATGTAAATGGTGATAATTAATTCTAAATAAGTAGCAAAAAAAAAGAAAAAAAAATAGCACGAGACTGACATCAAATAGCACATAATTATATAAATGTATGGGATAGTGGAATAAAGAAATATTCAAGGCAAAGCAATGAAATCTCCATGGTGACAAACCGTGGTGGGCCCTTTTCTGGAAAAGTTACACAGTGCACCTTTAAGTTAACATAATTTTGAGAACATTTTGTGACTTCCAGTGCCTCTGTACATTGCTATGGTCCCGCCTTGTGTATTTTCTTGGCTGTATCCGGCCCACTGCGTCTATAAAAACCTACGTTGGACACCGGCCACAGACACATCATTTATTTAAAGTGAGGCCAAAGAGAATTATTGTTGTGTAAAATCCCAGAGCCTTTTAAAAGATCAAAGTTCCTGCATATAAATCACATTTGCCTGCAAATCCAACACAACAGGCCCTCCCTCTTTCACCCTCGTCTTTCTTTATAGCACATGAATACTCACAGGTGGCACACTACAATAAGGATAGTGTACTCGGGGGCACAGTAGCTCATAGATCAAACAGCAGCATAAACAAATGCACCTCTATCTTTGTATGGAGGAAACAGACTGTGAAGTAGGGAATCTAGCACCTGTCTGGTACAAGGGTTTTGATACGAGATGTAGGGAGTGTGTTTCATTTACATGCACGACCATAGACTGTAAAGAAATCGAATATGGGAGTTGCCTGACCAGCCAGTCCTTTCTACATTAGAGTTAGACAAACTTTATTGATCTGCAAGGGAAAATAAATAAAACAATTTGGACACAGTAGCTCACAAATCACAATATATTAATAATATAATAACAAAGCAACAAGATAAATTGTAATAATAAATTGAAAGTAATAGTTCAAATCCAGAAGAGACTTAGAAACTTGAGATGTTCCAACCAGCTGCTAATTTAATCATGGGTCTCTCAAATGCGGAAGACATCCCCTCTTCAATATTCTTTTAACATTCAAAACAAAATATATTACTTCTTTTACCTGAGATAAGTAATAGTTTGGTGCTTTGTTTCATGATTCTGAGAAAATCCTTGCCATTTTGCAGTCTTTTATGTATTTTTTTCCTCCTCTTTTTTACGTGTAAACTGCCATGTTTGTTTTTGACATGAACGGACAATGCGTCTCTCTGATTGTTTAATCCGGCTCCAGATCCACTCGTCTTTGTAAAGTTTTGTCAAAGCGTGTGGTTCTGGCTGGGCAGGTAAGTGTTCCCCCAATAGTGGACGGCTCCAGTCAAATGAAGCTCACGATGCTAGTGGTTAGAGACAAATTTGGAGCAGAGTCCCATATTAGTAGCAAAATATAGGGAAAATAGTGAAATAAAAACAGGATCATGTAGAGTGGGTTATTAGCAACATTTTAAGACCAAAATGATGAGGCTCCCAGAGAGAGTTTGAAAATTTTTCAATGTAAAGTCAATTGAAAGCTCAAGTGAATGGAGCCAGTAGCGCCTTACATATACATTTCATATTTTGAGTTCAGTGGCTAGTTTGGTTAGCCGTGTCCATTTATATAGTCGGTCTCTGTGCACAAGAGGAAAACTGAATCTCTGGCATACTACAATTGGAACTGAAATTTATAGACGCAAACACAACTCAAGGACACTGTATGTAACATGACCACTGCTGCATATGCTGTAGCTGACTTCATTAATGCTATGAGAGCTATTCAGCTATGATTAAAATGTTAGACATGTGTTTAGGGGTGTACTCACTTTGCCTGACCAGCTAGTCTCTTCTGTATTCTGTTTGAATGCAGAAGAGTCTAGAACCAAACTATAAAGTGTGTCAAACTGCCATCCTAATTGGGACGGTCTACAGACTGCTAATTTGTAGAATGGGTCTCTGAATTTAAGTAGAAATTTTTGTGTCAGAGTTCTTCTGGAGCTAAATGAGAGTCTAGTGCTTAACTTGTTGATTCTGCAGAAATCTGTGATGTTTGTCAGTTGGCTGCGCTACTTTTTTTCCCCTTCCTTTTTTTTTACTTGTAAGCTGCCATGTTTGTTTTGGTGCAAACAGGCCACGAGTTTCTCTGACTGGTTAATTCGCCTGTCAATCACGCCTATCTGAAATCAAGGAGACAGGATATGGCTCCAGACCCATTCGTGTTTATCAAGTATTCTGAAAGAATGTGGCTGGCCAAGAAAGTACTCACCATCAGTCAGCAAGTTATGGTCCCTCCATCATGTATTAGCCTTTGTTTCACTATGTTTGAAACTATAGCTATAGAAGAATGCTAATTAATAATCTCTTAACATAGCCTAAAAAATGCTAAAAGAATTTGTTGGCGCTCATTTATATTGGCAAGCATGGTGCTGTTAGGTTTGATGAGCAGTCACAGCTACAAAGTTCAAGTGCTAATGCTAAAATTACTGGAAGAACCTGATAGTCTTTAGGTCCCTGTGTACGGTTATTTGGCCTTTTTGACCTGTATGTGGGCTGGATGAAAAGTGGTGTGACCAGTTCTCTGGAGAAAAGAATCAAAAGTTTAAAGTTTGATGTGCATGTAAGCGTGACTAAATTCAAGTAATACAAAGTACTGCCAAATATTCTCTGACGTTAACCTACTTTTCAACAGGCCGTTAGCATAACTTGGCAGAGCTCAGTTGTAGCGAACACCTGTTTATTTGTCATGGCAGGTTTTTCACCCACAAAAGAAAAGGTAGGTGGGGTCATGAAAATGGGAAACTAAAAAAAAAGATGTAACAATGAAATGTAATTAAATGTGCTATTTAATTACCTTAAAACTAACATCAGAAAATGATCAATGAGATTTTCGAGCCACTGTACCCAGTTATTTCCATGCATGTCCATGTAAACACAAGTTGTTTCACCCCAATACAGATATATTGCATAAGCAGCCCTTAAGGTCAAAATAAGCTGTATACACTTAGCATCTAATTAAAAAATTTTACTATCAGAGTATCAGTAGGTGCATAGATAGCTTTCTCGTTGTTGCTAGCTTTACTGTGATGGCAAAAACCACTTCTCTGAAAGTTGTGAAACATGCCTATAAACTCATCAAGGTGAAGAAATAGAATGCTTCATGAGGTAAATGAAGATTTGATTACCCTGCCTGGATCCTGTACGCTCATCTTCTGCCTACTATGCATACTGTACACATTGGAAAGTAGGATAGTCAGAAGTATTGAAAAATGTAAATACTAAAACTAGTATCCAAACTAGATTCATTTGAGTACTAGTCAATACTAAAGAAAAACATTCACAGGACAGAAATGAACCATCCATCCATTTTCTCCCGCATATCTGGGGCTGGGTCGTGGGGGCAACAGTCTAAGCAGGGACTCCCAGACTTCCTACACCCCAGACACTTCCTCCAGCTCTGTCAGGATCCCAGGCCAGCCGGGAGACATAGTCCCTCCAGCGTGTCCTGGGTCTTCCCTGGGGCCTCCTCCCAGTGGGACATGGAACCTTTCTTGAACATTTTTTTTTAAGATCTTGAGTTATATTAGAGTATAAAAGCACATAGACTAGTATACAACCATGGACCACAATGGAACCTACCTGGGCGACTGATGGATTGCATGCATATAAGGCCACATGGTAATATAAAAGAAAGTACTATTATTTAATGTTGACGTTTTATTGTCTAAATAAAGAGCATTTTTAAAAATAATCACCATGGTATTGAGATCGGTATTGAGTCTATTCCTTAATATCTAAGATCAAGTTTGAAATTATCTGTGACTGTAACAGAAACGCCATATGCTATATAACTAAATGAAAACGTTATACTGAAGCAGATGTAAAGACAGATTTACACTTAACCCTAAGGCCAGAAACCCATCCCTTCACTCTTCTCTTTTAGCGCAGGTGTAGAGCTGATTAGCACGACGCTATTGAAATCTTCACAAAAAATCGAGTATTAACATTGTTATAGCACATTCAAAACAATACCTCTCTTTCCACTGCTGTTGTACCTTCTCTCTTTCTGTAGCTCAGATCAGAACCCAGCCCGGAGCAACACCATTATGTAGGCAAGGCTCTTCGAAGTTACTCTCGTTTTTGTATTTTCTCACCAGTTGCATTTGTCATCAGTGGCACTCCCTTTGATGCTTCCTGCCAAACCGCAATGTCGTGCCACTCTGCTCCTCAACTGACAACAATAAATTATAGCTGCTTATGATTGGTATTATGTACAAAACATGTTCCACAATTCTAATAGGTATAATTGAGTCACAAAGGTAAATTATAGGTGAGACTTCAAAGCCCACCACGTCAGTCATTTTCACAGTGGCGTCCATTGTGTTGTGATCGCTAGCAGCTTCGGCATCTTTCAACAAGGCACTAAATACTTATTGTGACATCGAGAGATCAAATGGGAACAACAGGTGCGGGCTTACAAATAGTTTTATTATTACATTTTACTCCTGTCTTGAGAGATGGTTGACAGAGTTGACAGATTAAAAGGTTGTGAAAAACATCAAGTTGAAATAACTGAAAATAATACCTCTGGATTGTTAGGTGAAATGAGATGTGGTTAATGTATGCGAGTGGTTATCAAACAGGGTTACTAAATACAGCTCTGGAAAAAAATAAGAGACCACTGCGTTTTTTTCTTAAATCAGCATCTCTACATGTATTACGGCCATTCCATTCCAGCATCTGTTGAATTCCAACGCAAACATAAAGCTGAAAGCTGAGCTACTTCAGTTCTTGCACCAGGAGTGGAATAAAGTCACCCAAGAACAATGTGAAAGACTTGTGGAGAGCATGAAACGCATGAAAGCTGTGATTAAAAACAAGGGTTATTACACCAAATATTGATTTCTGAACTCTTCTTAAGTGTAAACATTAATATTATGTTGTTTTAAAATTAATTTGATCTTGTTTTTTTACATTGTTTGAGGTCTGAAAACATATTTTTTGTTATTTTGACCATTTATCATTTTCTGCAAATAAATGCTCTAAACTATAATATTTTTATTTGGAATATGGGGGAAACAACACAATTGCATACCTATAAGTAGTAAAATCAGAAAAACTGATACTTTTGCAGTGGTCTATTATTTTTTCCAGAATAGAAAAGAATAAACATATTAATTGTCACATGTTAGGTCAATATTCCATACAATGTAATACAAATTTTTTTTTTTTTTTTTTTTGGGCTATATGGTAAGGTTTGAGCTGTAGAAGGTTGAATAAATAACTCACTACAGAAACAAACTCAGTACTTGGCTATTTATTTGTTGCAGCTCATGTTAAAGGGATATGCCACCCCCAGGTCAAATTTGGGCATCTCCCCACAGTCCAGAGACTAAAATAAGTGGTGGAAAGCGTTTTCCTGGTCACCCAGCCATTGTCTGAGTGTGTCAGCACTGACCGCCGCGGTATCTGCAGCTACTCCGCGTTAGACTGGAGTCTAATGTCGCCAGAGAAAGATTTCGGCCAAAAATAATTAATTTGCTCGATGCGTTTCCCAATTACTTTCTGTGTAGTGCGCATTCATATTGAGTGCAAATAAATGTACAAATCAACACGGAGAGCTTGCCTTGGTCATTTTGGGTGGGAACTATTTTTCAGTGCGGAAAAACATAGCCAAAGCACGCACCAGGCTGTGTAACAGGGGAACTCCCTTCCTGGTGCGTAACAGGGATTCCCCTGGCAGCGTGCTGCGTGCTTCGGCTATGTTTTTCCGCACTGAAAAATAGTTCCCACCCAAAATGACCAAGGCAAGCTCTCCGTGTTGATTTGTACATTTATTTGCACTCGATATGAATGCGCACTACACAGAAAGTAATTGGGAAACGCATCGAGCAAATTAATTCCTTTTGGCCGAAATCTTTCTCTGGCGCCGTTAGACTCCAGTCTAACGCGGAGTAGCTGCAGATACTGCGGCGGTCAGTGCTGACAGACTCGGACAATGGCTGGGTGAGCAGGAAAACGCTTTCCACCACTTATTTTAGTCTCTGGACTGTGGGGAGATGCCCAAATTTGACCTGGGGGTGGCATATCCCTTTAAGGGTTCTAACAGTGTTACAAAATTGTTATAAACTCAACTCAAGTAAGAACTTATCCTCTTATGAAAAAAACATACATATATTTACATTAACTCTACATCTTAATCTACACAAGGCCTATTTTATATGTACATTTAACCATTTTATGTAGATTGGATGCATATATACACAGTGGAGTAATCCTTGTATCACCAATTCTAACCCACTGTATGCAAATGGCCACTTTGATGGTGAAAATCTATTGATGGACAAGTAGCTTCCCTTGCTCCCAAATCAGATCATATCGACAAAACACAGCACCCTGAACACATTGCACTACAAAATACCATGAAGAGGCTTTAGTGATAAACTCCTACGGATTAACTGTCATTTGGGAGACTGTTGGGATCTCCAATCAAAGAGGATTTCCCCAGACTCAGAAATGGAAAAAAAAAGTCTGCAATGGGAGAGGGGTTGTCAAGTAGCAAGACAGTTTTTCTTCTTGCTTAATTTCTCCACACGTCAAATAAGCTAAGCGTCAATCAAGCTAGTGTGCCATTGGAGGTGTCAATCATTCTAACGTGCTCTTTTGCAGTGTTGATGCCATGGTACGCAAACATCTAGAGAAATATTGACTTTGATGGAGGCGAAATACATGCGTGAAAAAGTGTACTGTGCGATCCCGACTACTCCCAACAACATCACATGGCGGATTTGAAATGGTAAGGCGTTTTACACAGCACTGCCTTCAGGGTATAACTCGAAATAACAAAGCTCTTGATCCTGACTTCTTTAGGAGCTGCAGGAGAAGCCAAAGTTTGGAACACAAGTCTTTGAAAGCGACACAAAAAGTAGAACTGTAAACAACCAGTTGGACGTGGAGAGAAATGGTTCTTTTCGGAGTGACTTAGTAAAGACTTGGAAGACTTTTTGTGGAGGTAAAGGTAAGGCAGCAGTATGAATGTAGAGTGTGTTATTTTTGAGAATTTTGGGGAATTTCTTAAAGGCTCCTAGACTTTTTAAGAAGGCAGCCCATTGCTGTTGGTACCCGCTCCATTGCAAGAAGATCTTAGGTTCAATTCCCACAGCTCGAGGGCTTTACCATTTGGATTTTGCAAGTGAGTTTTATCCGGTTTCCCACATCAACCTAATCCGTGAACACATGGTGAAATCCTGGTGCTCGGTGCTCTTGGATACTGAATCAAGATATGGGGAATGATGGAAGTGTGTAAAAGTTTTCTTGATGTGTTTCACTAAAATGAATTTTTCCCATGAATTTAGATAGACACATCTGCCACATCATGATTAAAATCAGATACAGTAATCCCTCGTTTATCGCGGGGGTTAGGTTCCAGAAATAACCCGCAATAAGAGAAATCCGCGAAGTAGGACAACTTTATATTTTACAATTATTACACATGTTTTAAGGCTGTAAATGCCTCACCACACACATTATACACTTTTCTCAGACTGGAATTAACCTTCTCACATTTGTCTCTCGTTTAAACACTCAAACTTTCATAGATTTTCAACAAAATGTATTAAGAGTGAAGCGTGGGGGGAGACACGGAGCCCCGCCGGACGAGCGAGGGGAGCGGAGACATGAGTCACTGGATCCGAACGGCACTGCCACATCCCGGGACGCGACGCGCACCAACCCCTTGAAGAAGTGCGCGATACGTGCACCCCTCATCGTGGCCAAATCCGTGACAGAGCAGCCCGACCGGCGCGAGGCCGCGCATACACCGGGGCTGCGAGCATGAGATCGAACCGCGGCGCCCGGACCGCGTCCTCTCAGCCTGAGCCACAAACCAGCCGCACGAAACCAGCAAAGAGCGGCACGTGGTGGTTTAATCCTGGCTTAGACCTGGTCTAGTCCCAGTTTAGTCCAGGTCTAGACCTGGTCCAGTCCTGGTTTAGTCCATGTCCAGTCCAGGTTTAGACCTGGTCTAGACCCGGTGTAGTTCTGGTCTAGACCTGGTTTAGTCCACGTTTAGTCCTGGTCTAGTCCTGGTCTGGTCCTGGTCTAGTCCCGGTCCCCCCCCCCATCTGTCAATCGGCAAAGGTCTACAGTCTCTTAGCCAATCAGGACGCAGAACACAATGTTACACTATAAAAAATGTTACACTATTAAAAAAAGGGGAAAAAAAGGAAAAAAATTGAAAAAAAAAATCTGTGAAACAGCGAGGTCGCGAACAGTGAACCGCGATAGAGCGAGGGACCACTGTACTAATCAATACTAAAACAAGTATCAAAACTAGATACTCATTTGAGCAGGTATCGATGCTTTAAAAAATCACATTTGCAGGACAGAAATGAACCTTTCCAGAATGTTTTTCAATGATCTTGAGCTGCATCAGAACAATTTATGAGAGCATGTAGACTAGTATACACCCATAGAGCACTTTTGAACATACGTGGATGACTGAAGGATTACACAGATGTAAAGCCACATGGCAATATAAAAGAAACTACTATTATTTAATAGTGACATTTAGCTGTCTAAAGAAAGTGTTTTCATTCAAATTAACACCATGGTATCGGGGTTGGTATTGCGTATCGAGTCTGTCCCTTGTTGAAAAAGTTGTTAGTGTTATGACAACAATAATGGAAAGAGGAAGCAAAGTAACAGAAATATGTTATCTGGTTTCCCATATCAACCTGTGAACAAATGGCGAAATCCTGGAGCTCGGTGCTCTTAGATACTGAATCAAGATATGGGGAATGATGGAAGTGTGGAAAAGTTTTCTTGACATGTTCCACTAAAATGAAAATTTCCCATGAAGTTAGCTAGACACATCTGCAACATCATGATGAAAAAGTCTAAATGTTTCCATCAGGTAATCAGCAAACACTACTGTCAAGGAACCTTGGACAATCTTGAAGAACAGACCTTATTTCCCTACGGCTACGTTTAATATGAAGTTCTAAACTTAGACTTAGACTTAGACAAACTTTATTGATCCACAAGGGAAATTATTTTGGCCATGCATATATTAAGGCTAATGCTAATAACTACACAGTTTTTAAGGTACTAATGAGGTTGTAAATTCTAATTAGAATTTTATCATTATTTTGATTCTTTTCTAAGGGCATATAGGGAATAATTATATACATTTATACAATTACGACTTATTTGACACTAGTCTCTTGCTGTTTTTGCTACTTATTTAGAATTTATTATTACCATTTATATTTTTCCTCTATGTTATAATACATTTATTGTGATGTGTGAGCTACTGTGTCCAAATAATTTCCCTAAATCGAAGTCTAAATAGATTTTAAATAAATTAACTGTGACACACAACACTGCTGTTGCTATGGTTGTAGAATTTTCTTGTGTTCCAAAGAGGGGCAGGGAGAGTGAGCCAAAGTTACATTGTACTGCTTTAAAATGAACCAGCATGAGCTTAATAGCATGTGACTTGTGCTCGTCGACCCTTTGACTCTTTCAATATATTCTCCCTGGTTATACCACCCCTATTGTGCTAAGCTTGTCACCCCACTGACAGGCTAATATCCCCAGCCCATTGGCCCCCTTCGTGTTTCTTTTTTTCACTTGGAAGTTTGAAGACAAGGTGTGAGATGAGACACCTTCGCTCATCAAAGACAAACCCATCATCCTTTAAGCCCTGACACTTGTGCTCTCAAGGTTAGTGTGTGCCGCTGGTGATTTTATGGCACCCAGCTGGTTGCCTATTCACCGGGGCTGGTGGGGGGACAGGGAGAGGGGTCTGTATAGTGGAATGGAAAGGATCTACACTCATTTGGGTACATTAGCAAATGCGCTGACAGCTCCTCAAGTGCCAGAGAGCACTGGCTGGAAACCGAAGATATTTTATGTGAAATAGTACTCATCACCTCTCCGTGGACAGTCCTGAATAAATCATGAGAAGTGGCTTTATAATGAATGTAAATAGAAGTTAAAGGAGGTTTCAGTTTGAGTGGTACCAAAATGTTGATATGATTGGCACTGATGGTGTATGTGCTGAGGCAAAATATTTGGTATTTTCATTGGAAATATTCAAAAAGACATTCCCTACATGTCATAACTGATCATTTATACAATAGGCCTATATTAATTGCAAGGTCAATGGAGCTCAACATTGACCACCCACCGCCGGTTCTAGAAGTACATTTCTCATTCATTTTTCCATGAAATTTCCAGGAAAAAAATAATATAAATAAAAATCTCAAACCTTTCTCAGAGTTAATTAGCTATGTGGTGACTAATGAGCACAAGTCCTATATGTCCTGTGTGCACAAGACCTATGTGTCATTTAAAATCTGTTTTGTTTTTGAAACTTTATAAATCACAGAGTTGTTAAATCATTTTGCCGAATGTGTTTTTTGGATTTAAAACAGTGTTATGGATATTAGTTACTACATTGCTGGTTATCTGCGATGTTTTGAACCCTCAAAATTTGAATTTTTTGAAAACGTTATGAGAAAAATGAATGGAAAATAGTAATCTTTTTCCTTACATTATTTTCTGATCTATGTTATAATGTAGTTTTCCTCATCGCAAACATATCTGGAGTTGTGTTTTGTTTCATTCACACATGTTTAACACACAAACCCTGCAGATTTTTTAGTTCTTCTCTCAAACAGAAAACGCTCTCTTCCACCTTGTGATGTCATGTGGCAATACAGGTAGTGTTCCATTGTATTTTTAAACTCCATACACCTTCACTAGAATAATTTGGATCATTTCAATCCTGAAATTACCTATTTATACTGAACAAAAGGTAAAAGGTGCTGTTAACTAAAAAACTACCGCTTCATGACATCGCAAGGTGGAACAGAGCATTTTGAGCTTTCTAGATAGAGACAGACTAATAATAAAGAGTTACTCAAAAATGTGTGAATGAAACAAAACAGAACTACAGGTATGTTTTGACGAGGTTACATCATTCTGACATGGTGTAATGCTCACAAGAGTTAACCAAAGAGACCTTTAAAATCTAATGGGAAAAGATGTAATTTTGTAATTTTCCACCATTTTCAATTTGTATTTGTAACACCTCAGTGCAAGATTCCCCATCATGGATACAATGTCTTGTTAAAAAGATTCTAACATTTGCCTCTACGTTGCTTCCAGCTGCCTGCAGAGGAACAAACTGTGACTGGGCATGCTCAGAGCGGCCTGGAATCGGCTTAATAAAGATAGACTGACAGGTGGTGAGGAGGGCAGGGAGACTTTAAAGGCGTAATTAATGTTTCAAAACTCAATCCGTTTCCCTCCAGGCCAACGTCTCCTCATCATCCTTTTCACTTTGAGAAAATTAAATGATACCTAGCTTCATCCTTTGCCCTAGTGTCACCTGTATCTTTTCTTATGCGTGTGAACTTTGGGAGGATTAGCTTTGCGTCCAATGGTGGGGTAGTAGTAGCTGTAGGGAGAGACTTCTTTGGTTTCGTCTCCTCGCCTGCCCGGGGCGACGGGGGGGTTGTCAGCTCCTGTCAGGGTCCTGTCAGTCATCCGCAGCCCTGTCTACAGCGCTCTCGTCTGGGATTATGTGATGTGAGACAGCCTAGCCCCACTCACCACCTCCGAAGGCTCAAACAACAAACGCTAGGTCAAGGTGTCTGTCATGTCTCTGCGGCGACGGGAGGAAATGTACCGGGGCTAGCATTGTTGGCTATGACAGCAGAAGTGTCACCTTGCCAGAGATGTGTGTTTGACCAATGCTCGTGTGTTTCTTTGGGCTGTTTATAGCCTCTCCCTCACTGCAATATTGATACTTGTCACTTGTGTTGTTTTTTGGATTTGATCTGATACGATACAATACTTGGCCTTAGTGTACTTGCCAATACCAATACCAGTCCAGTACCGCATAGTGTCAAGAAGTAGACTATGGCTACTCTATTTTGTTACAGTACAAGAGCAAAAACTACTTCAAAATACCAATTCTACCTATCTCTAAAAAAAATCCACAAGAGTAAATGAGACTTAAAGGTACACTGTGTAGGATGGTGGCGCATTGGTGGATGGTGGGTATTGCAATTCCGGTTCTAGCTACGGCAGACTTCGAGGGTCATAAACAACAGTAATAAGTAGCAGAATCTCCCAGGAACCAGTAGGTGGCGGTATGCGCAAGCAACGCGTAACCCGCCATTAACCCGAAAGTGAAAGTGTGTGAAATCCATGGGCCAGTACCGACAGCTATAAAGAAAACGCGAAGGCGGAGCCCAAAATACAGTATGTCCTTCTGCGGCTCTCGTAATTATAAAGGATGCCGCTATATGGGGAAGATCCCCATTTTATGCAGGTGAAATCAACTATATCTAAGTCCAACAGAATACTTTGATTTCATGATGGAAGTGAAAAGGCTTGGAAAACACTGTATTTTTGAATGGGTATCTTCAATTTCGGTAATTAACGGGTAAAAATCTTACACAGTGTACCTTTAAGACTTCGACAAACTTTATTGATCCTCAAGGGAAATTATTTGGACACAGTAGCTCATGCATCATAAAATATTATAATGACAACAAGCAAAAATTTGGAAGCTTTAATAAAAGATTTGGAGGACTAAAGTATTAGTCAAATGTATAATCGTCCTGATGAGTTGTGCACTTTTACTTTTCCACTTTGTCACTTTTTACCACAAAGCGTTGATAAAAACAGCAGTGAGGCCTGTGAAAAGACGTTCATCCTTGGAGCACATGGGTAATTATGCAAAGTAAACAAAATCCGTGTTGGTGCTGTTGTCGGGCTGCACACTCTAGTTATTGTTCTAAATTCAGCAGAAAAGGCTAAATGGCTAAAAGGTATCAAAGAGGTAACACAAATGTCTTTTCTGTTATTATTAGCGTGTTGAAGTGTCTGCAGAGCCTCCACAATCTGCATTTAACCTGCTCTGTCTAGTGTCTATGGGTCGTTATTCAGGAAAATACAGAGTGGTATCGGTATCGTATCTGAGTACTCGCTGATACTGATACTTGAAAAATGTGTGGTATCAGTATCACTTATAATAGCAAGATTTTAGTTAATGCTAAAAGAACAAAGCATAAGCTTACCAGAGAAGAAGAATTTTTTGCCACGGCATTCAGTAATTGGGGTGTTTGTCCATTGATCCGAAGGCTTGCAGTTGGAATCCTGCTCTCGACATAAGATTAACTGACCAATGGGTTGGCCCTGTGATTCTAGCTCCCACAGATGAATGCTGTCATGGTGTCCTTGGGCAAAACACTTAACAATGCTTGCCCCTAGTGTTTGCATACACTGGTGTATGAATGGGTGAGTGGTGTGGTGAGTGGTGGTCCTTGATGTAAAGGTGGATTAACGCTACATAAAACTATGACCATTTACCATTGTCTGCAGAAACTTCCAACTTGCTTCCAACCAGCGCATCCCTTATCCCATAAATTTGAATGCCACCCATGTAGGACAGTGTGTGTTTTGGTTGTTGCGTTGTTTTCAAAGTTCCTGTAATGACCCTTTAAGTCGGTCGTTCAGTTTTATTGACTTTGCAGAAAGAAAACCATAGACATAGCATTTACATATTCAAATAAATGTTAAAAGCCACAATGAAAACAAAACCTCCACACAGGTGTTTCCAACCTTTTCTCAATATTTTGGAGGAATTTTCATACAAAAACAATAAAGTACTATAAAACTACCAAACGAAGCTACCTTATTTAGCATACTACCTTACACGGATGTCCAGTGGAATGTAATGAATTAAAAGTAGTAAAGTACTGTACTTAAATATAATTTTTAGGTATCTGTACTTAAGTACATTTTTAAGGTGGATACATTTTTTTTTAAACTTTTACTTGATTACATTTGCAAGCAGTTGTCTGTACTTTCCACACCACTACACTGTGAACAAGACTGAAAAGTGAAAGTATTTTTTATTATAGTTTGAGACCTGGATATTTTTAATACATTCCTAGTCTGAGTAAATAAAAATATATTTTAAAAAAACAGAATAGAAAAACTATTGATTAAATTGCTTCCGTTGAACATAATTCAGTGCAAATCCTTAGCAAAATCACTACATTTGAAGCCTTATAAGCCTCAACATCTGTTTGAAATACTTTTACTTTTTACACTTCCAGTACATTTTTAAATGGATACTTTAATAGTTTTAATTAAGTAAATTTTTCATGTGATACTTTTACTTGAGTATTTATTTTTGCTGCAATATCTGTACATTTCCACCACTGCCGATGTCCTATATACATTCATTGAACTAAACTGGGGATAGCATTAGCATAGATCTATTATATCAGAATAATAATGATAAAAAGTACATTCAAACTTTGGCTGTGTCACGTGCCTCCGTGAAACCCATTTCTTCTTAAAATAACACAACGCAGCCATCCACCAGCCCCATTCAACTTCTCACTCAACACCATTTTGACTGTATTTGCATCTGCCTGTCATGTCGGACAGCGTGTCTCTCCCGAAGTCTGCTGCTCCATT
The DNA here is from genome assembly GCA_036785185.1 of Paratrypauchen microcephalus. Taxonomy (NCBI): domain Eukaryota; kingdom Metazoa; phylum Chordata; class Actinopteri; order Gobiiformes; family Gobiidae; genus Paratrypauchen; species Paratrypauchen microcephalus. The sequence goes on along the minus strand of JAVJIX010000090.1, from coordinate 4,053,112 downwards.
GTTGCTCTGGCAGTCGGGCGTGTCACCACGGAAACGTGTGTGCATGTGTGTGTGCGTTTGCTCTGTTTTGACTGACACAGGAGTGAGGAAAGCACCGGGCGGCAATGCTTTGTACGACTGCACCTAGCTCCTCTCCTCACTAGTCCCTCCCGGCAACAAAGTGTCACAGCTGTCAACCCGCACAAAGCCAGGAGCGGGGGGAGAGGCAGGGGGTATGAGGATTAAAAAAAAAGTTTAAGAGATGAAATTAAAGCAAAGAAGAGAACCTGACAGCACCTTGAGAGGAAGCATTGTCTGCGTGGGGAAATCTATCTGTGTGAGCCGCCTTTGATCAGCGGAGGATGAGAGCAGGGGAGCTGGTAAAGCCGGAGAGGAGAAGCCTGACAATTACGTTCTCACATTCAGAGGAAGCTGTCTCTTGACTAATAACACTGCGCTGTCCTTTTCCACACTTGTACTCCTGCCATGTCTCTTGTTGCCTGGTTAGCAACTTTGTTTCCAAGGATTTTTGTGTTGTGTTTGAGATGGCTTTAGAAATACTTGAAATGGGAGAACGAAAAGTTTATTAGTAAAAATGTGATCACTAAAGATGTAGTGATGACTGTGGTATCGTGCAGGCCCATTGGCAGAAATTTGGGGGCCCGGGGCAGTAAGCCTCACATGGGCCCTCCTCTAATATAAAGTTATAAAAGAGGGTCCAATTCTGGGACCCTAAAACAATGGGGTTTATGTTTATGAAAACCCATAAAATAGATTTGGTATGGAGGTGCTCCAATATCAATGTAATATATGAACTTTTTTGCAAGACTTTTTTGTTTGTTTTTTTGTTTCAAATGTCTGCGGTATCGTGACAGTGCAGTCTCAGAAGTCCCAGTCAATTTTTGATACATGACGCCATTATTAGATTTAGTTGCTATGTATACAGATAGAAACTCCAAAGGAAACATGCAATAACTGTTCAAATTATATGTTATTATTTTGAGTTTTAGTTTGGATTAAAGGTCCTATATTACACAAAACTGACTTGTGTGAGGTTTTAGTCATGTTAGAATGCTGATACCTCCTCCAAAACATACCTGACGTTGTGTTATGTTTCATTCCCATGTGAGTAATCCTGCATTATTAATCTATCTGAATATCTCTAAAGCTCAAAATGTTCCACCTTGTGATGTCATGTAGTGGTAGTTTTCACATTAACAGCTACCTTTTATCTTTTGTTCAGTAGAGATGAGCAATTCCAGGGACGAAGGAGTTCAAAAACACAGTGAAACTCTTCCTGTATTACCACATGACAGCACAAGGTGGAAAAGGGTGTTTTTAGTTTGGTTTGAGAGAAGAACACAGCCTAAATATGTAGACTTTGTGTGTTAAACATATGTGAATGAAACAAAACACAACTCTGGAGATGTTTTTGATGAGGAAACAACATAACATAGATCAGAAAATAGTGTAGTTTAGACCCTTTAAAATGGTCTCTGTAAGCACCAAATCTATGAAATGCCATGGAAATGAAATAAGACAGAATCATATGGAGGTGCTCAGATATTAATGTAACATATAGACTGACTGCCTACTATGATGTTAGTTGGCAACAACTCAAATTCCTTGTTTTGTTTCAGCAGCACTCTTTGCACACTTACTGCACGTACTCCTGCCATGTATCCTGTTGTCTGGTTTGCATCTTTGTTTCCAAGTATATGTTTTGTGTTTCAAATGTCTTTAGAAATCCTTGAGCTGGGAGAGTGAAACGTTTATTAGTAAAAACATGAACACTAGAGATGTAGCAATGACTGTGGTAATGTAACAGTGCAGTTTCAAAAGTCAAGCATGGAAAGTCATTTTTATTCTCATATATTCAAACTTTTTTTTTTTTATTTTTATATAGGCTGTATACCTTAAAAAGACATCATTACATGCCTTATAACGATCCATGTTTTAATCGCAAACATACCTGGAGTTGTGTTTTGTTTGATTTACGCAAACTCTTCATATTTAGGCTTCTTATTTAGTTCATGTGGTAATAGAGGAAGTGCTTCACTGTGTTTTTAAACTCCACACACCTTCACCAGAATAATTTGGATAATTTCAGGGCTGAAATTAAGATTTTCTATTGAACTAAAGATTTTAACTTTAAAACTACTGCTTCGTGACATATGGACATGCAGACAGACTAATAATGCAGGATTACTCAAACATGTGTGAGTGAAACAAAATGCAATTCCACCTATGTTTTTGAAGAGGTAACAACATTCTTACATGGCTTTAACTTCATAAGAGTAAATTTTGAGTAATAGAGGATAAAGAACAAAATATATCAAATACTTTGAACTTGTTTGTATTTAAATCTGTTCAGATACATTTGTACATGCAGTAGTCATGCTTATCTGAAACACCACCACTTTTATAATTTGAAAACATTTTAGTTTATTCGCAGTTGCTGTGCTAGTCCATCTGTAGTAAAAATGAAATGCTACACAAGTTTGTCTGATTTTGGTTGTTGTCACTTGGACCAGAACCTGACAGGGAGGACCACTGATCAAACTTCAGAGATAGTGTTGCTAATTTAGTCAGGTCAAAAAAAACCTTTAGTTAAAAGTGTTTTCTTAACAACAACACCGGTCTTTGAAGTCTGCCGAGCTGGAGGAAGTTTTTCAGAATCTTGCCCTTTGAAACACATGAAGAGGCAACAAGAGAGGAACCAGAACCAAAGACAAGCCCGCTGAGAGGAGGGGGAGATCAGCAACTTTATTTTGTGATTCGAGTTTTCTTTTCGAGGGGTTGTGTGGGGGGCAAATGTGTAAGACCCCGTGGCCCCTGCTAATGCTATGGAACCCCCTGCCGGCAGGATCTGAGCAGGCTGTTTACAGAGCAAGATGGGAAACACAGGAGCCTTTCATGTCTCTGTCTTCATTCGGTGCGTTCCTCAACAAGCTCAGAAGTGTGAAGAGGATCCTGGAGCAGAAACAGGAACTTGGTGAGGTGCCTGGGGGCCTCCTCTGTGTAAGTGTTAGAGCTGGAAGTCGCCCGCTAGAACAGTGAGTTCATCCCCACAGTGGTGTTCACAAAGCACTTTCATGACAACACTGATTTCTTTGGCTTGTTGGAGTCACCAGTCAAAGTCATTCAGTGAGATTTTCTTTGTTATAACTTAAAGAGATACTGAAAAGTCATATTTCTTAGACTGACTTGACCTGGGTTAAATTATCACTAAAGTCAAACTACAAAAATATAAGTATCTATGTTTTTATGTTTTGCATATCTATGTTTTATGCGCTACAGATTTTACCAACTTGACACCAGTTTCTTGTTATTTTTGCTACTTATTTTGAATGTATTATTACCATTTATATTTTTGCTCTTTATTATATTATATTCTGATATGTGAGCTTCTGTGTCCAAATAATTTCCCTTGTGGATCAATTTAGTACTTATGTATTTGATAACATTATTGTAATATGGAAAACTTTATTTTGCTTTAGTAGAGATCCAATGTCTGTCCACTGAAACTTGTGAAAAGCTTATAAGCTCATCAGGGTGAATAATTAGGATGTTAGAAATGTGTAGGACAGTATGTTTGGACCACCAACCCGTTTAAAAATGTTTTCATTTAAAATCATGTACAGTACTAGTGCGAGCCTAGATGTTTACATGGAGCATATATGATAGAACCAAAAAGTTAAGATTAAGATAAAACTGAAACAGTACAATATCAAAGTCAAATGAAAAAGGTAGTATAAATATACAAAAGAATCAAAATTGTAATGTCCATGAAGGAGTGGGGGGAAGAAAACTTATTTAACCCCACCCCCATTACATCTATACATAATAACATATGTAAAGAAAGGAAAAATCACTTCCATTTTCCCATGGCAATTCTTATCTGTTATGTGCACTTCTTTCTTTTTTTTACTTGGAGACAAGTAACCATATAGTTATGGATACAGGACCTGAATACTAATGCCAGCAATGGTAAGAAAGCACATACATTACCAGCAATGGTAGAAAAAGCAGATACCATAAGGTAAGGAAAAGCACATACAATGATAAGAGATGTTCCAGCAGAACTAGTTTTGCAGAAGACAATGATGAAATTGCCTTAGACACTCTCCATATACTGTGACCAGGCCATATTTTTGTAATGTAATTTAAACGTATTGACACTTTGGTGTTGCTTGTAGAGTTTGTCCAGAGTTTCACACCATGTACAGACATGCAAAAACCTTTTTTAGTGGTTCTCACTTTGGGCAATTAAATAGTTAACTAGACTACACTTTCCAGTGTAGTTAACACATACTGGAGTTACACACCAGGACATGGACTGTCTCTTGGCTGGCCTGGGAACACCTCGGGGACCACCAGAGGAGCTGGAGGAAGTGTCTTGGGGTGGAGGGAGTCTGGTGGTCCCTTCTTAGACTGCTGCCATTTCCCTCTGGTAGTAGTAATAATAGTTAATAATAATAGTTAATAATAATTTGTATATAATTAAATATCAAAAGAAAGTCTTTTAAACAGCTCTTTGACATGAAGATCAAAATGATTTGGATCTCATAAAAAAGCTGAAAATCCCATCACTAAACCTGGCCGCGGATAGGCAGAAGAAAATGGATGGATGCAAGCTGCCCAGTTTTAGGCCAGTGGTGAAATTGATGAATCAGGAGTATTAGCATTGTTCCTCTGCCTTTATGTCTATAGGCAAGACACTTCACCCATTGTTTCTTAGTTAAATAAGATAAACAGAGAAGTTGTATGCCATGACAACTGCGTCTAGAACCAAGCAGCTCTTGACCACAAGAAAAAAAAAAGTACAGCAAGCCCCATTTGTGAGTAAAATATAAAACTCATGCAATATGGTTAATTCTATGTTTTGGTAATGAAACGTATTTACAACGTTGGCCCGCTGAGACACAACCTTTCATTATCCGTCTACGATCTTTGGGAAATAACCTGAAATCCAATCACGGAACCTCCACCTCTTCTCCCTTCTCTCTTTTGGTTTCTTGGCATACATCTCGACCTGCTTGGCATTCTTCGGTTACGGCGAAAGTTTGAGGTGCAGGCAAATGCTAAAGTAAAAACAGGTGATTAGAACTGGAGGTAGCAGAGGGTTTGGGACTACAACAGGGTCAAATGAGGCTTGTCAGCAGGCGTTTGGTTCTTATAATGACACATTAATGCAGGCTGCCAGTGCCAATAACTCTAACACAGCTACACATGTGCACATACTTAGAACAGGCTGTAATTTGTTCTTCCTTGTAAAATATTAAACCCCTCCGTTGCTTGCGTTGGTAACTGCTGAGCGTCTGGCCATAAATGCGTAAACCTGTTATTCTCCAGAAACAAGAGCAAATGTTTGTGATGGATTTGAGTTTTAGTGTCTGGGAAATTTATGGTTGCCGGTTTATTGGAGGGGTAAAAAATGTAGGGCTGGTTTATTACTGATTTAGAGATTTCATTGTAACCCACTTTGGAGTTATTTTTGAAAACTGTCAAACTGTGAGCGGTATAACACATGGTCCGCTTCATAATTTGAAACTATATAAAAAGATGGAATGTGGGTCCAATCAGGAAGAGCTCATTTCCAATATTTTTTCCTCTTCTGGTCACGTCAGCTGCAAAAGAATCAGTCTCTTCATCTCCTGGATTGTAAATTTTTACAATCCAAGAGATCCATTATAAAGAAGTGGCCTAAACAATCAGAGAAACGCATGGTCCGTTCATGACAAAATGTACTGTATATGATGATTTATGAGTAAAAATAAAAACATAACTGCGTACTGAGAAAAAGTATAAGGTCAACTTTGTGATTTTGATTTGGTGTGGTTGAAATTGTTTGGTAACTTTCACTTTCACATTAGCCAAGTGACATAAATTGGTAATAAAAATAGAATTGGTTTTGGCTAAATTAATGTGTAGCATCATACCTCTAACCACTTTTTTACCCTTGTTACCTGTTAGCAAGTATTAATACAAGTTTTTTTTTTTGGAAGATATACACTTTCTGATACACACAAAAGGTTCTATGGATTTGAACAGATCCACGAGAGCCGTACAAGATGAATTCTCATGAGTTTGAAATCTCAAACCTTGCCACAATCAGGGTGCAGTGCAGTGTTTAAGCAAAAATACTAAAATCTGTCAATCTGAGATAAAAGAAGTTAACGACTGTAGTAAGTTATGTGGAGATGACTTCCACAGTTAAGAAACCTGCACTACAAATACACAGCCGTGATTGGATTGTCCTGCCTGGCACAGCTCTACTTTACATTTATTCAGTTACAGGTTTTATAGCTCAAAAATACCTAGAAAAACAGGCATTCTGACTGTGAGCGGGGTCACCTCTCCACAGATCTGACCTGTAACTTTGTGTGGTTTGGCCTCCATGAAGATAGAAAGGTTTACATTCCAGACAAAGTAATAACATCTCCATGGAGAAAAGCATTCGATGGACCCTCCACCGGAAAAGTTACACATTACACCTTTAAGAACACAGCATAGTTTATTATGCATTCAAACAAAGAGTAGAAGGTATAAAAAATGATGTGGGATATAAGATCTGACCTCAAAATGTCAATCAAACAGACAGTAGATCTTGTCACTCTAATCTACACATCTACCCTACCTTTTTGAGAACCAGTTACTTTATGCAAATCTGAAACTCCTCCCTGCTAAAGATTAGTCCTGAGTCTTAGTCTTAGTCCTTTGCCCTCCATTACCCGGTCATAACCCTGCTAACACGAGGCCAAAAAGTCACTGGAAGTTTTAATGTTCTGCAAGTTTCACAACAGCCTTTGAGTCGGTCATGCTTTTTAACAAACATCAAACCACGTTGTTGTAAAAAGGGTTCAGTCAAAGAGCTTGTAATTTGATTTGAGGGCTCTCTGCTTTGCGCATTTCTTCTTTTGTCCGAAGAATGAAGTTAGACAGGCAGCCGGTTGAGATGGAAGGAACAGCAGGCTCCAGGAGTCAGCAGGGTTTATCTGGGTTTAATATCTATAGCGTAATACAGGCCACATTTCTCAGTAACTTCAATAATAGGGCACAGTCAAAACAGGAGAAAGTGCAAAAGCAATAGAGCAGTTTTGGCGTGGAGACAGGACAAGATCAGATCCTTTATGGAGTCATGTCATGTTACTGAAAGTGTAATTCAAACATGTACTCAAGTTAACACACTACATGGTAATGAGGTGTGTAGTATTGAGGTCATTCCTAGGACTTGCAAATATTAAACATGACATTAGAATAATCCTTCAAAATCAATGCACATGTTTTACAAATCTATAACTGGTCAACAGTGTGCACCTATAGTAGAAATAAATCAATAGCTGATGGCTTCATCATACTATCCATCCATCCATCCATTTTCTTCCACTTATCCGGGGGTGGCAACAGTCTAAGCAGGGACTCCCAGACTTCCCTCACTCCAGACACTTCCTCTAGCTCCTTTGGGGGGACTCCAAGGCATTCCCAGGCCAGCTGAGAGATATAGTCCCTCCAGCGTGTCCTGGATCTTCTCCAGGGCCTCCTCCCAGTGGGACATGCCTCCTGAGGGAGGTGTCCAGGAAGCATCCAGGACAGATGTCCAAGCCAACTCAGCTGGCTCCTCTCAACATGGAGGAGCAGCGGCTCTACTCCAAGCACCTCCCGTGTGACTGAGCTCCTCACCTTATCTGTAAGGGTGGGCCCAGCCACTGTGCGGAGGAAACTCATTTCGGCTGCTTGTATCCGCGATCTTGTCCTTTCATTCATTACGCTTCAACATACTAGAGAAGGTCATTTGGCGCAACTATAGTGTATGGAGTTACAAAGCATAGAACACTTCCTGGATTTCCACCTACTGACACCACAAATTGGTGTTTGTTATTGTTTTGAACCCCGGAGAGGAAGCTAATCTAAAAATGTGTGAGATTATTCAAAGATTTTAATATTTTAACACTAGAAGTCCCGGGAATTTTGACAGCCCCCCTAAAGTCCTGGAGAAGGGTCAAAAGACCCTTAGTCCAAACTGATGGCTCTGATGGCCACAATTAGCATCTCTTCATTTGTAAATGCGTCCATTACCTGTTGAATCAGCAGGGGGGAGGACTATCTTTTGAATTTTGTGGTGAAAGAAGCTCCTCTCCAAGGAACGAAGATGCAGAGATACAGCACTCAACAGGCATTGGAAATTATCCTGGATGGAGCTGACCCTTGCGAATCGGATGGAGAAGACATCAATCTCCAGGTGGATTCAGACTCCGACCTGTCTCAGTTGTCTTCAGGTAATATTTCATTTCATATTATTTCCCATTTTACATTTCATTTCAGTGAGGGAGTAAATCACCTCAGAACTAGTATTTTTTTGCGTGCCAATGGGGCAAGCTTTTTTACTAGCTAAGATTTACTTGATTTACTCATTTCCAGCAAATGTTGTTTGCCTAGCAAATTTTGCCTGGCAAATTGGCTAGCAAATATTGCTAACCTAGTAAAAAAAATGCTTGCCCATCGGCAAATTTCTTAAAACAAGTAAAAATAGTCTAATTTGAGGTTTTTATTTCTATTTGAAAAATACTAGTTCCAAGGTGATTTTTACTACATTACTTGAAACTAGAAAAATAAACCAATTTTGCAGTGATTAGCTTCTATACTTGCATTTGTGATATCATTTGAATTTCCCATTGCTCATTATTACATTTTTTTCACGCAACAGATGAGGAGAGTGCTCCCCAACCAACAAAGAGAGCTCGGCTGGTGACTGATGTGAGAGAGACTGCAAAAGATGGCACAGTATGGCATGAAGAACAGGTGGGAACCGGTCCACATTTCACCCCACCATCGCCATACAGCGCAGATGGAGAGCCAACAGCTAAGGCCAGGAGGTCAATCACAAGTCGCCTTCAGAGCTTCCTTTGTTTCATCACTCCGGACATGCTTGACATCATTCGAGACTGCACAATTCAACATGCGAAGCAAACTGAGCATGTGGATTGGTTCATGGGCATACCTGAACTAATGGCATTTATTTCCATCACCATCATGAGGGGAATCTTCAAGGTGCCATCACTGCGTGACTGCTGGTCGAAAAAAGCTGGGAAGCCCACACATCATCGAAACCATGTCCCGAGGCCGTTTCCAAAACATCATGCATCACCTGCGCTTTGATGACAGAGACACCCGCAGCGAGCGAGTACAGACTGATAGGTTTGCGGCAATTTCAAACATATGGGGATTGTTTGTCACCAACTGCATCACATCCTACATCCCTGGTCGACACATCACCATTGACGAACAACTTTTCCCGTGCAAGACTCGCTGCTGTTTCCTACAGTACATTGCAACTAAACCAGACAAGTTTGGTATCAAGTTTTGGGTGGCGTGTGACTTGAAAACCAAATACGTCTGCAACATCCTCCCATATCTTGGCAAGGACCCCACTCGACCTCGTGGGGAGAGAGTGTCTGAGAGTGTAGTCATGAGGCTGATGGAACCATTCTTGGACAAGGGCAGAAATGTTACCACAGACAATTTCTTTACATCACTGTCACTTGCAAAACGACTACTTAGCCGGAATTCAACCATCCTCGGCACAGTCAACAGGATTCGCCAAGAAATCCCACTGTCAACTCGACAGATGCACCGCGATGAATTTACCACCCAGGTGTTTTCATCCACTGGTGCCACACTGACTGTGTATGCACCCAAGCGGAAGAAGACTGTGTATATTCTCAGCAGCATGCACAGCACGATTCAGACACAGGAAACCACCAAAAAGAAGCCAAACACCATCACACTCTACAACACAACAAAGTGCGGCGTCGATATCATGGACCAGATGGTGCGGGAATACACTGTCCGCACAGGAACAAGGCGCTGGCCAGTAGCAGTGTTCTACAACATGATAGACATTGCAGCACTGAATGCCCACGTGCTCTATCAATTATGCACTGGGAGAAAGGAAAAGACGGGTGGATTTCCTGTTTGAACTGGCAAGAGAGTTGGCTCACTCCCACGTGGGTATGAAAAAGGCCCAAAAGGAGCAATTGCTTCGGCAACAACCCTCCACACCACAACTCGGACAAAGAGCCAAGTGTCAGGCTAAAATCAAATGCAAGGACAATCGTGCAACAGTGCGCTGTGATGACTGTTACAAATATACATGTGGGAAATGCCGAAAGGAGCAATGGCAGTGCCAGAATTGTTAGTGACTGCTCAAATGTATTTCACTCATTTGCATTCTTTGTAAATATGCTTTTTTCCTTTGTAATTTTTTTTCTTCTATTTTTGGCAAACAAAAATAAGTTACTTCTGCAACAACCTTCCACACAAAAACTGGGAAAACAGTTGCTTTTGCATTCATTGTAAATATGTTTTGTTTTGTATTTTTTTAACAATAAATGTTTAGAGTTTTTGATCCCAAATTCTCGTTGATCCTGATGATTCACTGCATAAAAATCCACACGCACACACACACACACACACACACACATGCAAAAACACGCATTACCTACGCTTGCCTGGGGGTCCCCTCCCCCACACAGGCTCAAGCGACTCTGTGACTCAAGCGACTGCTGTGAGCCGCTAACAGCCACATTTCCACAACAAAAGGAGTGTTCACAGGGGGTCCAAAGGGTCAGATGACCCCTCTGTGGGTCTTTTAGGTAAAAAGGTCAATTGACCCCTCCGCGGGACTTCGAGTGTTAAACTCTTTTTTACTATGTTAGAGCCCTACGGTGTACCCTCATCACGAGCTTGCTCAAATTTGTAAGTTATATTTCAAGCATGTTTGAGTACTTCCGCATTGCCTTGTTTCTGAGGTGCTCAAAAAGTTTTTCAACCACCCCCTATCCCCACTCACTTCTACATAGTTGTGATTAAACAGTATATATAAATAAGTCACATAGCCTTTAAAAAAAACAAAAAAAAAAACACAGTGAATGGCTTGTATGCAGTGTCACTCTGAAAAGGCAGGGCCAGCAACAGACAATTAGTTCTGCCGCTTTGAATAGAAAGTCAGTGGGCCTTATTCTATTCTCATGTTTTAGATCAATAGGCCTTTTGTGTTTTTCAATTAACAAAATAAGGGTCTACTTTTAAGATAGCTCATTGTGCGCCTTAAGACATGTTATCAAGCCATTATGTCTAAGTAATCCTTTATTATTAGTCTATCTATATCTCCAAAGGTCAAAATGCTCTGTTCCACCTTTTGATGTCATGTAGTAGTTTTAAAGTTAACAGCTACCTTTTACCTTTCAGTAAAATTTCAGTTCAGTTTAGTAGAGATTCCCAATTCAGGGCAAAATTATCCAAATGATTCTCGTGAAAGTGTATGAAGTTTAAAACCATAGTGGTGGAAGAGAGAGAGTTTTCCGTTTGAGAGAAGAACACACCCTGAACTATGCAGCAATTGCATGTTAAACATACAGTATGTGAATGAAACAAAACACAACTACGGGTATGTTTTTGATGAAGAAACAACATTATAACATAGATCAGAAAATAGCGCAATATGGGCTCTTTAAAACCCATAATATGTCTCTTTCAATCTCATGAAAAGCCATTACTGCATAAGCCATTTGTTGGTGGACATATGGCAGGGACTCTGTCATTGACATTTACAGCCTGCCTTGCACTCAGCACAGTAAAGTGAAAGGCTGCAGACAAACCCCACTTTGGCCCTGCTTTTCCCTATTCCACATGTACACTTAATAACTCACTCTGACACCACAAGCGCCGAAATGATCTGTGCTTTGGCCGCGAGTGCTCTGTTACATCAAATGTTATTGCTACAAAGATCTTGCATAGTTTGAAATAATTAGTCAACCAGCGAGACACGTAATTTTGAGCTAGGCATACGCAGAGTCGATTTTAAACAGAAAACTACATCTGTTTGCTAACCATTCATTTGACTCCAGTGTTCCTTTGTGGACTCTGCAGCTGTGAATGAGAAAAACCACCTCTCCTGCCATATGTTAGCGCCAGTGCTAAAACAAATATAGCTTTTGACATATGTTTAACCCAGTGCAACCTTTTCCATTCAAGCTAACGGTAGAAAAGAGAGAAGGCTGGATATCTTGTAATTTGCATGTGTCATAAAAGGGGCTCTTATTGAAATTGATTTAGGCAGTCTGTTCTTCACTATAGGCCTTATCTACGCAAGATTTACGACCCGTTAGTGGTATGAGAGGCAAGAATGCAAATGAAAGACGATCAATCAATGTGGAAATGGCAACTGCGTGACAACAACGGTTATAGTAGGCGTTGCGCTCTCGTGTGTGTTACGCTAGTTGTTTGGGCGTTAGAAGTTAGCGTGCACAGAATTCAGAGGTGGGACCAAGTCGTTGTTTTGCAAGTCTTAAGTAAGTCTCAAGTCTTTGACCTCAAGTCCAAGTCAAGCCCCAAGTCAAAAGCTACGTTCACACTGCAGGGCTTAAGGCTCAATTCTGATTTTTTTGTGAAATCCGATTTTTTTGCAAGGCCGTTCACATTTCCAATTAAATGTGACTTGTATGTGATCTCCAGTGTGAAAGTTAAATGCCCCGAAAGTGTCCTGCATGCACATTGGAGGACACAATGACATCACACGCAACAAGTATGCTCAATGTTTACGGAAGTAGCCTAAAGTTGCTGTCGTGCCGGAGCCAGAACATGTACAGCTTATTTGTTTTAAGGAGGAGACGGAGAAAGAGAAGGACAAGGTTTTTGGCCATGACGTTCATCTCTACGGACCTTGCTGCCACTGCCCAAGGCAGCAAGGTCCGTAGAGATGAACGTGTGGGTGCGGAGTCGCAGCCAAGAGTGGTGGGATTGCTCTGTGCTTCGGAGACACGGAGTTCATATACTATTTTCGCATGACAAGAAGAACGTTCGTGTACATTTGTGAGCGCCTACTTCTATCACTCTCGCTGTAGGAAACACGCCTTTGTCGGATGAATGCAACCTAGCCATTCAGACTGAAGTCGCTTGCCAAAAGGTCTGATATGTATCGCTTTAGGACCACATATCCAAGTGGCCTGGATCGCATTTGAAAAGATCGGATTTGTGTCATTCAGACTGTCATTAGAAGATCAGATACAGGTCGCATAGAGATGAAAAAATCGGATTTGGGTCACTTCAGGCTGCAGTGTGAACGTAGTCAAAGACAGGCAAGTCCAAGTCGAGTCTTGAGTTACTGGCCCATAAGTCCAAGTCAAGTCCAAGTCGTCTGCTTTGAGCTTCAAGACCAGACCAGAGTTGAAATTTTTACGGTCAGAATACAAAGAATTAAGATTTAAAACCGCTTATTAATAGTTACTTTGTCATGTAGTCTGCACTGAAATGGAAGGATCATGTTTTATGTAGTTCCCTCTGTTTTCTGTATTGTACTGTATATTACTGTAATATATTTGAGGATACCATATCACAGTACTTCAGTTACATCCATGGTATCCAAAGTAACAAACAGAGAAGTGGGAGGGACATGTTCCAATTTGTTCCTTCAAAATTAAGCTCTGCATGTATCATCTGGAAAGAGAAAAGTATCTTCTAAAAACATATTTTTTCTTTTAGGAAAAGCACATGTCACAGGCCTCAAGTCCGAGTCAGAGTCCCAAGTCATTGAATCCAAGTCGAGTCTCAAGTAGTAGTCCATTTTATCAAGTCATTGAGGCATTGAGAGTGTGACACACGCAATTCGACGTGTTCACACGCTCACACGCCACACATGGCATTTCTCACGCTGATTTTTTTATTTTTTTTTTTGTGCCCAGAAAATCGGTCTGTGTGGCTCAGTTTATGCAGGCACCGTGCGTTTTCAGCGAAAAAAACTCCCCCGCTCCCTGGAAAAAAAATCTCAGATATCAGGCGCCGCGCCCTTTTCAACCAATCAGAAAATAGATTGTTCTGTTGTTGGGCAGACTGTTGACAGTGCAGCACGCGCTCAGTGCTAAGGACAGCGACTGAACAGGAGGAGATGATAAAACAAACTGAGAACCATCAGGTAATAACTTCATTTATATAACTCTCATTAGTTGCTTTGTAGTTTAAGTTTGCTCTTTAGACAAACATTAACAGGGCTCTCAAGTCTCACGCATTGACACGGCATTTCGCACGCAATTGAACCCCCCCCCCCCCGCTCCTCGGGAAAAATTGTTCACTCGCACCCCTTCCCCCCCTTAAAAACTAGAAATAGATCAAATAAGTAAGGAATAACTGGACCACTGCAAACAGTTTAAAATGTACAAATTTAGTTTTTCACATTTTTAAGACAATAACATTCAGGTACATGACTATGACTACATTACACCAAGGCTTCAGGAAAATGGCCTGCATTTGATGCCAGTAATGTTTGGTCCATAAAGTTAGAAATATAAGCCTTTGTATTTTGTTTTAGTCTTCTGCTACATTGCACATGAAACCCCAATGAAAACACCTTTGTTAGCAAGGCAACCACTGGAGACTGTTGTTTATGATAGTAGTCTTTGGCTCCTATACAGACAATACCACCACAATGCAAGTCATAGAGGAAGCACATACACCAATATATTATTCTGCTCCTGGATTTTTTTAATCCGGGTTGGAAAAAATACGCGTCCACACACGTGTTGGATCAGTAAATATTTGCGTCCAGGCGAACACGGAGCACTGAGTGAAAACGATGTAATACATATGCCACACCGATATGTGGCACTGTAAATAGGAAACAGCGAGAGCCCCCAGATACTTGCATGTGCATAAAGTCCTTTCTTTTTCGTAAACAAGAAAACACGTGTACTTTAAAGGGATATGCCACCCTCAGGTCAAACTTGGGCATCTCCCCACAGTCCAGAGACTAAAATAAGTGGTGGAAAGTGTTTTCCTGGTCACCTGGAGTCCGTCAGCACTGACCGCCGCGGTATCTGCAGCTACTCCGCGTTAGACTGGAGTCTAACGTCGCCAGAGAAAGATTTTGGCCAAAAGGAATTAATTTGCTCGATGCGTTTCCCAATTACTTTCTGTGTAGTGCGCATTCATATCGAGTGCAAATAAATGTGCAAATCAACACGGAGAGCTTGACTTGGTCATTTTGGGGTGGGAACTATTTTACAGTGCGGAAAAACATAGCCGAAGCACACACCACGCTGCCAGGGGAATCCCTGTTACGCACCAGGAAGGGAGTTCCCCTGTTGCGCAGCGTGGTGCGTGCTTCGGCTTTCTTCTAAACGCGCAATTTTTTTTTTTTATATTCTCTTATTTACTTATTTTATTATTATTACTTATCTTGTCTGCATGAACTTTCTTGTTCAAACTTTCTTTAGTACTAAACTGCCTGGAGCTAATGTGACAAGTCAGTTTCTCCTATGTGAGATCAGTACAGTCTTATCTTATCTTATCTTGGACCAATTACCCTCTGACCATTATCCTCTGACCTCTAACCACCTCAAACCATCCCTAGTTTTATGCCATTTTGCAGATTATTATAACCAACGGAAATGAGCTGTGAAACGTACTCGACCGAATAAACTTTTGTCCAGTTGACAAATTGAATTTCTCCTTTTGCCAAGGATTCTACCTGGACAACTGAGGGATTCTACACACATCTCCATGGAAACAATGTTTTTACTGTAATAAACACAACAAAATTTTATTTTAGTCTATTTTTGGCTAGATGTTGCTTACTGTGGCTTTAAGATTAAATTGAATTGCAAAAAACATAATTTTATAACTTGACAAAAGATGCATTTTTACAGTGGATTCCCTCACTGAAGAGAGAAAGAAAACACACTGGTCTTGGGATTGTCTAAAACTGTGGAATTGAACTCTTGACCACCCACAGCAAACATCTACATGAAGAAAAGGACAACATTATTATACATTACACATACATTACATTTTTTTTTTATCTTTTATTACATTAGAACAGCACATTCATTCCACTGAACAAAAGCAGTCCCCACGCCCACAGCACCAGCTTCAGGCCAGTTCTGATTCTCAGCTCTGAACCAGGAGAAAACCATGGAACTGTTTACTGAGTGTACCAAGAGCCAACGACAGCCTGAGTCATCATAGTGACAGATTGATGTCAGGAGCAATCTCTGTACTGTGTAAATCTGTCAGAGCATGCATAAATAACCACTCATTTATATTTACAAAACACTGTCAGAATACTTTCCTACTGAAAATACTAACAACTTAATAGTATGACACGGGGACTCGGCATGTGCTGGAGCCTGTGCGGAAAGCCCCTAACAGAGCACATGGGCTGGGTTATGGGTGAATGCAAAAGGGCTGGGCAGAAAAGAAAAGTGAGGACAGTGGTATCTTATGGTAGATTAGACTATAAAAATAATAATTGGAAAAACTGTCAGTAAAAACAACTTGTCAAAGAAGGGTCAGTGAAGCTGGCATTAAAGGTCTTATATTACTCAAAATTGACTAGAGTTAAGCATGTTCGAATGTTGTTACCTCCTCAAAAACATACATGGAGTTGTGTTTTGTTTCATTCACACATGTAAGTAAGAAAGTTTTTATTTATATAGCACTTTTCTCAAACATACAGTATGTCACAAAGACGCTTTACAGATCCTTATTCATTCACTCCATACCCGGTGGTGGTAAGCTACTATTGGAGCCACAGCTGCCCTGGCCCATTCGACGCTACCATCACTCTCTCTCTCTCTCACACACACTCACACACACACACACACACACACACACACACACACACACACACACACACACACACACACACACACACACACACCGCTTTCATACGAGGCAATGGAGGTGAAGTGCCTTGCCTAAGGACACAATGAAACCTTTTTGCTAGTGACGCCCCACTGTGGCGCCTGATTTTCCCAGTGGTCTCCCATCCAAGTACTAACCAGCAGGGGCGGACTGGGACCAAAAAACTACCGGCTGGTTAGCTCAACTGGTAAGTCATGGACTTTCCCCCTGGAGGTTGTAGGTTCAAACCCCCCCCGGGCAATGAGCTAACCAGTGTGGGTCCTTGGGCAAGACCCTTCACGGTACTGCCCCCTGGGCGCCGAAAAAGATGGCTGCTCACTGCTCCTGAAAAAGGATGGGTCAAATGCAGAAGTCAAATTTCTCCCGTGTGTCACTGTGTGTCATTGTGTGTGAGACCAATAAAGGCTAAAAGCCCAAGCTTAAAAAACAGCCATGGATTTTACCCCACAAAGCAGACGGCCGTTCTGGATTTTTCCAGAACGCACAGATTGCCAATCTGTCCCTGCTGACCAGGCATGGCCCTGCTGAGCTTCTGAGATCTGACGGGATCAGGCTTTGACAAGCTGGAATGGGCACACATGTTTGAGTAACCCTTTGTTATCTACATCTCCAAAACTCAACACTGTTCCACCTTGTGATGTCATGAAGAAGTTAACTGCTACCTTTTACAGTTCAGTGCACAATTCCAGGTTTGAAATCATCCAAATGATTCTAGTGAAGGTGTGTGGAGTTTAAAAACATAGTGGAGCACACAACGTCACAATATGGAACACAAAGCAGACGGCCGTTCTGGATTTTTCCAGAACGCACAGATTGCCAATCTGTCCCTGCTGACCAGGCATGGCCCTGCTGAGCTTCTGAGATCTGACGGGATCAGGCTTTGACAAGCTGGAATGGGCACACATGTTTGAGTAACCCTTTGTTATCTACATCTCCAAAACTCAACACTGTTCCACCTTGTGATGTCATGAAGAAGTTAACTGCTACCTTTTACAGTTCAGTGCACAATTCCAGGTTTGAAATCATCCAAATGATTCTAGTGAAGGTGTGTGGAGTTTAAAAACATAGTGGAGCACACAACGTCACAATATGGAACAAAGTGTTTTTTGTTTGGGGGTTGAACTCATCTTAAATATGCAGGATTTATGTGTGAAAGAAAGTTGTGGTTTGTGAAACAATACACAACTCCGGATTATGACATAGATCAGAAAATACATGTAAAAAACATGGCTACAATCTCACAAGAGTCAGTTTCATATAATACAGGATCTCAAATAATATACATTTTTTAAACTGCTTTTGATTTCATTTTGACATTACAAAAGCCCATGCTGTCAACACTAATCTTTGTTCTATTCTCAACAGCTGTTTAATTTCAACATCATTTGACATGGAAATTACATTCATAGCGTAATATTTGTGGTTCTGCAAAACTATTCCTGGGAACAAGGAAGCAGTATTATTAGGATCCAAAATTAAAACCATGCACATGGAACCACGTAGCCAACATCGCAGTGTAGCTCCCACCAACCATTCCACTCAATTGGACGACGATTGATTTTGAGTGAGCATTTGCCCCTGGTCCCCATCCCGTAACCTCTCCCCCCACATCCTCCTGTCAGTGCCGATCTGCCTAATTTAGCGCAGCTGAGCAAAGGCCTTCCCTCTCCCCAAGACGCTTCCCCCTGCCACGGTCTCCACGGCAACTCACTGTGACAGATCGGAGGATGGGTTCAAGCGGGAGACATGAATGAAAGGGGACATGTGAGAGAAGTGATGGGGTCAATGGAGATGCTAGCTAGCTGTCACACGTGATAAGCATCCAATCAAAGCCAAGGCTAATCGCAAACACATGATTGTGAAATCCCATTGTGAAATGGGAAGTATGGGAAGTACTAGTTTTACTAGTTATATATATATATATATATATATATATATATATATATATATATATATATATAGATAGATAGATATAGATAGATAGATAGATAGATAGATAGATAGATAGATAGATATAGATAGATAGATAGATAGATAGATAGATAGATACATTTATAACTCGATTAAGTAAGTAATAGTAGTATCTTCTTCACATACTGTTTTTGGAGCAGTAGAGGAGGTGAATAATGGATGCAATGGACAGTTGAAACTGTTGAAAACTCTGTGTTTGACTCAATTTGGGGAGTTTGTTTGGGAGGATTTCACCCATTACGATGGGTAGACCACAAAAAGGTGGGAAAATATCAGCCATAATGTTCCATTTGAAATGACCCAACCTGTTGATGCAGCATTTGGTTAGGCAAAAATAACCCAGCATTTTTTAAGGAGTGGGTTCATAGGCATCCAGCTTTGACCAAAAGGTTCCAGAAGCTAATGCACAAAAACGACGTGGACATGAAAGTGACCAGAAGCCCCACAGAAGAGACTGGGTCATATACAGAAAAGGACAACTTAGGTTTGTCTCCTAAAACTCCAATTACTCCAACACCAGAGGAGAAAATAGACAACCTAATAGTTGTGGTTAACAACCCAGTATGGACCAAAAGTTCCAGAAGCAAAAGTTCCCCTCCGTTAACCCAACAGAGTGTGTGAGCCCTATTCTATCAGAAGAGACCTATGAGTCTGGTTTCCTGGGAGTTTAAAAAACAGTATTTCAGGACAGGAGGAGTGAAGCAGGGCAGTAGACAGGGGTAAGGGGACAAATGGGTCTGTTATCTGTGATTTTTTTTTTGCGGTAAATATTAATATTACTCAGATTTGGACCCTCTTCGTTTTCATTGTTATTAGATGGGGGGCCCATGTGCTTTTTACCCCTGACCTGCAAATTTCTATTTGGTGGGTACAACTGAGGCTACGCAAACAGCTCCAAATCATGTTTGGAGCTGTTTGTGTCAACCTGTAGAAGCACAGGAGGTGCAAAATGCCCAAAAAGTTATGGAACACAATATGTCAGCTGTTTTGTTATGGCATAGAATACGGCTTGTCAAAGCCTGATAAACAGGGCCGGGCCTGGTAAATACTTGGCTGAGACCACAGGAAAACCAGGTGCCACAGTGTACAGTGAACCCTCGCTCTATCGCGGTTCACTGTTCGCGGCCTCGCTGTTTCGCGGATTTTTTTTCCAATTTTTTTTTTTTCATTTTAAATTTTTTTTTTTTATAGTGTAACAATGTGTTCTGCGTCCTGATTGGCTAAGAGACTAGACCAGGACTAAACGTGGACTAAACCAGGTCTAGACCAGGTCTAAACCAGGTCTATACCTGGACTGGCCCTGGACTAAACCAGACCTAAACCAGGTCTAGACCAGGTCTAAACTAGGTCTAAACCTGGACTGGCCCTGGACTAAACCAGGACTGAACCAGGATTAAATCACTCCGTGCGGCTTTTGCGTTCGTTTGTGCGTGTTCGGTTTGTGGCTCGGGTTGAGTTCTATCCGGGCGCCACAGTTCTATCTCGTGCTCGCAGCCCCGGTGTACGCGCGGCCTCGCGCTGCATGGATTTGTCCACGATGAGGGGTTTATCGTGGACAAATCCGTGACAGAGCAGCACGTGTCGCGCACTTCTCCAAGGGGTTGGTGCACGTCTCGTCCCGGGACGTGGCAGTGCTCTTCGCACGTCTGGCGGGGCTTCCAGGGCCGTGTCACCCCCCACGCGTCACTATTAACACATTTTGTTGAAAATCTATGAAAGTTTGAGTGTTTAAACTAGAGACAAATGTGAGAAAATGTTAATTCCAGTCTGAGAAAAGTGTATAATGTGTGTTGAGGCATTTACAGCCTTAAAACATGTAGAATAATTGTAAAATATAAAGTTGTCCTACTTCGTGGATTTCTCTTATTGCAGGTTATTTCTGGAACCTAACCCCCGTGATAAACGAGGGATTACTGTAATGCCAGTGTCAAAAACTGTTGTGTCCTTAGACAAGACACTTCACCCACATTGCCAAATCAGTGGACTTGTTTTTGTATTGTTGATCAATATTGCGATTTAAAATTAAATTAAAATTATAATGATAGTAGTGGTAGGAATAGCAGTAGTAGTAGTAGTAATAGCAGCAGCAGCAGTAGTTGTAGTATTACACAACATTAACAGTGTTAATATAGTGGTACAATGGACTAAAAGTTTTACTTTCTTTTTACACTGTATTTTGTAACTGAAACTTTTAACAAGTCACAGATTTCCCTATAACATTTCCACATTTTTATTTTTTTCGCCATCCTAATATTTTCAGCGAGTTTGAATCTTGCCTGTATCAAACCTTAATCAAAACAAGAACATGACCGCGAGCCAAGCGTTGCCACGGAGCTGCAATGGCTCAAATCTGAAGTGACAGTTTGACATGTAATATGGCACCCCTAATGTGATTAGGGCCAGCGTGGCACTTTCTTCAAACTCCCACATCTCCTCTGTGTCCAAGTCCCCCCCCGGATACACTTGCCGAGCAAAAAATAATAATAAAAATATATATATGAAATGAAAAAACAAAACAAAAAAGTCTCCTAGTTTTTCTTCATGGCTTGAGATAAATTGAAGTGATGCTGTGGTTGAATCGTGCCCCCCCCCCAGGAAGAGACTGGGAGAGGGAAGAAGAGAGGAGAGAGAGGGGGAAGAGGGTGGACATGGGTAGAGAGAAGAAATCAAAAAGAAAGAAGGAGAGAAGAAGAGAGAGGGGAAGAAAGAGTAAGAGAGGTGGGGGAGAGATGGGAAGTTGGGAAGAGAGAGTGGAAAAGAGGAAGAAAGAAGGAAAAATAGATAACAGGAGAGATGCGGAGAGAGGAAAAAGGAGAGAAGAGAAGAGAGAAAGACAATGATGAGAAAGTGATGGGAAGAGATAGAAAGAGGGATGGAGGAAGTGAGACAGAGAAAGAAAGAAAGAAACAAAGAAAGAAAGGGGGAGAGAGACATAAAGAGAGAAAGGGGGAGAATGAGAGGGAGAAATATAATGACAAGGAAAGAGGTAGAGAGAGAATAAAAAGATTGAGAGTAAGTTGTTTAGAGCCATCCATGCCCAGAACAGAGAAGCTGAGTGGGAGACAGTACAAAGTGCTCCGTGGATTAGATGGAGCATTATCGGAGCAGTGCTGGTAGGCCTGTCTCCTGCCTGTCAATCAAACGGATGCAAATAAGGCCTGACATGACAATGATATCACCCCCGGCAACAGATCCTGTCAGCCCCGGACGGACAGAAGGGAAAAAGGCAAAGAAATCTAGGGCAAATAATGAGGAAGCCAGATGGAGGAACAAGGATCGGAATGGTGGGCGGAGCTTTAGGGGACTGCGTGTAGGAGTTTAAAGTCTATGCAGGGGATTGTTATGCTCTACTGAAAACCTGCCCCGAGTCACACAGAAAGAAGTCTGAATGTATGAAACAATCACTTCAAGAAAACATTACCAACTATTCTTTCAATAATTATTCTTTTTTTAATTTAAAGGTGCACTATAACTTTTTTGTTGCTCTTTGTTTGCTATTCCATCTATTTTTTGTTATTTATTATATTTGATGAGTGAGCTACTGTACCCAAACAATTTCCCTTGTGGATCAATAAAGTTTGTCTAAGTCTAAGTCTAACTTTTCTGGTCACCTGCCTGCTGCCGTAGAGATGTTAAACCTGTGCTGGTGACGCCCTCAGGTCAGGTTCAATTACAGGACCAGGTCTGTGAAAAAGTAGAAGAAGTAGAAATAGTTCAGCAGTTTCATTTTATCCTTGATGAATCCTTGTAATAATAATAATAATAATAATAATAATAATAATAATAATAATAATAATAATAATAATAATAATAATAATAATAATAATAATAATAATAATAATAATAATAATAATAATAATAATAATTGTGTTACTTTCAGTGTAGTTATCTCCTCCCTCCAGATGGATGTAAGGCAGTGTCACACCAGCTTTTGATCAGACCTGAAGAAACCATTTGGATGAGTGAAAACATCTTCACTCCAGCTGACAAAATTGAATTTTCTTGCTAAGGAACAGGAGAGTTGCCAGGGTCTGAGGTGCTCCAGAATTGTACTCTCACTGTACTCTCTTCTTATTAATTTATAATAGAGGGGGGCCCATGTGAAACTTCTTGCCCCGGGCCCGTAAATTTCTTTCAACAGGCCTGCTGTGGACAACTGAGGGATTATACAAACGTACTAAAGATAGCCACCAACCTGCGTAGTATAGAAAGGGTCGAATGCAGAGGAAAGTTTGTGCCAGTGTAATGCACTACAAACTATAGAATCTGGAATTGTTACATCGCTACATGACTTTGTCTAAGAGTCAAGTGAATCAGCAGTTGTAAGATAAAGCAGAAATATAGTCCAGTGAGAAAATCAATAAAACACTTCAAAGGTCTCAACTAGCAGTGAAGAATTATGAAATGATAAAAGTTTAAGTTGAAGAAATGAAAAAGGAGTTATTATTTTTGGCAAGAGCTGGAGGGGAACCAGAGCCTGAAGCCATATTTTCAAATGAAGCATCATGAGCAGCAGAGATGGGGCTCCTGGCTCGGTTTAGATCTAACGCTGGTGTGAAAAGCTGGTAGTATCTCCAAAAGTGGAATGTGCATTACTTTGCATTTCTTGTCAAATATTACATGGTTGAAATACTGTAGGTGTTGTTTTATTGATTTGCTACATTATTTTCAAGTTTAAAGGGGAGAGTGTGTTAATGCTTTATTTTAAATTGTTGAAGAAAATATCTGGTATAGTAGCTCTTAATGTGTGTCTTTCTCAGTTTGGGTTAATCCTGATTTAGGCTTGGATTACACCAGGACCTGGCTAAAAGTGCTGTAACAGGTTTTGTATGGTTGTATTGTATTGTAAAATCAGCACTCAGGGTCAAGATGAGTCCGCTCTGTGTTGTCTGCATTGAATTATAAAGCATTTTTATCATCCGTGAACCAGGAAGTAATGCTGGTGCACTGTTTACATGCTAATAAAAGTAAGATGAAGTATGTCAGGAATATTTGGACTGCTGCAAACTGTTTAATATGAACTAGTTCTATTTTTCACATGCTTAAGAGTAAAAATCAGCTTCAGTGCCAGTAAGTTTTTCATTAGTATTTCTGGTTAAGATGGGGCTGGGTTGGCTTCATTTTAGTTGATGGCTTTTTTGTGTTGGTGGTGATGTGGTAATTTTCTAAAGTTTGAAAAACAACTGCCTTAGTTGTTTGAATACTGTTATTCAGGAAATAAATTGTTGTATGGATAATTTAATGGAGGAGACTATAAATATTGTAAACTAAGGCTCCCAAAGAGCCTGTTGCGTAGAGTCCTCATAAAGACTAGAATTGTCCCTGAGTCTGGCCCAGACTGTGGCTGTGGAGATGTGAGTGGTGACAGGATGACAGATGGAG
Source organism: Paratrypauchen microcephalus (assembly GCA_036785185.1). Lineage (NCBI taxonomy): Eukaryota > Metazoa > Chordata > Actinopteri > Gobiiformes > Gobiidae > Paratrypauchen > Paratrypauchen microcephalus. The sequence continues at coordinate 4,029,082 of JAVJIX010000090.1, read as the reverse complement.
CTGAGGGTTCGTGGGGATGTGACTTCAGTGAATGGATGGCACTGCCATGGTCCATCGGCCACAGGGAATCCAGGAGAGCGGAGGCGCTTGCCAAAGGGAGGGCCCAAGGTTTCCAGAACTGAGAGTCATTTCTCAACTGTGTTTAAAAATGTGTCAACAACCAGCAAGAAGGGCCGAAGCTGCCAGCTCTCCTGCCCTCGAAAGCTCTTGTATTTATGTGGTCCCAGCAGAAAAAGAGAAATGATTTGTAAAAGATATGGAGAGAAACGTCCAAACCTGCCATCTGTGCCTTTCCATAAACCCAAATCAAATGTTCAACATCAAACTCCCAGTGCACGACTCTTTCAAGAAGCATTTCCTCCTCCCTCAGTGCTGCGTCTTCCCCTCCCCTGCCTCTTAGGTTAAGAAAAGCCTGTCAGAGCAAATCAAGTCCAGCCGAAGACATAGTTGAGCGGCCGTGACAGGCTGAAAGCCACTCAAATGGCTCTATAATGGGGCTAATAATGGTGTGGGTAAGCATGATTTAGCATGAGCCCCGTGCGGGCAGCTCAGGGAGGATGACTGCAGTGCTGTTGGCAGCCCATGATGAGACTCATTTCAATGATACGACACGACCAGAGCAGAAGGTGGACAAGCTCCAGCTCTCTATGAGGCGGGCCCCGGGGCCGGGCCGGGCTGCTCATCACAGAGCACTGGACTGGAAAATCACACATGACTGCAGCTCCAGAGCGACCCTGTCTTTGAAATGGAGAGAGGGTGACCTCACTGCGCCTGGGGACTTGGTTAACCAATCAGCATGAACTTCTGGAGAACTCTGTGTGATGTTTGTGTGAAGAAGTGGTGACAGCTATAGCCACAAGCTAATGGGGCCAGTCCACTGGGAAAGCACTCCCTTGGGGCAGGATAACCAATGTCTCCGGGCAGACATCATGTAAACAGACAAACTCCTCTGGAGGAAAGTGTAGAGGACACATGTGTCCTTGTCCTGTGTCCTCTGGCCTCAGTCCTGCTGCTGCAGCTGCACTCAGTGCACAACACTTTGGTCAGGTTACTCAGTTCAGACTGGTGGAGAGAGGAACTCACCAAAATGAACTCACTGAAAATGGCATCTTTTTTTTTCAACATTAGATCAATGTTTGTGCTCTAGCTAAGTACTTGGAGTGGATGGATGACTCCTTAAATGGTCCTCTGCTCACCTGTAAAACCTATAAGAGCCCCCCTGCTGTGATCTCTGTGTAAGTACTGTATGTACGCCCTCTCCGCTGGTGTTTCTGCTTTTTATGCCAGCATAATTAGCCACAGTGGGTGATGGGACCAGAACACCCTAGGGTGCTGGCTCTGCTGGAGGCATATGTGACATGCACAGCAGGAGAAAGAGAGAAAGAGAGCATCTTTAGGGATGTGCAGACATAGGAGCAAGCAGAGCCTCAGAGCCACTACCAAGTCAAAGTCACTCCCCCAAAATCAGAGTGACGCAGCCAGCTCCCAGCACGCCGCCTTGTATTAGCGTGCTAGTAAAAGGGATAATAGCATCTGACATTACTGAAAGAGGAGCAGACCTTAAATTTTTTGAATGCTATATTTGCTGAAAACAACATATGTTTCAGTTTTAATTTTGTATCATGCTTTATATTTATGGAGAATTGTCGTGATGGAGCAGGGGTGACGAAGGCTTGTGGGTGGAGCATTGGACAGAATCTTACAGCTAAATGTGAAGAGGGTTTGAACAGGGTCTGCGAGTGACTGTTAAATTACTGAAATGGATGCATGGATGACATCTAAAACCTGTTCAGGCATGGTTCAGATGAGGGAACAGCATGGTAGAAAGCTAAAAAAAAAAAAAAAAATCAATTTTGCATAATACCCCCTCTTTAATCACTCCATTGTTGACTGTGCCTTCAGCTCTCGTCGTCCGCTACTGTCCAAGGACATGTGTGTCGCTGTATATTTGGCTGTTACTGTGTCTGATGGCTAAACTGAGCAGACAGGTGCTGACAGGCGCACTGCCAGAGCGGAGTATGCCAACAGGGGAGATTTGTGAAAATATGCCCCCTGTCATTTCCTCTCCACTTCCTTGACAACTTCACTCTGTGGAAGCATGTGCGTCTGCGGTGGGCGGGACACAGTCTGAGAGAGGACATGTCCTCGAGTGGGTGGAGAGAGCAGCTGGGAAGCAAGATATGAAGAACGAAGAGTTTGGTTCACTGTGTCTCATATTTTCAGAGATGAAATGAAGATGAGAAGGTATTTATGGCATCTTGAGAATGCCCAATCTCATCTGATCTTAGAGGCTAGCCATGGTCTGGTTAGTACTTGGATGAGAGACCGCTGGGAATAGTTTTTCCTATTGATTACACTGTACTCTGCCATGAATTATCTAAAAAGTAAATTCACAAATATTGAACCTGATCATTTCTGTCAGTGACAGAACATCCAACCTCTGTATTAAATATTATTGGCCTATAGAATGTTGTGATGTCTTTTGAAACCCACCACACTACAAAACATATTATCGAGGTAAGTTAACATTTTTTTTTAATTAAGAACAAATCTTGATTTGAGTAGATTTCACTTGGGTAGTGATCTACCATCTATGTATTATCTACATTTTGTATATAAAATAGTAAATTAAATTCTTCTACTTAATATAGCAAAAACTGCACTTAAAATAAGAAGATAGAAGAGACAAGATAAGAAGAACTGACATGTTGCTTGATCTAAACAAAAATATATAAACTCTTTCATGCAGCTCTAAATCTCCCCTACAGTCTCATTTTTGATCCCTCCTCTCTGAATGCGTCCTGAAAGGTAGCATTTCATGCCCAAAACAGCCCAGAGTAAAGCGAGCGCGCAGAACATGCTAATTGTCAGCCTCTTTCTCTTCACCTGGATCTCGCAACACTATTGAGTTTAATCTGTGGAAATGCGAGCTGGAGACAGGGGCGTCAACATTACACGAACAGAACTGTGCCTCTGTTACATTAGCCCCAGTGTGGAGGGCCCTGGGGTGAGCAGCAGGAGTCAGTCCATGTTACTGTCACACGCTGTTACTGTCATGGCCGTCACCACCATAATGCACAGCCACGTCCCCCAGGCTGACAGTGCAAAGCCAATGTACCACCTTGCACATTTCAAAGCATCTCACAGTCCTTATGTTTCAATAGGGTGGGGTGGAGCGAGCTGTAATGTGATGTTTTAGCATGACTTGTGTTACAGTGAACAGACTGTTTTGGAATAGGGTAAAAGTCCAGTGTTATGCATAAATGGTGTTGTAAAATGGTGCTTTTGGGAACATTGCTGTTGGAGTTTCATGTTTTATATGTTTACGCCTAGAAAACAGAAAGGCAAGTGAGGCACATGAACAATCATTCATTCATTTTCTTCCGCTTTTCCGAGCCTTTGGGTTGCGGGGGCACCAGACCAGACAGATCTGCCACCCAGATCACAATGCACCGGCCCCCATGAATCCTCCTTCAGGTAGTGGGTCCACGGGAGGACCCCCCCCCATGTCACTTAATGCAACTGGCCGTGATGTATCTTCTGTCATGGGTGCTACCAGCGTACGCAGACACTGGGGGCGAGGTGGGGTTAAGTGCCCAAGGACACAACAGCAGCATTCATCTGTGGGAGCTGTACCACCAACCTGTGGATCAGTGGATTTGACCACTCAACCAATGATGTTATGTCAAGAGCGTGATTCTAATTAGTGATTAGTGAACACGTCACATCAGTGGCACATGAACATACAAATCGCAAAATCAGCAGAATGCACCTGCAGATTTAATCAGGCGAAATAAAGATGCGTGAAAAGTCCCTCAGTCGTCCAGGTAGAATCCATGATAAAAGGAGAAGTTCTGATACGAAGTACTGAAACGGGACCCCACCAATGGGTACAAAAAGAAGATCATTGATTGCTTACAGAAGTTGAGGAAAGAAGAAGTCATTGATCTACAACTGTATTACAGACTGTACCCTGGTGACGCTATCCCGTGCATCTATGGCCTCCCTAAGATTCACAAACAAGGAGTACCGCTCTGACCCATTGTGTGTAGTGTTGACTCTATCACATATAATTTGGCCAAACACCTAAAAACCATCTTGGCTCCATTGGTGGGCAACACGGAGCACCACATTGAGAACACAGCCGAATTTGTAAACAAAGTTAAGTTTCTCCAGTTTGGTCAGGATGAGACAATGGTTTCCTTTGATGTAACCTCTCTTTTCACTTGTATCCTCACAGCTGTAGCGGTCGAAGCAGCGAGAAGGAGTTTACTGCAGGATTCCAAGCTAGAAGAGAGAACCAAACTTTCTACTGACCAACTGCTGGAAATTTGTCTGAATACCACCTATTTCCAGTTCAGAGGGAACTTCTACAGGCAAATCCATGGCTGTGCGATGGGCTCACCGGTCTCCCCTATCATGGCTAATTTATACATGGAACAATTTGAACAGACTGCCTTAGCTTCATATCCAGGCACTCCGCCCACACACTGGTTTCGTTATGTTGATGATAATTTTACAAAAATCAAAATTCAAGATTTGGAACCTTTTACTGCACATATCAATTCTGTAGATCCTAATATCAAATTCACCCGTGAAGATGCCAAGGATAACACATTGGCATTCTTAGATTGTGCAGTAACGATAGGAGGAGACCGGCGACTCCAAGTAGAAGTTTTCAGGAAGCCCACACACACACAGACCAATACCTGCTTTTTGATTCACACCACCCACTGCAGCACAAACTGGGTGTTATTCGGACATTACAACACAGGGCCCAAGTGGTTCCCACAAGCACAGAGGGTAAGAAGAAAGAAGAACAACATGTACAGGAAGCCCTCTCTGTTTGTGGTTATCCCAAATGGGCTGTTAACAAAACCAAGAGAGACAAGGGCAAGAAACAAGATAATAGAGAATCCGAACCCAGGAGGAAAGGGGTAGCGATTCCTTACCTGGCCGGCGTGTCGGAAAAACTACAGAGGATTTTCAGACAATATGAAATCCCAGTTTATTTCAAACCCACAAACACTTTAAGACAAAAACTCGTCCACCCAAAGGACAAAACACCGAGCCACAAACAAAGCAATGTGGTCTACTCCATTCAGTGTAGTGAAGACTGCAGTGAGCGCGCTACATTGGAGAAACCAAGCAGCCACTTCACAAGAGGATGTACCAACACAGACGGGCGTGCCAGAGTGGACCGTCATCTGCCATATATCTTCACCTAGAAGCCACGGGCCATTCTTTTGAGGACAGTGAGGTTCAGATCTTAGCCAGGAAAAAGAACTGGTTTGAGAGGGGAGTTAAAGAGGCTATTTTTGTCAAAAAAGAGAATCCTTCTCTGAACAGAAATGGTGGAGTTAGACATAATTTGTCTCCCATCTATAATTCCATTCTTAAGCCTAGATCAAGCAAACAGGGGAACAATAGGGCTAGCCAGGTCAGGGCCAGAGGTGTGAAAAACAGTCGTAGGGATGAATAGGGATCATTATCTAGACGCCAGAGAAACAAAAGACGGAAACCAATGAGATAGTTTCGGAAAGTAGTTAGCTAGTTAGCTCCTCCCTGCAGCAAGATATAAGCAAGTGTCTTACCAGTATTCTTATTAGAGCTGACGAAGCCTCTCGGATGAGCAGCGAAACGTTTTCAACCAAACATACTTTGTCCAGTTGACAAATTGAACTTCTCCTTTTATCAGGCGAAATAAAGTACAGTGGTCCCTTGTTTATTGCGGGGTTTACGTTCTAAAAATAACCGGCGATAAGAGAAATCCGCAAAGTAGTCAGCTTTATATTTTACAATCATTCTACATGTTTTAAGGCTGTAAAAGCCTCACCACACACATTATACACTTTTCTCAGACTGGCATTAACATTTTGTCACATTTCTCTGTCGTTTAAACACTCAAACTTTCATAGATTTTCAAACAAAAAATGTATTAATAGTGACGCATGTATTTCACAGTTCCTCTGACCGTGCCTCTTCGTCCTGGCACTGCTCCACCTTGGTGCAGGTGTCATTTTCTGAGTGTGCTTTTTTTTCTTTTGGGTGAGAAGATTCTTATAAACAGACATGCCACCTTCGATTATATTTGAGAACGTTTTGTCGACATTGTGGGTTTTGTCGGGGAGAAAACTTGCAAACATACAGCACTCCAGAGTCACACTGCGATTGAACATTTATATAAATCTGGCAAACTGAACGCAATCTGTACTGTACAGGAGACAGGGCACGGAGGAGAATGACTGACAAATCGGCAAAGGTCTGCAGTCCCTTCGCCAATCAGGATGCAGAAATGCGCCTTGATACACTATAAAACAAAAATGGAATTTAAAAAAAATCTCCGAAACAGCAAGGCCACGAAAAGTGAACCGCGATATAGCAAGGGACTTCTGTAGCTGCTCCTGAAAAAGGATGGGTCAAATGCAGAAATAACATTTCTCTTGTGTGTCACTGTGTGTGAGATCAATAAAGGCTTAATCTAATCTTAATCTAGCTGCTAAGAATTAACAAGACACGCTTAACTTTTTCTGGTTGAGGGTATGTATCTCAGTTGGAGATGTTATTGCTTCTCCTGGAATATTCCATTGTACAGCATTAAACATCTCCTTGAAGACAGGCAGATAACAACTTACATCTGACAGGGTACTCCACTTACAGTTCACCAATTAAAGATCCTACATTATGCAAAAGATGCTGTGTTTTGTTTCATTCACACATGTTTGAGTAACTCTTTATTATTGGTCTGTTTACATCTCCAAATCTCAAAATGCTCATGAATCAGCTACCTTTTACGTTTTTCAGTAGAGATCTGCAGGGTTTGTGTGTGTGAATGAAACAAAACACAAAAATGTGGAGAGGTATCTATCAATACCTCTCCAACTTTTTAAACCCAGTGCCCACTATTGTCATATTTAAAAAGAGTCAATAAGGCTAAATCAGGTCTAAAATTGGACTAAACTAAAATATTTGTAGTATTAAAACCAAGGCAAATCCAACCAGGACTAGTAAAAATCACAATTTGAAATCAGGACTACCTCTAATCTTGATGTATTCTGCACCAACTTTTCTCTCTAGCTCTAAGTAGAACTGACACATGCATATATTCAGTTTTGGTGGTATTGTGGTTGAACCTGGCTTTTTCTCTCTCTCTTCTCTGTTCATGTACTGTGCCTTCACCTGCCATGTTCTCCGCTCTGGGGTCAGGCCTGTCCGTTCCACTTTACAGATGTTGAACTCTTTGCCTCTTGACCTCCTGGCGTCACCTCCTCAGGTTTCCTCCCACAGTTCCGTAATTCCCTCTCTGGTTGTCAATCACCACAGGGGCCTGGTGGTTGTACGTCCTGCGGAGAGAGAGAGGGGTGAATGGGGGGCGTGGGCGTGGGTCAGAAGTTCACAGGAAACCGGGGAGGCCAGGAAAAACTTTGACTTGTGAAAGAACCTGCGGAGGTGTGATAGAAGGACTTTTCAACACCAACTTGGCCGCACGCAGCAAGTCAAAAGCAATATGTGAGATGTTTGTGGCCATTTTGCCATGCTATGAAATGTGGTTTTGATTCATATATATGTGGAATTTGAAGATAAAAAAAGCTCTAATCTACAACCACTACCAATCATACGAGCAATGAATTGTTTTAAAAGGCCCATGTTACACTATTTTATTATCTGTTATAATGCTGTTTCCTCAGGTGGAGAAGCTGGCGAATGTGGTCTTAAGTAGGAGGCAGATTTATTCAAAATTTCACTGTGGTATCGTGGCAACCAAAAAAAAAACAACATATTTACAAAAAATCACTGTGCTCAAAATTAAGCAACAGAAATTAACGACATTAAGAAAACCTACGTGTACCCAGCGACACTGATGAGACCCCCTGAAAGGCGGAGCTGAACTGCTTTTATAGTTCCCCCACAGGAAGCTCGTCCCTCCAGGTAAGTCCACAGTCTCATCAGATGGGTAGGAGTCAACTTCACTTTTATCTAAAGTTCCCCCATCGATTTACTTCAAGGGCCTAAGTCCACTTTAAATGAAAGTGCTCAACATAACTATAAACAGTAAAACATCAAAATCAAATATACAAAACCTAACAAACAAAAGGAACTGAAACCAATTCTCCCCTCCACATGGTCTGGCCCGAAACCTCTCCCCAGAGGCTATAAATATGGCATGCTCCCTCTTTTGTCTCCAGAGCAGGTGGAGTAACAGGTAAGCAGGTAAGTGTCTGAGATGTTTAAGAAAATTGAATACATTTAACCAAATAAAAATCATTTAAAGTAACTTGAGTATGTAGTGTTTAGCTTAACAGAACTAAACAAAACTAAATAAAACAAACCCGTGATAGATATATTTAGTAGTTTAGTTGAGTATGGAAAAATTAACAAATGAAATGAAATTAAGGTGAGTATACAGGGACAAAGGCCCTCTTTGTCACACCTCATCAAAAACATACCTGGAGTTGTGTTTCATTCACTCATGTTTAACACACAAACCCAGCATACTTGCGCTGAACACTCCACCTTAAACATTGGACCTTTATCCTTTGTAAGTAATTAAAATATACAGTTTATATAGTATTTTTGTCTATACTAGACAACAAAAATATAAAACGACACTAAACACAGCCTAGTGTTGCAGAGTTCTCAGTTTTGGTGCAGATCTGTTGCGGTGGATGCGATTCTCAGTGATCAAAGCCCTCTCGGTGACAAAGCAGGGTTTGTTTAGCCCACTTGTCATGTATCTGCAGTTATAAATTGCAGGGACTTATAGCAGGCCGCTGGATTTCATGCTCGTGTGGCTCCCTGTCTCCTCCGTATCAGACACACTGGAAGTTTCACAATCACAGACCACACACGAGAAGCTGAGGGGAGTTCTGGAGCAGCGACGAGAGATGGGAGCTGGCAAATGACATCCTCAAGGTGATGAAGACAGGGTTATACACAGGGCTAGGAGCTGCACAAATAAAGCACTTTAAAGGGGACTATTCAGCCGGTACTTTGATCTAGTGACCTTTTTCTTAAATTACAAAAGTAGATTACTTAAAGGGCCCAAATTAAGCTGTTTGTCTGAGCTGTGTTAATGTTTCCTCATCAAAAACATACTCAGAGTTGTGTTTTGTTTTGTTTAATGCACAAACCCTGTATATTTAGGCTTCTTTCAAACAGAAATTGCTATGTTCCACCTTGTGATGTCATGTAATACAGGAAGTGCTTGACTGTCTTTTTAAACTTCATACACCTTCACTAGAAATTTGGATGATTTCTGCACAGGATGTTCCTATCTCTAAACATCACTAAACAAAAAGGAATGAGCAAATAACATGGAAATTACCACTTCATGATATCACAAGGTAGAATAGCATTTTGAGTTTTGTTTTTGAGTTTTGGAGATGTAGACAGACTAAACTAAATCAGATTACTAAAACAAGTGTGAATGAAACAGGACATGTCTTTAGTTGAACCACATTTTCTTAAGTCAGCTACTTCTGGAACTGCAAATTCATAATACAGTGCTTACTTTTACTTCTTAAATTACTTCTGAAAATGAGAAAGATGTTGTTCTCACTTATATTTGAGGGGCACATGGGATTATCATTTCTGAGAGAATGTTGAATGTTCTTTAGACTTGTCCCTGTAGTAACTAGACTATTGAGTTTAACTGTAGTTAGAGGACCTTAGATGCTCCTCAGACTTGAACTGTAGCAGAGAGAGGACCTTAGATGTTCCTCAGACTTGAGCTGTAGCAGCTTGAAGACCTTAGATGTTCCTCAGACTTGAACTGTAGGAGCTTGAGGATCTTCGATGTTCCTCAGACTTGAACTGTAGCAGCTTGAGGACCTTAGATGACCCTCAGACTTGAATGAGAAAGCCTATCCAAATTTTTGACTGTTATAACAACTGTTCAGGAAAAATGTATTTCTGTGTACAACATCTCAATCTCCTTTTAGGATAAAACCTTTCACTTTTCCTTTTGCAAACCGTAAACTTAAAGGTGCATTGTGTAACTTTTTGGTTGGGGCACTGCCTGGAATGTTCTACAGCATGAAAATAAACAGCTCTACCTCTACCTTCAACTACAGGTGGTTTTATTGCTGAGAAATAGCTAGAAAAACTAGAAAAAAAAAGGTTTAATACCATACTGTGAAACATTCCAGACAAAGCATTAACATCTCCATGAAGAAAAGCATTTAACAGATCCTCCCCCAGAAAAGTTAGACAATGCACCTTTAATCTCACCTTAACTCCAGGCGTCCACACATCTATTTGAATCATTTAAAAAGAGAAAATGTTCATTTTTAAGCGCTCCTGCAGAGACAGCCTTGGCTTTAACTGTGTCGTATATCTCAATGTTAATAGGCCAAAAATATAGCAGGATTCTCCCTTAAGCTCAATAAAGCCTTTTAGACCACCATATAAGGATCCACGACCCAGTAACACCGCTATGGGGAGGTCGATCTTGGCAAGTCGGAGCCAGACAAATAAAGGAAAGGCTTGTTGAGTTATTGCTTAAGGTTTGAGGGGAAAAAAAAACATGGCGGCAACAGGGTGACGCTTTGACCATTAGACCTTGTGGTGCCAAATATTATTTTTATTAATGCGAACAGGAATTGGTTTATTCTACTACACTCGCGAGGATTAAACAAAATAGGGCCAAAGGAAAAGGAAGAAATAAACAAATAGTTCTCCCATAACTCACCCAGCAGTCAGCTATGGGGAGCTATGGAGAGGTATGGGTCCCTGTGTGAGCTGGCCAAGGAAAACAGTTGGAAGTTTGCTCGCTCGTAAATTAATGTCTTGACAGTCAAAAGTGTTGGGGCTAATTTGTCAAACCTGCCAAGCTTTTTTCTTCTTCTCCTCTCTCTCTCTCTCTTCCGCAGTTTAAATTCATTACAGCAGTTTTTCTTGCTTTGCGAGAGGCTTCCAAAAATATGGGCCCCCCTTCCTCCAGTTCCCAACATAACTCAAGAGAAAGATGAAAAACGGATCGTAAGAATCGTAAGTCAACTCACGTTTCTCCGTAAGAGTGATAGGCTTGAGTTATTGCAAGAGTTATGAGAGAAGTGCTACTCAAGGGACATGAAACTGTACTCCCATTTGGAACCATAAACATGCAGCATGCCTTTTAGCAATAATGTATTTAAAGGTTCTATATTACACAAAATCGATTCTTGCGAGCCGTGTTATAATGTTGTTACCTCATCAGAAACATACCCAGACTTGTGTTTTTGATTCATTCACACATGGCTGAGTTACCTTTTATTATTAGTCTGTCTACATCAGTGTTCTGTGTTCTGTTCTCCCCTGTGACATCATGAAGTGGTAGTTTCAAGTGAACAGCTACCTTTAACCTTTTGTTCAGTAGAGATTTGCAATTTCAGGGCTGGAATTATCCAAATAATTCAATGAACGTGTTTAATACCGCATGACATCACAAGGTGGAACAGAGTTTTTCCTCTTTGAGAGAAGGAGAAAACAAACCCGCACTCCGTCTTACTTGCAAAATGAAAAAGTTTATTAAGAAATGCAACGTTTCGGCCCTAGGCCTTCATCAGGCAAAATGGAGTAAGAGCTAAAGGTGGCCATCTTAAATAGGGTGTGGCAAGCACCCTAGGGTGACAGGTCGTGAATGAACAGTGCACCCAAAACAACATAATTCAAAATCCAAAGGCAATCAATCAAAATAGTGTAATGTAACTAATAATAATAATAATAATAATAATAATAATAATAATAATAATAATAATAATAATAATAATAATAATAATAATAGTCATGAAACAATAACTGAAAAATAAAGCTGGAGAATATTTGAATATATATAGATATAGTAGATCTGCACCCAACTATAGAATGAGATTGGCGTGCTGTATACATATCTACATATACACAGTGAATCTTATAATACAGCCCACATACAACCCAACAGAAGCAAGAACATAATGATTAGTTACAATACAATATTTACAAAAAAATGCTCAAATTAAAGTCATCATTGAGACCTTTTGGAGCTAAAGTTTGGAGGGTATGGATCCAATATGCCTCCCTTTGTTTGAGAAGGCGGTCGTGGTTGTTTTGGGTGCACTGTTCATTCACGACCTGTCACCCTAGGGTGCTTGCCACACCCTATTTAAGATGGCCACCTTTAGCTCTTACTCCATTTTGCCTGATGAAGGCCTAGGGCCGAAACGTTGCATTTCTTAATAAACTTTTTCATTTTGCAAGTAAGACGGAGTGCGGGTTTGTTTTCTCCTTGTGTGTTCTGGGTTTGCTCCCTCGCCTCCAACGCACCCGTCTGAAGAGATTGAAGTGCGAAGTTCTCATTTTTGGATCCTCTTTGAGAGAAGAAATCAGCATAAATATGCAGGTTTGTGTGTTAAACATGTGTGAATGAAACAAAACACAACTCATCATAACAGATCAAAAATTGCGCAAATGGTCCTACACAGAAGAGCTCTCAAAATGCTCTGTTCAACCTTATGATTTCATGAGGTTTTTTTGTTTTTTTGTATTCGTTTTTTTTTGTATTCGTTTTGGCCTTTCGTCCACATGGCGCCGGCATTTTTTTTTGGGGGGGGGGGGGGGGGGGTTGGAGAAATCTGAGAACGCCGGGGGTCTTTTGTCGTGTGGACGAGCAAAACGCAGCTTTTGGAAAACGATGATGTCACGATGCCGTCATCATCTGCTTTCGCAGGACTCCCAGTCGACGTTCTGCTGATACTGACGTGTTTTGTAATCCAAGGTAACTCGTAGAAGTAACTCCACTTCGTCGTCAGTCCAAACGAGAGACTCGGTTTTTGTGCGTGTGTTCGCCATCATTATTATCTTCTGTTTGTTTGGAAGATAAAGGACTTTATGCGCATGCGCTCTTTGTAGTATTGTGTTTCCGGTGGCTCTGGCTGTTTCCTGTTTACAGCGCCACATATCGGTGTGGCGTATGTATTACATAGTTTTCACTCAGTGCTCCGTATTCGTCTGGACGCAAATATTTACTGATCCGACACGTGTGGATGCAAATTTTGTTCAACCTGCATTTAAAAACAAATCCAGGAGCGTTGTCGTGTGGACGTAGCCTAAAAAGTACTACCCTCCTCTGTCTATAAATGTTCTGGAGCTACACAGTGAGAAGAGCAGTTTGTAGTCGTCTTGTGTGAGTTGTGTGAAGTACTTGATTACATTGACAGCTTTCCCCGAAATGCGACGCTGCTGCTCAAACACAGATGAGCTCTTTGGCTCTGAATGTGCAAACAAAAGTGTGAGCGGCGCTTTCTATCCCATTGTGTTTATTTACACAAGGCTCATATCACAAACAGCAGCTCCGCGTGGGGCTTAAGGGCCGTACAATACACCCATTTACACCAGTCACTCTGTTTGATGGCTATTAGCATGACAAGTGCTTTCAAATACTACAGACACGCTGATAATGTTCTTTAGAAAGTCAGGTTCTGCACTTGTTTTATTTGTGTGTAGAATAACAAACAGTTAAAAATATAAAAATATAACATGGAACATTTTAATTATTTACATACATTACATTACATTACATACATAACATTATACAAATATAAAAAATATAACATAACACTACATTAACAGATATTAACAGTAACCTCATGCTCTGTCAATCAGTATATTATTGCACTGCCATTCTTGTTTCCTGTATTTGTAATTCCTGTGAGTTGATATTTTATTACCTATTTTTCTATTTTATTTTGACTTGTACATATACACTTATATTTTTATTTTTATAATTATGTCTTATTGGACATCAGTCTCTTGCTATCTTTTTTGCTATTCCATCTTTTTTTATATACCCTCTGTTATATTGTGATGATTGAGCTATTCTATCCAAATAATTTCCCTTGTGGATCAATAAATTTTGTCTAAGTCTAATTATATAGACGGCTGACTCAGACTGCCCCCGGTGCAGCTGCAGCTCCAATTATGGCATTTGCACACATGCTTTATAAAAATGAAGACTAAACTTCAAGACTAGAACAAAGTCTCAATCAATACTAATCTAGGCTCAAACCAGAACAAGTTTAAAGAGTGTATATTACACTATTTTCTCATTCTAATGTTGTTTCCTCATTAAAAAACAGACCTGGAGTTGTGTTTTGTTTTATTCACACAATTTCAGTCCCTCTCAAACATTAAACACTCTGTTCCACCTTGTGATGTCATGTAATAATAAAAGAAGTGCTCTACTGTGTTTATAAACTCCATACACCTTCACTAGAAACATTTGGATGATTTCAGTCCTGGAATTGCCTATTTTTACCGAACTAAGGTAAGAGTTATCTGTTACCTTGAAAACTACTGCTTCCTGACATCACAAGGTGGAATAGGTCATGTTAAGCTTTGGAGAATCAAACAAAACACAACTCCAAGTGTGTTTTGAAAAGGTTACAATATTATAACATGGCTTAAAGCTCTCAAGAGTCAGTTTTGTATAAGATAGGAGCTTTAAAGAATATCTAAGGAAAGTTGGGGTAGTTGGGTGAGATACTGGCACCAGACCAGTTCGACTGTATTGAATTCAGACCTGCCCTCCACCTCAATTCAAATCCATAAGCTCTTCAAGTTATCACGATCTCCTGGATTTCAACTTGTTCTTTTGACTCCCATAATCCCCTTCTCTGTAGCGTGTTAGCCCCCCTCCCCTCCCACCCTTTTCTGGGCTCTGTCACCGAAAACATGGCCTCTTTAATCACAGTGGTGACACTGGAGCTCTGTCCGTGACTCTGTCCTGCAGGAGTACAAAGCCCCAGGTCAGGCTCACACAGCAGTGGCTAAGAGTGCCCCTCCACAGATCTGACCTGTAACTTGGTCTGGTTTGTTCTCATTGAAGACGGAATGGTTTAATGCCATTCTGTGAAACATTCCAAAAAAAAAAGCAATAACATCTCCATGGAGAAAAGCATTTGATGGACCCTCCACCACAAAAGTTGGCCTACTGAAATGATCCAATTGATTCTAGTCAAGGTGTATGGAGTTTAAAAACAGAGTAGAGCACTTCTTGTATCACCATCATCACAAGTGAGCATTTTCTGTTTGAGAGAAGAACTCTAAATCTGTTAAACGAGCGAATGAAATAAAACACAACTTCAGGTGTGTTTTTTAACGAGAAAACCACATTATAACCTACATCAGAAAATAGCGTTATATGGCCACTTTAAGACATAATTTTGTCTCTTCATTCCCCTTACAGCGGACAGAGAAAAGCAAACATTTCAACACAGGACTCTCCTTGGTCTTATGGGAGAAAGTGACGTGACAGTTGTGTTTGACTTGGCTGAAAAGAAGGATCAGAGTTTGGGGAGCAGAGTTGAAGGATCCCATGACCCTGTGACCCCTGGGACGGGTGCTCCTGTTTGTCTCACTGATTGACAAATGAGCGGGAGAGCAGCAGGGGGCGGGGCTACTGCTCTATACAAGTCAATGGGAGAGCGACTTCTAGCTATTTGACCATATGTGTCTTTCACTGCTATGATTGGTTATCTACACATTGGGAATATTAAAATGTATTTCTGGAGTTATTTATATGTTATATGCCTAGAATGAGTTGATTTGTAATGTCATTAAACTACCAGGGGAAATAACTCAGTGACAGTGTAAAAAAAAAAAAAAACAACCTCTAATCATCTTTCAAAAGGCATCTATTACAAAATATATTTCATCTTTATTTCAGATCATTCCATAGTTAAAGGGACCATATTACAATATTTTCTGATTTATGTTATAATGTTGTTTCCTCATCACAAACCTGGAGTTGTGTTTTGTACCATCTTAGGTCCTGACCAAGCCGAAGCAAGATCATGGAGATGGTCCCCGGGCGCCCTAATGTGTGCTGCCCACTGCTCCTAATATATGTATATATATATATATAGGATGGGTTAAAATGCAGAGAAGAATTTCTCCAGTGTGAGATCAATAAAGTCACTTCTTCTTCTTCTTCTTGTTTCATTCACACATGTTTAACACACAAACCCTGCAGATTTAGGCTGAGTTCTTCTCTCAAACTGTAAACACTCCTCCAACTTATGATGTCATGTGGCAATAAGGGAATACTTCAGTGTGTTTTTAAACTCCTTAAAACCTTCATTAAAATTATTTGGATAATTTCAGCTCTGGAATTTCCAATCTCTACTGAACAAAAGGTAAAAGGAGCTGTTCATTTGAAAACACTGCATGACATCACAAGGTGGAACAGAGCATTTTGAGTTTAGACAGACTAATAATCCAGGATTACTAAAACATGTGTGAATGAAGACAAAATAAATCCATGTCTGTTTTTGATGAGGTGATAGCATTGTAAGATGGCTTAAAGCTCACAAGAGACAATTATGCATTCTATAGGTCATTTAAAGGTGCATTGTGTAACTTTTCTGGTGGAGTTACGGGTCAGATCTGTGGAGAGGCAACCCCATTCACACTCAGAATGCCTGTTCTTCCCTGCTATAAAACCACCTGTAATTAAATAAATGTAAACTAGATCTTTTTAACGTCATACACAGGCAGAGCAATGGCGTATCCATAGAAACAAACAGGTGACGGACCCTCCACCAGAAGATTACAAGTCAGATCTGTTGGAGGCAAACCTGCTCACAGTTCTTCATCTTTAAAAAGCGCAAAATATCTCAAAAGTCCAAAGAGAGTGAAATCACCTCAAACCCTATTGTCCACGGGTGTATGTAGGCAGTCTTTCTGAATAGACTGAAAAGGCATCTGGGTTAAATCTGTTAGAATACCTGCTCTGTGCTCTGTCACTCTCATGATTTATGGGCGGGTGGACAAAGGGCACTTAGAGGAGGAGAAGGAGGCCTGGGTACAAAAACAATTAGACTCTGTCCAAGTGAAGGCTCTCTTGTGTCCAAACATCGAGCTCTGAAGTGGTGAGAGGTTAAAGGAGAGGTAATCATTAATCAGCTTCTGCTAACTTTACATTTTTCACATTTTCATTAAAGTTTTTTTTTTGTTTTTTTTTTATTACGCTAATTTATCAACATTATAATGCTGTGTCTTCATTAAACACATACCTGAAGATGTGTTTTGTTTCATTCACGCATGTAACACACAAATCCTGCATATTTAAGCCGTGATGTCACGTGGTTAAAAGTGGCTGTTCGCTTGAAAACTACCACTTTATGACATCACAAGGTCGAACAGAGCATTTTGAGCTTTGGAGATGTGGTCCGACTAATAATAAAGGATTAATCAAACATGTATGTTTTTGAGGAGATAACCACATTCTAACATGGCTTAAAGTGCACACGAAGCAATTTTACTAGTACATAATATAGGACCTTTAACCAGGTAACGTTCACTCTGAATTTTAATTTTTCCAAGCATTTCAACATCAAATTTCCTGGATGGCTCAGTTAGAATAGTTTATATAAAAAGTCTGTGTAGGTGCCTTCCTTTGAATGCTTCAATACCACCTGCATGAACTCCCCAGACACGAGGAGGTATTTATAGCATGGTCCTAGCGTTTGTACTCAACCACAAAGGCATTGATGGGAAAATGTTTTGATCTGAGACGCCTTGTCACTAAGAGTAAAATACAAAAGGAAAATAAGAATCCAGAGTTTACATCTTGTATTTATTCTGTTCTGTATTCTGTACATGCACCTGCCTCAAAATTTAACTAAACTATTGAAATCTAAACTTGAATCAACAATATTCTACCTTAAGGAATCATATGGAAGATGGTAGAGTATTATTACGCTATTCTCTCATATGAGATCTTCTCCCAAACTGAAAACATTCTGTTCCACATGGTGATGTCATGTGGTAATACAGGAAGTGCTCTAATGTGTTTTTAAACTCCACACGGCTTCACTAGAATCATTTGGATCATTTCATCCCTTGAACTGTCAATATCCACTGAACTAACAACAGAAGGTAGATGTTGACGCAAATACATTTTGAGCTTTGGAGATGTAGACAAACTAATAATAAAAGGATTATTCAAATGTGTGAAGGAAACAAAAACAAAAAAACTCAGGCTCCACACACTTCCTTCAGTACAGTTTTGATCATTTCTCCTAACTCCCTTTTTTACACCCTCTCCTCTCATTGTCTGTAGGTTGGGTTGACCCAGGTTGGGGTTTGGTTTGTCTGACAGAGCCCCCCTCTCCTCTCCTCCTCTTCTATTCTCCTTCTTTCCTCTTTCTCTCCCCCTGTCCTCTTCAATTCTTCTCCTCTCCCCCCTTCTTCTCTCCCTCTCCTCCTCCTCCTGTCCTTCTCTTCCTGCCCTCCTCCTTCTCTCCTCCTGTCCTCATCCTCCTCCTCTCCTCCTCCTGTCCTCCTCCTCCTTCTCTCCTCCTGTCCTCCTCCTCATCTCCTCCTCATCCTCCTGTCCTCCTCTCATCCTCCTGTCCTCCTCTTCCTGTCCTCCTCCTCCTGTCCTCCTCTTCATGTCCTCCTCTTCCTGCCCTCCTCTCCTCCTCCTGTCCTCCTCCTCCTGTCCTTCTCCTCTCCTCCTCTTCCTGTCCTCCTCCTGTCCTCCTCTCCTCCTCCTGTCCTCCTCCTCCTCCTGTCTTCCTCCTCCTGCCCTCCTCCTCCTGTCCTACTCCGCTCCTCCTCCTGTCCTCTTGTCCTCCTCTCCTCCTCCTGTTCTCCTCCTCCTCCTGTCCTTCTGTCCTCCTCCTGTCCTCCTCTTGTTGTCCTGTCCTCCTCCTGTCCTGTCCTGTCCTGTCCTCCTCCTGTCCTCCTGTTCTCCTGTCTTCCTCCTCCTGTCCTGTCCTGTCCTCCTCCTGTCCTGTCCCCACACAGAGACATCCATTACAGGGCTTGGCGGTGTGGGTGTCAGTGCAATGTAATTAATGGGACTGCCCCACAGGCCCTGGCCTCTGTGTGAACTCCGAAGGAATGTTCAGACAAACAACAAGCACGCACACGCTCGGCTAACACTAACGCCGGCTCCCACCTGCTTGTGTAGTTAAACTCAAGTGCGTCCTCCTCACTGTTGTCCACACGCAGCTGTACATGCACTGTTTTATGGGTGTCCTCCAACTGTGCGTTTGAACTCAGCATAGATACATTTTAATGATGTCTTTATAGGAAAATTTGATTTCAGACCTGGAATTGCCAATCTCTACTAAACTAACAGATGGTGGCAAAGGGGTTAGCACCCTCGCCTCACTTCAAGAAGGTCCTTGGTTTGATTCTTGTTTGAGTTTCCTTGTTCTCCCTTTGCCTGTGTAGGTTTCCTTCAGGTGCTCCGGTTTCCCCCGCCACTAAAAATATGTAAAATAGATTCCCCTGAAAAAGAGATTCTTAATTTCAGTGGGACTATCCTAGATAAAGGTCAATAAAATAAAATGTATTTTATTGAAAACATCACTGGTGGAAAGTATGAAGTACAAATAACAAAGTACTGTATTTAAATATAACTTTTAGGTATCTGTACTTTATTTAAGCAGATTTTAAAGTGGATACTTTTTACTTTTCCTTCACTAGGTGTGAGAGTAGGTATCTATACTTTTTTACTCCACTACATCTTTGAACAGGACTGAAAACTAAAAATATTTTTTATTATAGTTTAAGACCTGCTGAAAAGGCTGAGGAGTTTATTTTTAACACATTCATAATTTGAGCAAGCAAAAATATACAAATAAAAACTGTTGGAAAAACAAAACTGCTTCCGTTGTTTCTCAAGATTCAGAAGAAATCTGTATCAAAATCACTACATTTAAAACTTTATTAGATCTCTTTAATTTACTCTTTAATTTTAATTAATTTACATTTTAACCAGGTACTTTAATGCTTTTATGGCAAATTTTCCTGTGATACCTTTACTTTTACTTGAGTATTTGCTCTGGTATTTGTACTTTTACTTGCATATCAAAACTGAGTACTTCATCCATCCCTGTAAAACATAATAATTTCCAGACTATAAGCTGCTACATTTTTCTCACACTTTGAACCCTGCGGTTTACACAACGATGCGGCTAATATATGAATGGATTATTCGTTTATCAACACAGTGGATGTGGCGCAGCCTGAATGTAGAAAGTGCCGCTGTTTGTGCGGTAAACATGAAGTTACAACACTAGCGAGCGCTGTTGTCAGCACACTAAATCAGTTTATCTGATAAAATAAGTTATGATGCTGAATGAACATTAGTGAGTGGGATACGTCTTAATGACCCGTATGCGTTAAATGCAGGTGAAGAGATGACGCGCCAAGGAAGATGCTAGTTTGATTTTATTTTGAACAGTTATTTTGTGCTTCATTCACATGGAAAACACGCAAATGCAGCTTTTAAGTTAAAGGCAATCGATCTGGCTGTCGAAGTAGGAAATGGAGCTGCTGCACGTGAACTTGGCATCGATGAGTTGATGGTGAGACGTTGGTGACGGCAGCGTGACAAACTGACTCAATGCAAAAAGACAACAAAAACTTTCAGAGGCAATAAAAGCAGATGCTCCGAACTTGAAAACGTTTTTGAAGACGTGGACACCTGCGGCTTATAGACCTATATATGTACAAAAATAAAAAAAATTGAACATTTAATTGATGCGACTTATATTCAGGTGCACTCAATAGTCTGGAAATTACAGTATATAATTAAAATGTCTTTTGAATCACTGAAACCTGTCACCATATAATTTCAGTTGTATTACTTAACATTTAAAAACCTTGGCATATTATTAGTGTAGGTGTGTAGTTGTAGATAATTCTGAAGTCAAATGATGGCCTGGAGCGCCTCACATGCTCTCATCTGTAATAAATCAAACAATGTCATTGAAATGAACAGAAACAATAATATTGCAGATTCTGCATGTGGTTTGAGCTATGTCTCCTGTACCAAAAGAAGCTATTATCTGAAGATTACTGTAATTAAAAGAAGTCTTAGTTCCCATGTAGAGGCCTGTAATACCAGTCCTACCATTAAGAGGATCATTTAAGGCCATGCTGACAGATGGACTGTTTTGAGTTTTACAACATCACCAAAGTCTGTCAAAAAGTCTTAGATTGAAACTACTTCATTAGGACATCATTTGTTTTGTCTTGATTTTTTTGTTTTTGTCTTTTTTCCCCACATATTTCAACAACATTTGTCTTGCCTCAGTACAGATATGTTAAAGCAGCTCTTGAGGTCAAAATAAGTCGTTCGGTGTTCTGTCTGCATCCAAGTAGAAAGCACTTAACTGTCCGAAAATCAGGAAGTGTGCACTTAGCATGTTTTTTTTTTTTTTTTTTTTTAAGTTATCCATAGCTTTTTTCACATACGAAAAAAATTACATCAAAGTTAAATTAAAAAAGAAAAGAGAGGCAGTTGTACAGTACAGTGGTCCCTCGTTATATCACGGTTCACTTTTCGCGGCCTCGCTGTTTCGCAGATTTTAATTTTTCAAAAATTTCTCAATTTTTTTAAATAGTGTATCAACATTGTGCTCTGCGTCCTGATTGGCTAAGGGACTGTAGACCTTTGCCAATTTGTCAGTCGTTCTCCTCCGTGCCGTGTCTCCTGTACAGTACAGAATGTGTTGCCAGATTTATATAGATGTTGTAGAGGGTTGACGCGGGGGGGGGCAGACTGGAACTAGACCAGGACCAGACCGGAGTAGACCGGGACTAAGACATGAGGACCAGACCGGGACTAGACCGGGACCAGACTGAGACTAGATCGGGACCAGACCGAGACTAGACCGGGCATTTTGAGCTTTGGAGAAGTAGACAAACCAGGATTACTCAAACGTGAATTTAATTTTTGTGTGTTTTGTGTATTATTTCAAACCCTTCATGTAAGACCTGAATTTTTCAATATTCACAAGTAATTACAGAGTGGGCGGAGATAGGGAGTAGGTGAAAACAGACATTTTCTGCCTCCACTAACTGAAGAGTAAATAAGTCTAAGAAAAACAAAACCAAAACAGCACACAATAGTTTAGTCCATAGTGAAAGTTAAAATCTCTCCTGTCTCTCCTGCTCCTGTCGTGAGTGTGGTCCCTGTCAGAGGAGCATGAGCGATGGGCTTTCTCTCAGATGCCCTACCCCTGTCACCCAGCTTTCACTTCCTGCTGCTCTGCTTTGATCAGCCCCATGACAAACGTCTGTCCAGGGAGCTACGGGCTGACCCATCACAGCCACGAGCTCCCCGCGTCGAGCTGTTGGTATGGATGAGGCCCTTTCGGAGCTGGAGGACCCCCTGGCCAGTCCCGGAGTTGGAGAGATGGTTGGGACAGGGATTTGTTTGATGGAGAGGACGGCAGGCGAGGGGTTAGATTGGGGCTAGACTTCAGAAGATACCCCGTGTGACTCTGGATCAAAGGCAGGAGCAAGTGGAAGTGAAGGCTATTGTCACCAAACACTGCTTATCTGCTCAGGACTGACCCAGGGGGGTGGATAGGACCTTACCTACTGTGTGGTATTGTGGGTATGGCCTTACGGGTGAAAGTTCTACCATTATAACACTTTTTTTTTTCTTTTTTTTTACAATTTAGTTAAATATCCAAGATCGATCTAACTTCTTACAAGCTTTAAAGGTCCTATATTACACAAAATGGACTCTTTTGAGCTTTAAGCCATGTTATAATGTTGTTACCTCATCAAAAACATACCTGGAATTTTTTGGTTTCATTCACACATATTTATTCTGTCTACATCTCCAAATCCTCAGTTCTGCTTTCCTCCGCAAACTGAGGAGAGCTGGAGCCCCTCCACCCATTATGACCACCTTCTACCGAGGCACCATTGAGAGCGTCCTGACCAGCTGCATCACTGTGTGGTACGGGAGCTGCACTGAACAGAACAGGAAAGCCCTGCAGCGCATAGTGAATGCAGCTGGGAGGATTGCTGGTGTCTCTCTCCCCTCCCTCCTAGACATTTTTAACACCCGGCTCACCCGCAGAGCGTCCAGCATTGTGGGTGACCCGAGCCACCCCGCACATAGCCTGTTCAGCCTCCTGCCCTCGGGGAGAAGGTACCGGAGTCTCCGGGCCCACTCCACCAGGCTTTCAAACAGCTTCATCCACCAGGCTGTCAGGAGGCTGAACTCACACCCGAACTCTCACCTTGCCCGTCTCCCACCCCCCACCCCCCATATTGGCATAACCTGTATTCCATAAAAAGACATATCACTCTAGACACTTTAAAAAAAACTGCTGCTAAGGACGACTGTTGCACTGTTGCACATTTACATTTACTACTGGATTTTACTCCTGTTGCACTGTTGTTTACTACTGTTATTGCACATTTACATTTATTACTGGAATTTTTAGTACTGTTGTTTACTACTGTTATTGCACATTTACTACTGGAATTTTTAGTACTGTTGTTTACTCCTGTTATTGCACTAGAATTACTACTGTTGCACATTTATTTTTATTTTATCTTAACTCCAATGCACATTCTACTGCACATGACCAATTCACCGCTGTATCTTCCATTGCACATTTTGATGCACACTGCACACTTTGGAAATCTGTATATAGTATAGTTTATTTATTATGTTGCACTGTTTTAAAATTTTAGATCTTAGACTTTAGTTTTAACTTTAGATCTCTGTCTTAGATAGTTTTTGTTGTGTTTTTGTCTTCATATTGTACTTTGTACACTGTCTTTTTGCACTACCTGACCAGAGAGAAACGAAATTTCGATTCACTGTATGTTGAACACATATGGCAGAATTGACAATAAAGCTGACTTTGATCTTTTGATCTTTGATCTTTTGATATCATGACGTGAGGATTTACCAAGTAATGAGAAATCCAGCGACTGTTTGTCCTTTTTTCAAATGTTCCCCCCATCCCCCTTACGCTTAGGCTGCTTGCTTATAGCCAGTGCACATTCAGAATTGTTGTTGCTTTAACTATACTGTACATTTTCAAATGATAGGAGAAGTTTCCTCTCCAGAAGTAATTTATCAACCAAATTAGCAACAGTCTTTAGACCCTCTGCTTCAGTGCATGCCATTGCTGGAAGGAATCTTCGAGAATCACCTTAGTTTGGCTTAGCTCTTTTCTCCCTTCTCTTCTTCTTTCAGCAACCTCAAAAACAGACTTTCTTTTGCAGCTAACTGGTCATAGATTCTTGTATGCCATCACAACAAACTTTGTGCTAACTGCGAGGAAGCTACAATTGGAAAAAGCTGCATTGGTTGAGTAAACAGCGTCTTGCGTCTGTGGAATGCATGACAGGAGTACGTAAACCACGTAATCCCAGCGCACTGGCAAGTTAGCTAGACTAGACACTAGAACCGTAAGGAGGTTGATTGACAACCTAATGAGGCTACCTTGATATCTACTGGCTAAAGTTTAGCTGGCCCCATCATGCCCATAATTGATGGATTTTCATTATTCTTTTTCCCTTATCATAATTACAAGGCTGCTGCATCTCTATAATGCTATCATTAACAATTTGAAACAAAAAAAATACTCCATACAACCTTTAAAGGTCCCATGACATGGTACTTCTTGATGCTTTTATATGGCTCCTTAATGGTTCCCTAATACTGTAAATGAATCCCTCTTCAAAATCAACACTCACTGCATGAGATATGACTCTGACAGTCTTCATGAGGCTAGATATGTGTCTAAAATGCTTTATTCTGGGTGTTGCTGCTTCAATGCAAATGAGAAGGACAGAGAGATTGGCTAAGGAGAGGGGTAGGCGGGTTTCCCCCGCTGGAAGCGCAGCTCTGCACCGCTGTCTGCTCGCTTCCGTGTTTAACACAGGAAGACAGATGGGAGACTTTGCAATGAAAAAAAGCATAATTACACAGAAAATAAAATTAAACCACTGGTATTTCAGAGGTCCAGAGGGTCGGGTAAGGGACTTGCGAGCCTAGAAACACTCGGACGTGCCTCCAGGCAAATAAAAAAACGCATTTCGCATTGTAGCGCATTCACAGTCCAAACTCAATGGGCGGGATATACAGAGACGCTGAGCGGAGACAGAGGGAGGGGCTGGAGCTGCATTTGCCGATCTGACGTCAAAAAGGTGCCTTGTCCGAACTCGCCCGTTTCAACACTGGTTTTGTGTAACGCAGAAAAGGACATTAGACATTTCGCAACTTTTAGCCATGGGGGGGGGGGCTAAACAGGGTAGGGGAGCTCACATTAACATTCAAAAACCTCAGAAAGTGAAAATTTCATGCCATGGGACCTTTAAGATAACAGCTTTTGTTTAGTAAATATTGGCAATTCCAGCACTGAAATCATTCAAATGATTCTACTGAAGGTGTGTGGAGTTTAAAAACATAGTGGAGCACTTCCTGTTTTACCACATGGCATCACAAGGTGGAACAAAGTGTTTTCTGTTTGTGAGAAGAACTCAGTCTATATACATACATATGCAGGGTTTGTGTGTTAAACATGTGTGAATTAAACAAAACACAAGTCCAGGTCTGTTTGTGATGAGGACAAAACATAACATAGATCAGAAAATGATAACAGGAGAAGTTCAATTTGTCAACTGGACAAAGTTTGTTTGGTTGAAAACGTTTCGCCGCTCATCCGAGAGGCTTCGTCAGCTCTAATAAGAATACTGGTAAGACACTTGCTTATATCTTGCTGTAGGGAGGAGCTACCTAGCTACTACTTTCCGGAACTATCTCATTGGTTTCCGTCTTTTGTTTATCTGGCGTCTAGCTGACGATCTCTATTCATCCCTACACGCCTGTTTTTCACACCTCTGGCCCTGACCTGGCTAGCCCCATTGTTTCCCTGTTTGTTTGATCTAGGCTTAATAATGGAATTGTAGATGGGATGCAAATTATGTCTTACTCCACCATTTCTGTTCAGAGAAGGATTCTCTTTTTTGACAAAAATAGCCTCTTTAACTCCCCTCTCAAACCAATTCTTTTCGATCGGTATCTTTTCGATAGATCAGAAAATAACAAAATATGGGCCTTTTAATTCAGTAGACTACAAAATGGACTGCAGGTACAAATGTTGTGGAATAAATTGAAGCAGCCCAAGAGATGGAAGAAGAGTTATTTACCAACAGTACGGATCAAGGAGCTGGAGACATGAAGGCATTGTGATCGCATTGTCAAGTCACATGAATAACAGTTTAGTGTGTAATATTCTGTGGTTAGAAAAAGAGATTCTTTTTTTCTTTTTTTTTAACAATTTAGTCAAATATCCAAGATTGATCAAATACATACAGCAGGCTACAGAAAGGTTGTAAAAAGAGACATGAGGCTGGAGTTCCGACTATGGAGGCGTTTGTTTACCAGCCGGACAGGACCCAGCACCTAGACCTTCTGGACATTGTGATAGTGTTGTCCGTTTTAGTCGAGTGCAGTCCAGTTTGGCTATATGCTTCTGTGGTAGGGAGTACCGTATTTTACCTCTGATGATAGCTCAGAAATACAAACTCTTTATATCAACCATGACCAGTTTGAAACATTAACATACCTGCATGAGCTTTACTGCAACTGAGGATGTTAAGATATTAAATTAGAGATTTTGCTGAGAAGAAATAACAATTATTCTCGATTATGACATCAGGACCAAGCAGCAGTGAAAATCTTCATTCATTTTCATTCCAATCCAACTTTATTTATTTGTATAACACATTTTGTATTCACATTGACTAATACGTCACCATTTGTCTATGTGATCAGCTTTATGAAATCAAACTTTGTGAATAAAGTGACATTAATATTGTTGTTTTGACTTTTTTAGAGAATAGATAGAACTGATATGACTAAATTTAGATGAATTTAGATAAATTTAGATAAATTTAGATGACAAAAACTGTTACAATTATTATTTTCCTTCCTATGATTATGGAACTGCACACTGAATTCCTGCTTAGGCTGTCATGTACTTGTCTATTGGAACTGCTAAATGCTTTAATTGTACTTTTTAATACTGTTTACTTATTATTGCTCTGTCTTTTAATCACTGGGCCTCAAGGAACAAATTTCATTCTGTCATGTGTTTCTCTGGCATGTTTGAATGAAAAAAAGAACCCTGAACCTATATTTTGACCTGCATAATAATGTTTTTTTTTTGATTAACCATTTTATTCTGACATCCTCAACTGCAGCCTTTTCTTTTGCATGAAAATGTGCTGAAATTATTTTAATTTGCAAATAAATGCCCCTCTAAAATGTTTCGTTTTTGCAGAACGTCCACGTCCATTTCTGTAATTGGAAAATATTTTCTGAAATACAGAAGAATCGGAGCGTTTGTGCAACAACTTGTTTTTGGTATCTGGAAACACATTTTGTCACTCGTCAGCTTTGACCACACTCCTTTGTGAAAAGTTAACAATCGAAGAATTCCATTTCAACATCAACATCCCGAAAGCGATTCGATTTTCCTAAAGTCCCCCCCCCAAAACGATTTCAGTGCTGAGAAGTTTTATTGTTTATGGCATAAATCACACTGGTAGATAAACACTGCCAACTTCCTATCCAAGACTCCCAGAGACTGCTTTTGTTCAGCCCCACACAACTGGCTGCTGCACATTACACATGTCAAACCCACTCAGAATCACACTCCCTCACCGTGTATCCAAAGAGACAGGGTAAAAGTTGACATCATCGTAGTGACAGCTCATTTTGATCACTTTAAATTTGCGCGACGCATCTGTCTCGAAAGAAACCTCTGCGGACGGCGATGGCTGGAACGGCCGCCGCTAGACAAAGGTTTTCCAGGCTCAGATTTTGGGAGACGGACGAGCTGATGGAAAGTGAAATGCGAGCAATCAAAACCAGGTGGAGAAGATGTAGGAGGGGAGGGAGGGAAGGAGGGCAAATGCAAGGAGGTGGAGGGGGAGGCTGACCTCGGCTTAGGGGCAGTGGGTCATGTCGGGGTCACAGAAGGGGTCACGGAGGTAAGAGGTTTTAGTGAAGTGCAGTGTTAGTTTAAGCAGGTCAACTCTCAGTCAAATCAGGATCACATGTTGAGTAAGTGATTGACAGTTAGCTGTGCAGGTTTGGTCATCAATTTCACTTCAAATTGTATTTTGGTAAATGTGGCTTTCTAAATAGTAGTGGCAAACTAGAAATCACAGTAACATCAAGAAATGTGTACTTCTTGAAAGGGACTAAACTTCACCAAAAGACTGCATAGAACCCTTATGTAATAAATAACTTTCAGTCATTTCAATCAATATTTCATCTTTCTCTTACAACCTCTTATATATAGTTGAAGGATATATTTGTATTACTATATATTTCTTTTCTTTTTTTTAACCAGGTCAACTCTCAGTTAGAAACCGAGCTAAGTGAGGTGGTTGCAAACTAAAAGTCACCTTAACATCAAGATACTATATGTGCAGTACTTGACAGGGACTAAGCTTCACCAAAAGACTAAACCAGGTAAGATTGGAACTATGAACTGGGTAATAAAAAGCAGGTCTTATCCAGAACTAAACCAAGCCTAAACAAGAACTTAACTTGATCTAAATCTTTTTTTCTGGGCACTCATTGATTACTTACAATTTAAAAAAATATTGGGTTCCTTGAAATCATAAAAACAGGTCTCATTTTAATCACTGCGAGAAACTGGAATACCTAGAATATTTAAGATGAGTTATTCTCTCAAACAGAAAACACTCCACCTTGTGGTGTCATGCGGTTGTACAAGTGCTCCACTGCATTTTTAAACTCATTAAAATCATTTGGATGATGTTGACATCACAAGTTGGAACTGAGCATTTTGAGTTTTAGTGATGTAGGCAGACCAATAATAAAGTGTTATTCAAACATGTGTGAATGACACCAAACTCAACTCCCTTCTATTTTTGAGGAGGTAAGAATATTGTAATATGGCTTAAAGCTCATAAGAGTCAATTTTGCATAATGTAGGACCTTTAAACCAAAAATAAGGCAAACCAAACTACAAACCAAACTAGTGCAAGACCAGAACTGAACCAGGACTAAACTTTTGACCTGCTCTGTTACAGTAGCAGTGACCTTTGAGTCAATGCTGTTATCTTTGTATTGCTGATTCACTGCACCAGGGCCCATTGTCTTGGAAGTGGGGGGGCGGGACAAAAGATCACACAAGCTGTCAATCAAAGAGGGCTCCCCGCGGTGAGAGCAGTGATTGACAAGCTCCTCTCCGACAGGCCGCTGCAGAGGCCGTGTGTAGTGCAAATGGGGCTAATCAAAAAAGATATATGTCTATTGTGCTTGACTCATGTAATGTGACGAGGGCAGAGACAAAGATGGAGTTCAGTTCTAAACAGGCAATCTGAAGAAACAAGCTGAAAATACAGGTACTTTAAGATGGTAGAGCTACAGGCAATATGGAAACAGAAATATTTTTTTTCAATGACAAAATAAAAATTGGTTTCAGTACATGTTTTTTGAACATTAAAGGGGCCATATTGCGTTGTTTTCTGGTCTATGTTATAATGTTGCTGACCATGCTAATCCTCCACCAAAAAAGTTCATAGTGCACCTTTAACATGCCAGAAAGGCGCCTAATAAATAAAATTTATTATTATTATTATTATTATTATTATTATTATTATTATTATTATTATTATTATTATTATTATTATTATTATTATTATTAAAGGACCAACATTACACAAAATGGACTCTTGTGAGCTTTAACCTTCAAGCGACCGTGTGGGGTCATTTACGACCCCAGCCATATTTTTCATCCAAATTTTCTTTCCTAGCATGAGTTTGTCAGTCTACTAATCCTACACACTTTCACAGTTTTATGCAGGGATCAACCAATTAGTGTGGCGTATATATCACAAACTCTTGTGGGGTCATTTATGACGGCGAAGAGAAGCATTGGTTTTTAAAGGTCCCATGGCATGAAATTTTCACTTTCTGAGGTTTTTAAACGTTAATGTGAGCTCCCCTACCCTGTTAACCCCCCCCCCATCCCCCCAATGGCTAAAAGTTGCGTAATGTGTAAACTGAGCATTTGCGATCCTTTTCTGCGTTTGAAAAAAACACAGCTCAAATGGGCGATTCTGGACAAGGCACCTTATTGACGTCAGAAAAAAGAAATGCAATTGCAGTTCCA
The DNA here is from genome assembly GCA_036785185.1 of Paratrypauchen microcephalus. Taxonomy (NCBI): domain Eukaryota; kingdom Metazoa; phylum Chordata; class Actinopteri; order Gobiiformes; family Gobiidae; genus Paratrypauchen; species Paratrypauchen microcephalus. The sequence continues at coordinate 3,999,131 of JAVJIX010000090.1, read as the reverse complement.
CCATCGTCTGGATCTCCACCCCCTGTCTCTGGAAATCACACCCAGAGAGTTTGGACCGCGGAGGAGCTACGCAATGCGAAATGCGTTTTTTTATTTGCCTGGAGGCACGTGCGAGTGTTTCTAGGCTTGGAAGTCCTTTACCCGACCCTCTGGACCTCTGAAACAGCAGTGGTTTAATTGTATTTTCTGTACAAATGTGTTTTTTTTCATTGAAAAGGCTGTCCTTTCCTCCTTCGCGCTTAGACACGCGGAAGTGGGGCCAGCACACAGCGCACCGCTAAAACAAGGAACCAGCGGCGCATTTGCCCCACCCCCCCCTTCCTCTTACCAATCTGTGTTCTTCTCATTTGCATTCAAGCAACAAGGCGCAGAATGAGGTGTTCGGAGAGTTATTTTTTGACTCTGACTCTGTACATGTGTCTTTCCCATGCACTAAGTGTTGATTTTGAAGAAGGATTCATTTACAGTATTAGGGAACCATTAAGGAGCCATATAAAAGCATCAAGAAGTACCATGTCATGGGATCTTTAAACATTGTTTTTTAAATTTTATTCAAATGTTACATTTCTAATCAGTACTTTATATTGTATTGCATAAAGATCTAGAATAGTGCATTGCTGAATCTAATTTCAGTAGCTTTGTTGGAACTTGTTTTCATAACTGGTTATCTCATTTTGACAGTTACAATTTTCAGGTATTTCAGTAATCTAAATAATTTTGTTGACATCATATTACACATTTAAAACAAGATGTTTGTGTGTTTTTTGTTTTAAACACAGGTGTGATAGTAACATAGATCAATGTGTTCTGAGTACGATGACTTTCTTACCAGTATTAGGGTATTCCCTAGTCAGCAAGTCAGCTAATTATTTTTATTGATGTTAGCAGGATGCTAGCTCAACATAAGTCAAAATATTTTTACTCAAGCTTATTTTTTTATAATGTAAGTTTTCATTTAGTTTGGCAAAAAAAAGAGAAATATTTTTGCAAGTGGGAACTGACAAGGACTGTCTAAATAATCTTGCAATAAAAGTATTATTACCAAATACTTATTACATTAGATCATTATAAAATACCTTTCTTAAAAACTGTGAGTAGTATAGGTGTGACCAGCCTTTTATAATAAGGATCCCTGTACAGAGCACAATGGGGTCATATGGTCATTTCAGTCAGTAAAATAGCTTGGTCGCTTGAGGGTTAAGACAGGTTAGAATATTGCTGTCTCCTCATAAACCTACCTGGAGTTGGGTTTTGTTTCATTCACACAAGTTTGACTAACCCTTTATTATTATTAATCTGTCTACATATCCAAAACTTAAAATGTTCTGTTCCACCTTGTGATGTCAGTGTTTTTCAAGTTAATAGCTTTAGCTTTTAACTTTTGTTCAATTGCAATTCTAGTGCTGAAACCATCCAAATAATTCTAGTGAATGTTTGTATAGCTTAAAAACATAGTGGAGCACTTCCTGTATTACATCACAAGGTGGAACAGTGTTTTCTGTTTGAGAGAAGATCTGAGAAGCCTAAATATTGTGTTTGTGTGTTAAACATGTGTAAATGAAACAAAAAACAACTCCAGTGTAATATGGGCCCTTTAAGGTCACGTTCCACTCTAACTAGTCCCATGCCTGGATTAGTAGAGCATGCTAACTTAAAAGATTTTTTGTTTGTTTTGTTTTATTTTATTTTTGTTTTATTATTTCAACTCAGGCATTATTCTAAATGATGTATTTGCTACTACAACCAGGTTATTTTCTTTGGCAGTCTGTTTTGATCCATCCACTCTACAACACAATCCAAATTCTTTTCAAGCTCAAATAGGTTTTGACAGCACTTCCTATGACGCTGTTTAGCTCTGCACATTCTTTGGACAGCCTATGAAATAAAAGTGTATTAGGATTGACTCGATTGCTTTACGGTGGCCTTTGCTGTGTTACAGATAAAGGTGCATTGTGTAACTTTTCAACTGGGGATGGAGGGTGGGGTGCTCCCTGCTTGTTTCCATGCAGATGCTATTGCTTCACCTGCAATGTTTCACATTATGGCATTAAATTATAGGTAAGGCAAGGCAAGTTTATTTGTACAGCACAGTTTGTACACAAAGTCATTCAAAGTGCTTTACAGGATAAGAAAAACATTAAAATCGCAATATAAACAGATCAAAACATAAATAAACATAAAATTAACATTAAAAGAGAAGAGTACAGGACAAAGACAAAAGAGTACAGAATAAAAACAGAAGTGTACAGAATCTATTTATCTATCTCCATGCAAAACTATCCCTATACCAGAAGTTACATAACAATGTATGTTTTACAAGGTATTTTTGAGCAATTAAATGTGGACTATGTAACTTTTTGGCTGTGGGGTCCCTCACCTGCTTGCTTCTATGGATATGTCATTGCTCTGCCTGGAATGTTCCACAGACATTAAACAGCTCTACCTTACATTTATTCAATTACAGGTGGTTTTATAACTCAAAATACCAAGGAAAACAGACATTGTGACAGTGAGTGGCGTCGCCCCTCCACAGATCTGACGTATAACTTGGTCTAGTTTGGTCTCCATGATGATAAAAACCATACTGTGAAAAATTCCAGATGAAGCAATAACATCTCAATGGAGAAAAGCAGTGGATGGACCCTCCACCAGAAGAGTTACACAATGCACCTTTAAAACTCTTGTATGAAAGACAGATAAGTTTAATGTCATATGACCTGAAAATATTGTAGCTAGCCATGTCAGCTAATCCCTAAACACTGGAGCTGTGGGGGACACTGACGACATTCTGGGAGTATGTAGTATCAGAGACTGTGAAGAGTGAATCATAACTGTTGACATGAACTTTAGTTACATGACAGTCTGTCCGCTGCTTATGCTATCCTAGCCCCTGCTGTGATTCCATATTCCTTTTCTGCCCCCTCTCCCTCAAATGAATGACTAATCTGAATAAAAAAAAAAAAACACTTATGGCGCCTTTAAATGTCTTTAAAGGTATATGACACAATATTGACTCTTGTGCACTTTAAAGGGATACTGCGGGTGTTTTTTTAATGTTAATCTGTATGGGTTTCCTTCTTAAAATTCCGTGTGTTGACACCGGCTTACCTCTGACAGTCTCAGCTGATCCCGGTTTGGCTCGCTTTCTCAAGCCCACATAGGGAGGTCCGGTAGCTTCTCTGGAACATGAAATAAAGCTTGTTTTTCTTCTCAAAACAAAACATTTGTCCGAAAGGTGATATATTTGTGTCCCAAACAGTTGTCAACGAAACATCCAGCAGCGAACTTAGCGATCACGTATTGTGTCTGCCGACTTTTGAGAAGAAAAACAAGCTTTATTTAATGTTCCAGAGAAGCTACCGGACCTCCCTATGTGGGCTTGAGAAAGCGAGCCGAACCAGGATCAGCTGTGACTGTCAGAGGTAAGCCGGTGTCAACACACGGAACTTTTAGAAGGAAACCCATACAGATTAACATTAAAAAAAACGCACTATCCCTTTAAGTCATGTTAGAATGATGTTACCTCCTCAAAACATACCCGGAGTGTGTTTTGTTTCATTCACATGTTTGAGTAACCCTTTATTATTAGTCTGTTACATCTCCAAAGCTCAAAATGCTCTGTTCCACCTTGTGATGTCATGAAGTGGTAGTTTTCAATTTAACAGCTACCTTTTACCTTTTGTTCAATGGAGATTGGCAATTCGAGGGCTGAATCCAAATGATTCTAGTGAAGGTGAATGGAGTTTAAAAACACAGTGGAGCACTTCCTGTATTTCCACAAGGTGGAACAGAGTGTTTTCAGTTTGAGAGAAGAACTCAGCCTAAATATGCAGGGTTTGTGTGTTAAATGTTTGAATGAAACAAAACACAACTCCAGGTCTATTTTGATGAGGAAACATTATATAACATTATAACAGATCAGAAAATAGCGAAATATGAGCCCTTTAACAACCTCCTTGACAGCCAAACGAAAGATCACAGTTCACCAGTAGGGGGCGTGACCTAAAACCACCTCTACACCACCACACCTTTTGACATTTATGACTGCCTTTTTGCCCCTAGGTCTTAAGTGAACTTTTAACTTTCCTTTGAAGAGAGGTCTGACTTGAAACACAGTCAAATCAGCTCCCAAACACACAAAGATGATTTACCGCTAACAGGACGCGTCGGTTGAGGGTTGAATGGAGTCATCCGGATCAAAGATAAACAAGAATAAATGTGTTGAAAGAGAGGGCACGGGGAGGATGTGGAAGTAGGAGGAGGGCAATGCTGAGTGGTTGATTTATAGGGCTTTTGGTATGTAAATGACGCACATGTAAAGCAGCCGTCTTGTGAAATCAGATATTCTAATGGAGAAACTGTTTTTCAGCCAGGAGAATGTGTAGGTCTATTTGTTTATAATCGTTTCTTTTACTATTTCTGCTTTAATTCCATTAATCGATTAAAAAAAACAAGACTAGTCAAGTAAAACTAAACCACACAGTATAGTATCCTATTAGTTACCACAAAGTACACAGAAAGTAGGTTATGTAGGTAAACTCCATTGAAATAACAAATTAGTCTTTAACTGTATAAACTCAATAGACAAATAGTTACTCAATGTATATGAGTAGAAGGACAATTAACACATGTGAATTCACATGTAGGAAATTTCATATAATTGAGCTTGACATCATATTATAAGTCAGAGTTTATATATATATATATATATATATATATATATATATATATATATATATATATATATATATATATATATATATATATATATATATACACACACCAGGAGATTTGTATAGGCCTATGTGCTTATAATAGTTCCTTTGAGTATTTTTGAATAAGACTGGTTAAGTTAAATTAAACCACACATTAGTAAAAGTCCAGAAAAAGTAGCTTATGTAGGTAAAGTCTACTGAAATAACAAATAACTGTCTGTAACTGTATGAACGCAATACTTTGTCCAATGTACTTCTCTTTTCCTCTAGACAAATAGTTGCTTAAAGGGATATGCCACCCCCAGGTCAAACTTGGGCATCTCCCCACGGTCCAGAGACTAAAATAAGTGGTGGAAAGCGTTTTCCTGGTCACCCAGCCATTGTCCGAGTCTGTCAGCACTGACCGCCGCGGTATCTGCAGCTACTCCGCGTTAGACTGGAGTCTAATGTCGCCAGAGAAAAACATAGCCGAAGCACACAGGGGAATCCCTGTTACGCACCACGTTGGGAGTTCCCCTGTTACGCAGCGTGGTGTGTGCTTCGGCTCTGTTTTTCCGCACTGAAAAATAGTTCCCACCCAAAATGACCAAGTCAAGCTCTCCGTGTTGATTTGCACATTTATTTGCACTCGATATGAATGCGCACTACACAGAAAGTAATTGGGAAAAGCATCAAGCAAATTAATTCCTTTTGGCCGAAATCTTTCTCTGGCGACATTAGCCTCCAGTCTAACGCGAAGTAGCTGCAGATACCGAGGCGGTCAGTGCTGACAGACTCGGACAATGGCTGGGTGACCAGGAAAACGCTTTCCATCACTTATTTTAGTCTCTGGACTGTGGGGAGATGCCCAAGTTTGACCTGGGGGTGGCATATCCCTTTAATTTATTTGAGTAGAAAGATCTGCAATCAAAACATGCACGTTCACGTACAGGAAATTTCAAGTCTATAATTTAGCTTAACATCATATTATAAGTACTACATTTTTTTATATATCAAAATAGTTACAGCATACATTTTTAGGTTAAATTAACAAATAATAGGGACTGATAGTGAAAGCAGTTCAGTTGCTGAATGACTAGCAACTCACACTTCACAGCACAAAGGTCTTTCTGGGTCTAGGTGGGGCTCCTCTGGGCAATCTGGTTTCCCCCATCAAACCTAAACAAGGAGAGAAATCAACATAAAAGACTGAGAAGCAGTGCAGATTTTTATAGAATCAACAATCGAAGCACCAAACTATTACTTGTTTCAGGTAAAAGCAGTTGTGTATTTTGTTCTGAATGTTACAAGAACTTTTGAGAGGAGATGTCTTCAGCATTTGAGAGAGACGTGACACAGATTAGCAGCTGTGGTTGGACCACCTCAAGGATTTTCACGCTCTGTTGTCCATCTCCAGTCTCTTCTTGATTTGAACAGACTGTAGAAGGGACTGGCTGATCAAGTAAAAAGTGTACTTTACCTTGCCAACATTGTCTGTAACTAAACTGAAATCTGACACTGAAAAGATAATGTATAGAGAGGTTTGGCCCATTTGCATTTCGTTACATTATACTAGTAGTTCGATAGAGGCTTTCTTCCCATATATACCCAATAACTGAATGCGTCCATTGAAAACAACATCTTTATGCTTCAAATATTTGCACTAAAACCACATATTGGTGTATTTAGTGGCCTCTATTGTCCATGCAACACACTGCAATCCCAAATCCTCAGCCGGTTGCCAGTTTCTACATGCAGTGTTGCAAAAACCTGTAACAAAAACCTATTCACTTTCAAACAGTGTAGACATTGAAGACTGAACGCACGAATAGGAAGCCACTTTGTTTCACAGCAGCCCAAGCAACCCATTTGACCTTGTGTGTTTGACAGCTCCATACATAAAACACAATACATGTTTATAGTACCCAGATCAGAATGTAGTTGTTGGGTTCTGTCCTACTCTGCTCAAAACCTGCGGGGTGTCAAAATGATGTAATGAAAGCCTCTGAAACACCCTGAAACAACTGCTATGTTTCACTTTCTGAGCATTGAGAGAGGAAGAGAGGAGGGAGAAGAAGGGAGGGGAAGGGTGTTGAGAGAGGAGAGAAGGGGAGAAGGAGGTAAGTGATGTAATTCCTAGATGAGATGACTAAAGATCAGTAAAGATTATGTAAAACTGACCTCTTGGCTCTTACACCCCCAAAGTCTATCATTTTACTAGACATCTGAACATAGTGGTGAGTTTCCGTAGAGTGCTACAAGAGTATGCAGCCACTGTGTCCTTGGGCAAGACGCTTAACAGACTGTGGGACATCCGAAGACAAGCCATCATAAAAGTTAAATTTTGTACTATTTACATCTTCCAACTTTATGATTTAAAGTTTAAAGTTGCATTGTGCAACTTTTTTGGTGGAGGGTCTGTCAAATGCTTTTAGACTTAGACACTTTATTGATTGATACACAAGGGAAATTACTTGGACCCAGTAGCTCACACATCACAAAATAATATAATAACAAAGAGTAAAAATATAAATAGTAATAATACATTTTACATGAGTCGCAAAAAATATAGCAACAGACAGGTGTCAAATAAGGCATGATTATATAAATGTATTTACATTTATATAATTTACATTTATATACATTTGCATTTATATACATTTACATGCATAGAGATTCAACGATATTCAATATAATATCGAATCATTCAAGACTGGTCTCATGATTCGATACACTTGTGTGGTCGATACACATGTGTCCCTCCATGCACGCTGTGTTGTCATTTATTTAGGTCCAAAAGGGAAACAGTTATTCAGAGTCCTTCTCAGATGCAGCAAAGAAACAGCTCCATAGGGACTTACAGCTGAGGTATTCTAACAAAGGTGGATTTCATCACTTTTTGTTTTATGTTAATAGATACAGGAATGACAAAGATATTAACTTTTAAAAACTTTAGAATCACTTTTGGCTTTACATTGGCTTTAATCAAATGCGCTCCTATACGCACCCACAATACAAGCAATCTTTTTCTCAGACTCTGTCTCATAAGTTTTAGTCAGAAAACGGTCACAGGAGTGTGCATGCAGTGAGAGGAGAGATAAACTCAGGAGGAAAAGAAATCCTCAAATCATCATCAAAAAAGGAAAGGTCTGATAGTTTAAATGGTCTACCACTCTATACTAAAAGTAAAGCCATTATTTATTATCTTGTTTTATTGCATGCTACATTTTCCTGCTGTTCTTGATCTGTGCGTTGCAACACTGGAATTTCCCCACTGTGGGACTAATAAAGGCATATCTTATCTTATCTTAGACTGGCTATTATAAAATATAAAATAGCCTGAGAAAGCTCTGTTTTTATTTTCACTGAATAAAAATTCTGAGCAGTAAATCACTGAACCAAATGAACTGAAACACTTCACAGTAAATGAACTGTAATGTATTATGTATCATGTATGTATTGTTTCATAAATATCATAGTGTTATTATATTATACCCATTAGCAGAAAAAAATTAAATGTGTTTTTTTTTTTTTTTTTTTTTTGAATCTTAAAACATCTTGAAATTGATATGACCCATGTATCAAGATACATATCGACTCTTTAGTTAGTAGTCGTTTTCTCCATGGAGATGTTCTTGCTTCATCATTAAACCTTTCTAACTTCATGGAGACAAAATCAGACCAAGTTACAAGTCAGAGCTGTGGAGAAGCAACTCCAGTCAGAATTTTTCTAGATGCTGTATTTCTGAGCTATAAAACTACCTGCATTTGAATAAGGCTTCTGAAACACCCTGAAAGAACTGCTATGTTTCACTTTCCGAGTGTTGAGTGAAAAAGAGAGAGCATGAAGAAGAGGAGGGAGGAGGGAGAAGGGAGAAGGAAGGAGGGAGGGAAAGGGTGTTGAGAGAGGAGAGGGAGAGAAGGAGCCAAGCCAAGGACTCGGGGTTTGATGTGGGCGTTTTTCTGACAGCAGTAATTCTCCAGCCTACAGAATTTCATCAACAAGACCTGTGTTTAAGCCTTGCCGCAGGGACTAGGAGCTTTCAAGTCCACCGCTCTGACAGCCAGATTTATTAGTCCTGAAATTTGTACAGATCACGCGTCACTCATGGCAAACTGTCAAGGTGTCAGAGAAAGCTACGTTCCTGCAGGGCCCTTTTTGATTTTCCTTTTCTTCAACGGGGACGGCAGATATTTCATTTCGTCGATTTTATTTTTTATTTTTTTCCTCGCCCTGGCTCCAGCGCCGAACATTATCGCAGTTTGAGCCAATAGATGGAGGAACAGCAATCACTTCCCACTTAAGTCGACGCCATCCAAGAGCTTTAGACGTGAGGCGGAAATAAAGAATGACATAAATCAAGAGAAAGTACATTTTGGCTGAGATTAAAATGCAAAAAAGGGGGGATTTATAGAGGTTTTGTTTTTTTTTGTTTTTTTGGTAAAGTCTGGTTACAGTTTCTGGGCAGTGGATCAACCCTGGAGTGGAGCAGGGTTTTGGGAGTGAGGTTTGGGAGTGAGGTGTTGAGTGAAATAAAGGAGGAAAACAGGCCATCAGCAGGTTAGATTTATGAGCTGCTCTGTGGAACTTCTCACCGTGAAGGCTAGTGTTTAGAGCAGAAACACATGCGCCGGGGAGGATCAACACAAACTGTATTTTACCATGGATTTCATCAGGGGCTTATGATTTAGAGGTCCTATATTCCTCAAAATTTACTCTTAAAAACATACCTCAAATTGTGTTTTGTTTCATTCACAGATATTTGAGAACTCCTTTATTATTAGTATACATCTCCACAGCTCAAAATACTCTGTTCCACCTTGTGATGTGATTTAAGCTGTAGATTTCAATTTGTTTAATAGAGATTGGAAGTTCCAGGGCTGGAAATATCTAAATAATTCTAGTGAAAGTGTATGGAAAATATTATTTAAAATACACTGGAGCATTTCCTGTATTACCACATGACGTCACAAGGTGGAACAGAGTGTTTTCTGTCTGAGAGATGAATTAAATCTAAATATGCCAGATCTCTGTGTGAATGGCAAGACACAACGGCAGTATTAGGAAACAACATAATAATATAGATCAGAAAATAGCATAAAATAGTTAAGTACAAATTGTGCAGTCTACTAGTATGTGGTTATCTGGCGCCATTAATCTGGCTTGTTTCCTCATCTCATTTACTCACTTGAAGTTGCATTTACAGTGATTCAGAGGGAGTCACATGACCTCCACACCCTACTCTGCAAAAACGGATTTTCTAGTTAAACTGACTTGAGCAGATTCATCTTAAAAGATACATTTTTTAAAGTTTTTTTTTTTTTTTTAATGAAATTAGATTTTTTAAAAACAGTTTCAAGGTATTGCATCCTGACATACACTATATTGCTCACCTGCCTTGACGTGTATGAACTTAAGTGACATCCCATTCTTAATCCATGGGGTTTAATATGATGTCGGTCCACCCTTTGTAGCTATAACAGCTTCAATGCATCTGGGAAGGCTGTCCACAAGGTTTAGGAGTGTGTTTATGGGAATTTTTGACCACTCTTCCAGAAGCACATGAGGTCACATACTGATGTTGGACGAGAAGGCCTGGCTCTCAGTCTCCACTCTAATTCATCCCAAAGGTGTTCTATTAGGTTGAGGTCAGGACTCTGTGCAGGCCAGTCAAGTTCATCCACACCAAACTCTCTCATACATGTCTTTATGGGCCTTGCTTGTCATGTTAAAGAGGAAGGGGCCATGTCCAAACTGTTACCACAAAGATGGGAGCATGGACTTGTTCAAAATCTCTCGGTATGCTGAAGCATTCAGAGTTCCTTTCACTGGAACTAAGAGGCCAAGCCCAGCTCCTGAAAAACAACCTCACACCATAATCCCCCTCCACCAAACTTTACACTTGGCACAATGCAGTCAGACAAGTACCGTTCTTCTGGCAACCGCCAAACCTAGACTCGTCCATCAGCTTGCCAGATGGAGAAGCGTGAACTCTAGAGTCCAGTGGCAGATCTTTACACCACTGCATCCAATGGTTTGCATTGCACTTAGTGATGGCTTGGATGCAGCTGCTTAGCCATGGAAACCCATTCCATCAGCAACCGCTGATACTGACACATTGTGGCTGAGTTGCTGTTGTTCATAATCATTTCCTCTTTGTTATAATACCACTGACAGTTAACTGTGGAATATTTAGGAGCGAGGACATTTCACAACTGGACTTGTTGCACAGGTGCCATCCTATCACTGAGCTCCTGAGAGTAACCCATTCTTTCACAAATCTTTGTAGAAACAGTCTGCAGGCCTAGGTGCTTGAGTTTATTCATCTGTGGCCACCTGATTTCCATTATTTGGATGGGTGAGTGAATACTTATACAATATAATGTATCTTATCTGCTAGATATTACAACTTATTCTAAGCACTTTTTATATGGTCACATGTTTATAAAGTGCTTTTCCACATTCAAGGCACTTAGAGTGCTTTACAACAAGGAACCACTCACCCATTCACACACACACACACTCATACATCAGTGTATGCAGACACTGGGAGCGAGGTGGGTTAAGTGTCTTGCCCAAGGACACAATGACAACAATCATCTGTGGGAGCTGGAATCACACCACAAACTTGTGGTTTGGTGGTAAATAATAGCCTAATATAAGACATGTTATATACTAGAAATAAGCAGATTGGCATCTATTTTAAGCAATAATGACTTGCCATGACTCCTTGAAACTAGTATTTTCTGCTTAAAACAAGATTTGTATTTTGTCTTGTTTTAAGAAAACTTGATAAAAGGAGAAATTCAATTTGTCAACTGGACAAAGTTTGTTTGGTCGAAAACGTTTCGCCGCTCATCCAAGAGGCTTCGTCAGTTCTTAAGAAAACTTGTTAAGTGAAAATTTTTTTACTGCACTGCCAGATAATTTCACTTAAAATAGGGCTTTTTTTAAACCTCGGAATTAGCCATGTTTTCTTATTATTTGATAGGAATTTTGCAGTGTATTGGTGGTTTTTAGATTTTAGAATGTTATGATATGATGGGTGGCAGGAGCCTTTTTTACCTATTGATAATGCTGTACTTTTCCATCAAATATCCAAAAGGTAAAACAATTTACTTTAACTTTTGGTGCTTCCATCTATAGTAAATATTATTAGCCTATAGAATGTGAATGTTATCATGTCATCTGAAACCTGGTAAATACAGACTTGACCCTTGACCTTGAAGTGCAGAGTGCAACAAACCAAAGCTGTGCAGGATAAAGTTTCCAACCCGGAGGCAGTGATGGACAAGGTGAAGGATGAAGGCAAATGAAGTTTAGAGATGCTGTACCTGGGAGGAGGACATGTTTTTGTTTTTATTTTAGTTATCATGTTTGTGGTTTTCAAAGGTGGCAGAGTACGTGTCACACCACAATAAAACTGCTCCGACACAAATGTAGGAGCAGAATGAGAAGAAAGAACACGTAGAAACAGGGCAGTAGACAGGGAGGAACAAAGGGGTCTGTTGTCCTGGGCCCCAGAGCTTTTTGGGCGATCAGTAAACATTTTCTAAAACTGACCAAAGTCTCCATCTGATCAACAGTTTGGTAGAGTGCTACAAGTGTAAACAGCCACTGTGTCCTTGGGCAAGACATACTGTGGAACCTCTGAAGACAAGCCACTATCTTTATTATTTAAAGGTGCTTTGTGTGACTTTTCTGGTGGAGGATCCGTCAAATGCTTTTCTCCATGGAGATGTTATTGCTTCGTCTGGAATGTTTTCACACTATGGGACCATTCTATCTTCATGAAGATCAAACCAGATGAAGTTACAGGTCAGATCTATCGAGAGGAAACCCCGGTCACAGTCAGAATGCCTGTTTTGCTAGGTATTTTTGAGTTATAAAACCATCTGTAATTTAATAAATGTAAGGTAGAGCTGTTTAATGTCATACTGTGGAACATTCAGGCAGAGCAATCCCCAATAGATCTTCATAGAAACAAGCAGGTGATGAACCCCTTAACAAAAAAGTTACACAGTGCACCTTTAAAGCATTTTTTTTAAATCCAGTGGCAGTCTTATATAGCCTAACGGATAAATCACGTAGGATAGCTGACACTGCTAATACACATTCTGAACACTTAGTGCTTTGTCCAAGTGAAAAAGGGCTTTTGGCTGGCTGCTCTCGTCTCCCTTCAGCTCCACATCTGCTTGGGATATTTCAGACATAATTAGTCATATTGAGCTTGTCTGAAGATGCATTTATTATCCAGAAAAGAACACAAACAATTTGAGAAATGAGAGGAAGCGAGGTGACACCTGTGTCGACGTTTAAATAAATCATTTGGACGTGATTGAAATCGCAAGGCGCGTTGGTGGGACAGAGGAGAGCTGGCTTTTTTCAGGAAGGCTTGTGTTGTTAATGTAATTCATTTGTGAGGGGAAAAAAACAGTGGTGATTAGCAGAGGTTTATTTTACGTATTGTACACTGCAAAACTGCTGTTATAGTGGTAAAATGTACTGTAAATATTATACTTTATCGGCAAATTGAAATATATTAATCTAAACATAATACAAGAAAATAATAAAGACATTGGTATATGCAAAATCGACTTTTTGGTGCTTGTTGCATGTGTGTGGTAGGTGTGTTAGTTTCAGAGTAGTTTCAGTGAAGTTAGCCCCTCCCTGCAGACATATATAAGGCAGTGTCCACCAGCATCTGACCAGAACTAAAGAAGCAGCTTGGATGAGCTGCAAAATGTATTTTCTTCAGCTGACAAATTGAATTTCTTCTTTCCCATGGATTCTCCTTGGATGACTGAGGGATTTTATACACGTTATGAAGTGGTTTTAGATGTCATCCATGTATGTTTGAGTAATCTAGTGATCTCTCCCGGGCCCTATTCAAACCCTTCCTACAGTTCTGTGCAATTGAGCGCAACAATTTTACGTAAATATACAAAAGCATAATACTAAAGAATACAATAAAACTTCACAAACCTGATGCGATGGCAGTAGTTTCATTAGTGAAATGCACACAGATTGTAAGGTGACCTGTGAGGCAGGTAAGGTAAACATAAAACAATTGCTAACAATGATAAAAGGAGAAGTTCAATTTGTCAACTGGACAAAGTTTGTTTGGTTGAAAACGTTTCGCCGCTCATCCGAGAGGCTTCGTCAGCTCTGGCCCTCATGCTGGTTAGACCCTGTTTATATCTAGCTGCAAGGGAGGAGCTATCTACCCTGAACAAAGCTCTGAACCTATCCCAGCTACTCTCTTTTGTTTTACGAATTCCTCTGGCGTCTAGTATTAGCATATCTATAAGCCCTAGGCGGCGCTCACTACACTGAAATAGCTCTGAAACTATCAACTAATCTGTCTCTTTGTATTTCAAATTTCTCTGGCGTCCAATTCCCTATTCAAGACAACGACCCTCTCCACTCCTCTGCAATGGCTTGTCTGTCCTAATGTTTCTTTGTCTGTTTTTGACTTTGGTTTGAGAATCGAATTATAGATGGGAGACAAGTTGTGTCTAACTCCCCCATTTCTGTTTAACGACGGATTCTCTTTTTTGACAAAAATAGCCTCTTTAACTCCCCTCTCAAACCAGTTCTTTTCCCTGGCTAAGATCTGAACCTCACTGTCCTCAAATGAATGGCCCGCGGCTTCTAGGTGAAGATGTACGGCAGATGACGGTCCACTCTGGCCCGCCCGCCTGTGTTGGTACATCCTTTTGTGAAGTGGCTGCTTGGTTTCCCCAATATAGCGCTCACTGCAGTCTTCACTACACTGAATGGAGTAGACCACATTGCTTTGTTTGTGGCTCGGTGTTTTGTCCTTTGGGTGGACGAGTTTTTGTCTTAAAGTGTTTGTGGGTTTGAAATAAACTGGAATTTCATATTGTCTGAAAATCCTCTGTAGTTTTTCTGAAACGCCGGCCAGGTACGGAATCGCTACCCCTTTCCTCCTGGGTTCGGATTCTCTGTTGTCTTGTTTCTTGCCCTTGTCTCTCTTGGTTTTGTTGACAGCCCATTTAGGATATCCACAAACAGAGAGGGCTTCCTGCACATGTTGTTCTTCTTTCTCCTTACCCTCTGTGCTTGTGGGAACCACTTGGGCCCTGTGTTGTAATGTCCGAATAACACCCAGTTTGTGCTGCAGTGGGTGGTGTGAATCAAAAAGCAGGTATTGGTCTGTGTGTGTGGGCTTCCTGAAGACTTCTACTTGGAGTCCCCGGTCTCCTCCTATCGTTACTGCACAATCTAAGAATTAGACACAACTTGTCTCCCATCTATAATTCGATTCTCAAACCAAAGTCAAAAACAGACAAAGAAACATTAGGACAGACAAGCCATTGCAGAGGGGTGGAGAGGGTCGTTGTCTTGAATAGGGAATTGGACGCCAGAGAAATTTGAAATACAAAGAGACAGATTAGTTGATAGTTTCAGAGCTATTTCAGTGTAGTGAGCGCCGCCTAGGGCTTATAGATATGCTAATACTAGATGCCAGAGGAATTCGTAAAACAAAAGAGAGTAGCTGGGATAGGTTCAGAGCTTTGTTCAGGGTAGTTAGCTCCTCCCTTGCAGCTAGATATAAACAGGGTCTAACCAGCATGAGGGCCAGAGCTGACGAAGCCTCTCGGATGAGCGGCGAAACGTTTTCAACCAAACAAACTTTGTCCAGTTGACAAATTGAACTTCTCCTTTTATCATGGATTCTACCTGGACGACTGAGGGACTTTTCACGAATTGCTAACAATCTCATTCTCTTTAAATTAAAAAATAATTAGCTCATGAACCATAAACATCAGCAGTTTGGATCAGTTTGGATCAGTTATTTGATGGAACTGATTTCTAAGCGCAGCTTTTTTTCAGTAACAAATTTGATAGACTTTAGTGCATCAACAAGAGAACAGTTATCAGTGACACAGATTATTGGTATAGGGTGATCAGTACAACCAGCATTAAGTTCAGAAAAAAACGTTGACAGAAATCCTCAGACATAGCTAATGTTTTACCTGCAAGCATGCTTCTGACAACTCTCTTGATTCCCTTTGACTGCAATGAAATAAGAGAGAACTGTCCATTGTCACCCACTAAAACAATAAAATGCCCACCTTGAGTTCCCCCATCTGAGAGATTGGCAAAAGATGCATATGTGAAAGTAATAATCTTTAAAGGAATAGTAACATATTTTTACAATCTGAAACTTATTTCAGTAATAAAACAATGTAAGTAACCCACCCATAGCACTTTGGTGTCATTTGGAGCATTTCCAGAGATTTTTTAGTTGAGCGATATCCGTAATGTGAGTGATTGGAGCACGATGTTGCGGTCACTAAATAACAAAAACTTTAGCTCTTTTCAAATGACAGAAGCTCATTGTGTCAGTGTAAACTTTCGCTTGAGTCAAAAATGGCCCGTAATCCGATACCATCCATGGTTTCGATTAGATGACATCACCGTGGACAGCGCGCATGCACGCATTCACAGCTGATTTGCGATAACACTGCGCTCTCAACTTTTCTGTTTTGAGCGAGATATGGCTGAAGATTCGGACTTGGAGACTGAAGAGGATTTATTTCAGTACATAGCTCTCAAGTCTCACGCTTTGAGAGTGTGACACACGCATTTCAACGAGTTCACACGTTCACACGCCACACATGGTATTTCTCAGGCTGAAATTTTGTTTAGCAATTCAATGAAACTCTAGCCACTGGTAGGGTTGCCAACCGTCCCTTGAAAAACGGAATCGTCCCGTATTTAGAAACAAAAGTACGCGTCCCGTATTGAGCTGAAAAGGGACGCACTTTGTCCTGTATTACCATGTGAATCAAAAATAGTGTCTAAAACAGAGTGCCCAATACGTTGGTCACCATCTACCAGTCGATCGGTGTCCGGTCTTGGTCTGGAGATGATTGTGATCACATTTCATTACGGCCGCTGCCTTTAGCAATAAACTTTTTACCGTGTTCTAGACAAGCACATGGGCTTTTACTGCAGCTAAGCAGCTACTGTCCAGACTACACATCCCGAGCTGATTCCATCCAGTGCAAGTCAAATTTTGTGAGAAGGTCATGCAAAGTGGGATCATCTAGAGTTCAAAAATTTTCCTTTTCAGTGACTTTCAGCTTTTTTCATTATTGGTCACTTTCATCCCTGTTTATATTAATTTATACAGTTTTAAGTTAAGAAGGACATATATTTATCTTTATTCTGTTAATTTTGTTATTTAGTATTAAAAATAAATTGCTGATAATTATTTATTTTCCCTGTGTTCATATCACTCAGATATGCATCTAATTCAAATCCAGTTTGAGTCAAATAGTTTAAAAATCGCACATACAAAAAAGGGCTAAAAAGATTCACTACACCACGAAGGGTGAAGGCAATCGGGCCGGCCAGTCCTGCCAATGATGTGTCCCTTATTTATTTTTCAGGGAGTTGGCAGCCCTAGCCACTGGTCACAGTGCTTCTGTGCCCAGAACATCAGTCTGTGTGGCTCAGAAGAGTTATCCAGGCACCACGCCCTTTTCAGCCAATCAGAAACTAGATTGTTCTGTTGTCGGGCAGACCGTAGAGTCTAGTTTCAGCTAAGCGCGCATTGCACTGTCAGTGATAATTGAAGGACGGCAACTGAACACGAGTGAGACGAACGAATGATGACAAAATGGTGAATGACAAACAAACATCTAACTCAGGACTGAGAACCATCAGGTAATAACTTCATTTATATAACTCTCATTTGTTGCTTTGTAGTTTTGCTCTTTAGACCAACATTTACACCTGTCCATTTCAAGCTCCCCCCCACTGACACATTGAGCTTCTGTAATTTGAAGAGAGCTTAAGGTTGTGTTATTTGGTGACGCACCTCACGTTACGGAGGTGCGTCAACTAAAAAATCTTGACGCACCTAAAAATGCGTCAAAATTTAGATATGACAGCTCCTGCTTCCATCATTATGCTTTTTACTCTGTTATACCAATACAGTAAGGCATCAGCTAAACCAGGGGTCGGCAACCTTTACCACTCAAAGAGCCATTTGGACCTGTTTCACTGGGAGCCAAAAAAAAGTTTGTTTTTTTTTGTTTTTGTTTTTTTTACCTTTGTGCCATAGAATTACATTGTGAAAATGAACAAACTAAAATAAAATACTTTTTAAATTAAATACTGTGTTTTTTAAATAGTGTATCAACCCGCATTGTGTTCTGCATCCTGATTGGCTAGGGGACTGTAAACCTTTGTCTTTGTCAGTCATTCTCCTCCGTGCCGTGTCCCCAGAACAGTACAGAATGTGTTCAGTTTGCCAAATTTATTTAAATGTTCGATCATGAGCAGTGTGACTCTGAAGCAGTGACGGACTGAGCAGTCTGGCATTTGGGCACATGCCAGAATGGCCGCGGCCGTGCGTCTCACCTGGGGTCGGTCGCACCGGTCATGCTGCTCTATCATGGATTTGACCACAATGAGCAGGTGCACGTGTCCGCACGCACTCTTCTCCGGGTCTTACTACAGTTCTGTGTTTGAATGAGAAGCAGTCCGAGCCACACCAAGGTCCGCTTTCAGCCCCAGTGTGTCCTTCTCTGGAGCATGAGGAAGGATGCAAAGACCAGGGACAGACTCAGCACTGGCTTCAACAGACCCAAAAAGAGACGCTTCCTACGGATCCAGTGACTCATGTCTCCGCGCCCCTCGCACATCCAGCCGGACTCCCGGAGCTGTGTGACCGGTGTGCACGGTGCAGAGCTGTAGAACTCCTGTCCCCTGTTCCACGGTCTACGGGGCCGCTTGTAGGTGCAAAATGCCAGGACCGTTTTTTGATCCCAGTCTGTCACTGCTCTGAAGCAGTGCTCCCACCCACAACAGCGCAGCGGCGCCAGGCGCCTCGTCAGAGGAACTGTGAAATACATGCATATTTATATACGCAATATAAAGCTGACTACTTCACGGATTTCGCCTATCCTGGGTTATTTTTACAATGTAACCCCCGCGGTAAATGAGGGACCACTGTACTGAGCCGCATCAGAGGGATCAGAGAGCACCACTCTCTGTGTTTCTGAATGTCACAACTTGACCTATCTTTACATTTATGTTTCCAGCATCCAGTCTCTCTGCCACTACATTTTCAGGAACAAGCAGTGGATCATTGTCAGTACTTTCTACATGTCTCTCGTCTTCTGTATCCTCGTTTATGTCATTTGAGTGTTGCTCATCCCTGTTTTCTTTGTCATAGCTAATCTGAGGTTCTTCATGTTCCTAAGTGACTTTCCTAAGCCTGAGCTGGTGAACTCTGACACAGGTGCTTCCGTGCTTAACAAACAAACAACAGCACCGTCCTGCCTAATGACCACCCCTGGCTCTTCCCACTCTGGACAGTCCACACGTTTGTAAAATACCTTGTCTCCCTGTTCATACCTCTCATTGTTGGGACGCAGCTGTTTCTTTAGTGCTCTCCAGCTCTACTCTGAAAAGGCCCTCCTCTGTGAAGGCCTTCCTCGCAGTGTGCAAAGCTGAAATGTGCTTGGCCACCCACTCACTCTTGGTAGTGCCCTCCAGCACTGGTGATTTGTCAATCAACACAGAGGGTAGGTTCAGATTCTGCCCAAACAGATTAAGATTAGGCCTTTATTTGGTCTCACACACAATGACACAGTGACACACGGGAGAAATTTGACTTCTGCATTTGACCCATCCTTTTCAGGAGCAGTGAGCAGCCATCTTTCGGCACCCGTAGGGCAGTACCGTGAAGGGTCTTGCCCAAGGACCCACACTGGTTTTCTCATTGCCAGGGGGAGGATTTGAACCCAGGTACAGAGGGATCAGAGAGCACCACTCTCTGTGTTTCTGAATGTCACAACTTGACCTATCTTTACATTTATGTTTCCAGCATCCAGTCTCTCTGCCACTACATTTTCAGGAACGTTTGTAAAATACCTTGTCTCCCTGTTCATACCTCTCATTGTTGGGACGTAGCTGTTTCTTTAGTGCTCTCCAGCTCTACTCTGAAAAGGCCCTCCTCTGTGAAGGCCTTCCTCGCAGTGTGCAAAGCTGAAATGTGCTTGGCCACCCACTCACTCTTGGTAGTGCCCTCCAGCACTGGTGATTTGTCAATCAACACAGAGGGTAGGTTCAGATTCTGCCCAGTGAGCAGCCATCTTTCGGCACCCGTAGGGCAGTACCGTGAAGGGTCTTGCCCAAGGACCCACACTGGTCCCACAGGGGGAGGATTTGAACCCAGGTACAGAGGGATCAGAGAGCACCACTCTCTGTGTTTCTGAATGTCACAACTTGACCTATCTTTACATTTATGTTTCCAGCATCCAGTCTCTCTGCCACTACATTTTCAGGAACGTTTGTAAAATACCTTGTCTCCCTGTTCATACCTCTCATTGTTGGGACGCAGCTGTTTCTTTAGTGCTCTCCAGCTCTACTCTGAAAAGGCCCTCCTCTGTGAAGGCCTTCCTCGCAGTGTGCAAAGCTGAAATGTGCTTGGCCACCCACTCACTCTTGGTAGTGCCCTCCAGCACTGGTGATTTGTCAATCAACACAGAGGGTAGGTTCAGATTCTGCCCAGTGAGCAGCCATCTTTCGGCACCCGTAGGGCAGTACCGTGAAGGGTCTTGCCCAAGGACCCACACTGGTTTTCTCATTGCCAGGGGGAGGATTTGAACCCAGGTACAGAGGGATCAGAGAGCACCACTCTCTGTGTTTCTGAATGTCACAACTTGACCTATCTTTACATTTATGTTTCCAGCATCCAGTCTCTCTGCCACTACATTTTCAGGAACGTTTGTAAAATACCTTGTCTCCCTGTTCATACCTCTCATTGTTGGGACGCAGCTGTTTCTTTAGTGCTCTCCAGCTCTACTCTGAAAAGGCCCTCCTCTGTGAAGGCCTTCCTCGCAGTGTGCAAAGCTGAAATGTGCTTGGCCACCCACTCACTCTTGGTAGTGCCCTCCAGCACTGGTGATTTGTCAATCAACACAGAGGGTAGGTTCAGATTCTGCCCAAACAGATTAAGATTAGGCCTTTATTTGGTCTCACACACAATGACACAGTGACACACGGGAGAAATTTGACTTCTGCATTTGACCCATCCTTTTCAGGAGCAGTGAGCAGCCATCTTTCGGCACCCGTAGGGCAGTACCGTGAAGGGTCTTGCCCAAGGACCCACACTGGTTTTCTCATTGCCAGGGGGAGGATTTGAACCCAGGTACAGAGGGATCAGAGAGCACCACTCTCTGTGTTTCTGAATGTCACAACTTGACCTATCTTTACATTTATGTTTCCAGCATCCAGTCTCTCTGCCACTACATTTTCAGGAACAAGCAGTGGATCATTGTCAGTACTTTCTACATGTCTCTCGTCTTCTGTATCCTCGTTTATGTCATTTGAGTGTTGCTCATCCCTGTTTTCTTTGTCATAGCTAATCTGAGGTTCTTCATGTTCCTAAGTGACTTTCCTAAGCCTGAGCTGGTGAACTCTGACACAGGTGCTTCCGTGCTTAACAAACAAACAACAGCACCGTCCTGCCTAATGACCACCCCTGGCTCTTCCCACTCTGGACAGTCCACACGTTTGTAAAATACCTTGTCTCCCTGTTCATACCTCTCATTGTTGGGACGCAGCTGTTTCTTTAGTGCTCTCCAGCTCTACTCTGAAAAGGCCCTCCTCTGTGAAGGCCTTCCTCGCAGTGTGCAAAGCTGAAATGTGCTTGGCCACCCACTCACTCTTGGTAGTGCCCTCCAGCACTGGTGATTTGTCAATCAACACAGAGGGTAGGTTCAGATTCTGCCCAAACAGATTAAGATTAGGCCTTTATTTGGTCTCACACACAATGACACAGTGACACACGGGAGAAATTTGACTTCTGCATTTGACCCATCCTTTTCAGGAGCAGTGAGCAGCCATCTTTCGGCACCCGTAGGGCAGTACCGTGAAGGGTCTTGCCCAAGGACCCACACTGGTTTTCTCATTGCCAGGGGGAGGATTTGAACCCAGGTACCCCTGGGGGAAAGTCAGTGACTTACCAGTTGATCAACCAAGCTGGTTAGCTCAACAAGCTGATGTGGACTGTAGCCGTGGACTCTTTGCATTCAGTTCTTTGGCATGAGAGCCCAGTCCATGGCAGTACTCCAGTCACATCTAGTGCTAGTTTCCACTTTCAGTGTGATCTCAGTCAGGGTGTGATTGTGGCGCTCTAGCAGTCCATTACTCCACGGGCTGTACGCAGGTGTGGTCTTCACTTCAATATTAAAGTTTTCAGCCATGTCTCTCACTTCTTCATTATTAAACTCCCCACCACTGAATAACTTTTGTGGTGGGCCGTGCACACTGATAGAATTATGGATAAAATGCTTGACTATTTCAGAAGACCTCTTGGTGGTCAGGACACTTCCTGACCTAAATCGAGTGAACTGGTCAATAATGTGTAAGTACCAAGTGTGTGCGCGGACACGTGCACCCGCTCATCGTGGTCAAATCCGTGACAGAGCAGCATGACCGGTGTCCCACCCAGGGCTGCAAGCACGAGACCGAGGCAGTGTCCGGACCGTGCCTCCCCCTCGGGACGCGGCCACAGCCAACGCGGCAGTCTGAGCCACGAAGTGAACACGCACAAGAGCCGCACGAAACAAGGCATGTGGTGGTTTAATCCTGGTTTAGACCTGGTCTAGTCCTGGTTTAGTCCTGGTTTAGACCTGGTTTAGACCTGGTTTAGACCTGGTTTAGACCTGGTTTAGACCTGGTTTAGACCTGGTTTAGACGTGGTTTAGACGTGGTTTAGACCCGGTTTAGTCCTGGTTTAGACCTGGTTTAGTCCACGTTTAGTCCTGGTCTACTTCCGGTCTAGTCCCGGTCTGGTCCTCATGGGTTAGCTAATCCCGGTCTGGTCCCGGTCTGGTCCCGGTCTAGTCCCAGTCTGGTCCTCATGTCTTAGTCCCGGTCTACTCCCGGTCTAGTCCTGGTCTAGTTCCAGTCTGGTCCTCAAGTCCAGGTCTGGACTTCCTACAGAAGTAATATCTCCACGGAGACAAGCAGGTGGCAGATCATACACCAGAAAAGCTGCACAGTGCACCTTTAACGATTGGGACAACAAAAACTAACCAATAAATGAATGACAACAAACGATAAATTAACTCTGTAGCACGCTCTAATGTTTTTCAAAATGTGTGCGGGACTTTTGACATGTTACAACACCTATCAGCATCATTAATCAGCATCATTAATCTTTACTTTCATTATTGAACTTCAATAAATCAATTTAATTATAAACTGCAGCCAATGTTTTAATAAAAAAAAAAAAAAACAGACTCCGTGTTTGTGCATCTCATTTTCAGAGTCAAGCATATGTTGCTTCCCTGTGCCAACAGGTGACAACAAATATGTATGAACTGTATTTTAAGTATTTATTCATCAAACAATGTCACTCCTTCAAATCAATCTACTTTTGACGTGGCTTTAGAAATACATAAGCCACTTTGATCCTCTGAACTCTACATCCTCTTGTATCTATAGCTATTCCTGGTGTCGGCTTATATCTCAGTACAAGGAATGTTTAATTAGGTTCCAATGCAGCATATTCAGTCAAATGTAGCCACAGGTTTCACAAGCCATTGTGTTTGCTTTTATCTGAATTAATGAGGAGGATTAATGACTTAAGTGAATGTAATGTATATATGTGGAGTAAACTTACCATAGCCTGATCTGCAAAGAAAAGTAAAGAAAAATAAAGTATAGGTCAAGGTTTCCCATCCCTGAAGAAGTGCTCTGTGTGTGTGTGTTTCCTGAAAGTAGAATTTGAAGTGACAGAACCCGATCTTAAATAACAGATAAATGATGTGAGGTGCCTCTGCGATAGTCTTTTGGAAGTAACATTAGCCTGAATGTTCACTCACCTGAAGAGCAACTGCTCACTCCTCAATGCAGCTGTTCAAGTAAAGCTCTGACTGTCACGGATTATATCAGGCGTATGAGCGTCCTGTTTGGAACTGAGGAAAAACTCATGGTATCATTTTGGTTTAGGGACCACATATTGTCAGAATTATATTTCTGTAATTTTTGTACAAACAAGATCAGTGAAATGTGAAATGAAGGAGCTCAGTGGACACTTGGACACTTGGAACAAAATGACACCTCCGATGAGGTTCTGTCTGAACTTGGACAGATTCACCGTTGATCAGACTCACATCTTTGTAAAGTATGCAACTGTTCTAGCTGTCGCTGAGAGCGGACGTGTTTCTTTTTTCGCCCTTATCAGCTGTTCTGTGTTTTTTCTCTCGTCTCGTCTCTTTTTCTCCTTATTGGAACAGATTTTTCAAAATCCTAAATTATGGAATTGATAAGCTGGTCCCTCAACACGATTGACACACTTTTTTCACGGAGAAGTACCGGTCCTGGAGAACCAGGCTGTCCTGATGGTACTTTCGCTCCTGGATACACGAGGGAGGCTTGGTACAAGTGGAATGTTGTGTGTCTGGCACCGCTGTTCCTAGAGGACGTTGAGGACATTTACCTATTTGGATTTTTGATAGCTGGACATCTGTTGTTTGGCCTAGGGATGTTCTTAGTCTATCGGAAAATTGGAAAGCTGACAGCAAACAAAGAATCGCCGAGCTGTCTGCTGTAATTTCGCACCACAGTGGAGCCATTGCTGACCTAGTGAAGGGATTAAATCAAAAAGTGATACAGGTTGAGGAACATCTCCAACCAGAGGATACCTCTTGACGTCTGGACACCATCACGAGCATGCTTACAGAAATGTGCAGAAATAGTGCAGCACAGTCTGCGGCTACTTCTGTATGCCAGGAGGAACTGTCTAGGACTCTAGCGACTCTAAAAGGTGACATGAAGTTGGGGGTCTGACAGAACCAGGGTTCTGGCTAATTGCCTGTTCGCCTGGGTCTCTAAAATGTATTGATTATGCTAAATTAGTCCCCTTGGTGTATTTAATCAGTCTCCTTGAAAAATCTCTGTATCAACAGGACTCTTCGTTGTTTTGACTCTGCTCTCCGGCACAAGACTTCCAAGGTCACAGCTGTCGTTTTTGTTTGTCACGGCACACTATAAACATGGACATATCAATTCTGCTGGGAACACTCTGCACAATTATTATGTAAACACGTTGCCCTGTCTATTTAGTAATGTTCACCTCAGCTTCAGTTTTCAATCAATTTCATCAATATTCTGGTCTGCTCCCCTTCCCCGCCCTCCCATTTGCCACCTCACAAAAAGATGCCGTGTGTTACCTGTCCCATTGTTTTTGTCGTACTATGTTTATGAATATTGTTATTGATTGTACTTGCATCTGTTTCTACTCTGTTGTCTCCAAGATGGCAGAGCATGCATGCGCTGCGGCCCCTCCCCTGGCCGTCACTATCACTGTCTCTGCTTGGCCAGGGAGAAATGATATTTCAATTTCGCTGTATGACATGTACATGTGGCAGAATTCGACAATAAAGCTAACTATGAGTACTATGACAATGCTGACATTCTGGATCTCAGGTAAACATATTAATGCCTAGCTAGCAGTAGGTAACAACGTGATATTGCAGATTTTTACATTGGATGCCCTTCCTGTCGCAAACAACCAATAGACTGTATACATAAATGGACATGTGTGTAGAATCCCTCAGTGGTCCAGGTAGAATCCATGGCAAAAAGAGAAATTCAGAACTGAAGAAGCAGCTTGGATGAGCTGCAAAATGTATTTGACCAAATAAACTTTTATCCAGTTGACAAACTGAATTTCTCCTTTTGCCATGGATTTTATCTCGATGACTGAGGGATTCTACACACATCTTAAGAACAACTACTTGTTCTCCCCCAGACCCCCTTTCTTCACCTGAGACAATCCCTTTGGTCCTCTACACTCCCCCTGTTTCTCTTAGCCCTTGTGCCCAGTGGTGTTTATTCCCGTGCCCACATCCCTCGATATGTCTTCTGAGTGCTTTGCGAATGTTATTGTGGTGTTAAAATATGTACCTTGTAATAATAAAAGATTAAAAAAAAAAAAAAAAGAATAACTACGAGCTAACCATTGTTGGACTGGTAAGAAACAGAACTGAAGAAGCAGCTTGGATGAGCTGAGAAACATATTCGACCAAATAAACTTTTGTCAAGTTGACAAATTGAATTTCTCCTTTTGCCATAAATTGACATAGCTAGCACGGTAGCTGCCATTCCAAATAGGAAGTTCTTCTGGCTCCTTCTGATCCTGGCTTCCATTGACTTACATTGGAATATTGGGCTGTCTCTCTGTAACTGCTGCAGAGAGGCTTGTTATTTTAGTGTTAAAATGTTTGTATTAACCCACTCTACCTGATCTATATGTTTGTTTTTCCACTGTTTATTCTGTTAAAAAAAATCATATTCATAAGCTAGAGCCTGGCTCCAAATTCGCTCCTGTAACCGCGAGCATCGCAAGTTTCATTTGAGTGGTGCCGAACACTATGGGTGACGTCACACTTACTTAGTCCACTTCTTTATACAGTCTATGAAACAACCACATCCCTGGACCATGTAAACAGTTTAAGTTTCAATGACTGAACCAGCTCCCTTTATTCTACCAACATTGCCACTAATCCAATTTCAGGCTTTCAACGATTCCCAGCATACAATCTTGTGCTCCATTGTTTAGCGACCCTGTTTACACTGACAAAGGAACAGAACATAGAGCGAAATAACCTTTATAATTCCCTATGCGAGTTTTTCTCAGGGCAAACACGAAACCCTAACCAAGTCTTTCCACACTGTCGTGCACTCGCCTCACAATACCGTGGATTAAGCCTACCTTTGAGACAGCCTTGAGTCAAAGGAGATAAAAAAAATGTGACTGGCACCCAAAATGGCGTCTGTCAAGAGGAGAAAAGGTGAAGATGAAAGAAGATGTCAGAGCGATGTGATGTGTGCTCGGCCTGGGGGCACCTCTGCTCCTCTGACAGACTTTAATAAAAGCCTCTCCCCGACTGCAGTGACTGATGGGCTGTGGCGAGTCTCCAGCAGCACCCAAAGGAGAGCAGCACCCAGGGGTGAGCAGACAGGACGCGCCCCACCTGACACCGAGCTTTGAACTGACAGCTTTGTGTGCTGTGTACATGTGTGTTTACGAGGGAATATAGGTCAATAGAAGATGGGTGCAGCGGGGAAGGTAGATTACGGATTTGGGTGTGGGAGTTATAGAACAGGTTTTTATTGTTTCTTTCTATTTGTTATTTTCTGTAATGGCATCTGTGGTTAATATTGATTATAGCTTCACGCAAACCAGGTGGCAGTCTGTGTAAAGAAAAAGTTGAAAAATAAAAGTTAAAGGTGCACTATGTAACTTTTTGTTTGGGGGTCCGTCAC
Source organism: Paratrypauchen microcephalus (assembly GCA_036785185.1). Lineage (NCBI taxonomy): Eukaryota > Metazoa > Chordata > Actinopteri > Gobiiformes > Gobiidae > Paratrypauchen > Paratrypauchen microcephalus. Next base: position 3,972,107 of record JAVJIX010000090.1, on the reverse strand, counting down.
CTGCTGGTTTCTATGGATATGTCATTGTTCTGCCTGGAATGTTCCACAGTATGACATTAAACAGCTCTACCTTATATTTATTCAATTACAGGTGGTTTTATAGCTCAATAATACCTCGAAAAACAGGCTTTCTGACTGTGAGCGGGGTCGCCTCTCCACAGATCTGACCTGTAACTTGGTCTGGTTTGGTCTCTATGAAAATAGAATGGCTTAATGCCATACTGTTAACCATTCCAGACAAAACATCTCCATGTAGAAAATAATTTGATGGACCCTCCACCAGAAATGTCCTAAAAAGGAATAATCAAATAATAACTATTAGACCAGGTTTGACCCTTGTTTACAATATAGATACAGAATTATTTTTACTTTTGTCTCAAGTAAAATGATACAGGTTTTTCGACATGCTTTGACACTAAAGTCTAAATATTCAGCACAAATTCCAAAACTTCCAGTGTTAACTCTTAGATCAAAAATCCAAAACAGTAACCTACCTAACCTAAAGCATAGATTTAGCACTATTTAAACAAAGATTTCATTTGTAACACTCTCTTTGTACATGCTGTAGTCTGTGTACCAAAATACTGCATACTCTTACCATAGTCCATAGACCAAAGAGACCAAAGACAAAACTGAGCACACACACAAATCACAATATGACTCGATCTTATATAGAATCACAGAATCACTAGAAATACAATCTGAAAGATTTCTGTAGTGAAAACTTGCATGAAAACAAAACCTGACACAGCTCAGATATCATCTGCTAAAACATAGATCTGCTTTTTGTTCCCTAAATGATTGTGTAATATTGTATACATATTTACAGCATGTGCCTCTCTCTCAAACCATCAGAAACAGTGTCTGAATAGTTACATAAGTCTATAAATCTGAATCATAATCATAATTCATGTAATATTGCAGAACCTTTTATATAGAAGACTAAACATAAACAGAAATTGCAATTAAAACAAATAAAATTTAAAAGAATAGGTAGTACTAGATAGCTCTTGCAAACATTTAGAGGCAATTATCTAAAGTAAAATGTACAGTAAATATACTTGAACAGCAAATTTAATCGAATTTTTGGTGCTCTCTACCATGTTATAAATTTGAAGTGGTTTTATATGTCTTTCATGCATGTTTGAGTAATTTAGCGATCTCTCCCGGACCCTTTTGGCACCCACTTTACAGTTAGGAGTGCAGTTCTGTGTAACGCTCAGCCAAAAGCATGATACAAAATAATACACTATAGTACTAGCTGGCTCTTGCAAACATCTGCAGACAATTACCTAAGAGCTTGGAACAGAAAAATGACGTTGTCTCCGTATCATTAAATTTGACAAGTGATGTCAAATCACTCTTCGAGCCTGTAAGTACTTGGCATGTCACAACTTAAACTACAAGACAACTGTCGCATCTGTTTTCTTCTATGGTTTATTTGTATACACATTCACGGAGCAAGTTCTGAAACGCTGCTCATGACCTACAAAGAAATGTGACCTCAGATGACCTTTTCCAGACATGTCCCCCTGTAGAGTTAAGTATGGACAACCAAGGAGGCACAGCTTAGTAGATACTATAAGTACAGTATGCTTTATTTTCGTCGTATGGCCGTATTCTCTCTGCACATCCTTCAATGCCTCATGTGCAGTAGACCTGACTGAATCTGTGGACAACCCAGATCCACCTGTTCTGCCTTTTGATGCCATGTGGTAATACAAGAAGTGCTCCAGTGTGTTTTAAAAGTCCAGACAGCTTCACTAGAGTTATTTCGATGATTTCAGATCTGGAATTGCCTATTTCTATTGAACTAAAGGTAAAAGGTACCTGTTAACTTTAAAACACTTGATGACATCACAAGGTGGAACAGAGCTTTTAGAGCTTTGGAGATGTAGACAGACTAATAATAAAGGATTACTCAAACATGTGTAAATGAAGCAAAACACCTCCAGATGTGTTTCTGAGGAGGCTGAACACTCACAAGAATCCATATAGAACCTTAATAAATACTAAAATGAGGTATAATAAGAATTTGTGGACAATGCAGTTCTTGTACTTTTCTTTCTTTCTTTCATTTCATATCATTTCTTAAGGTAACTATCACATGTCAATTTTTTTTCTCAAAATATTTTCTTTTACCTATAATTTAATATTCCTTTATATTTTTCATGTGATTGATTTAATTTTCTTTATGTAAAATTACTATACTCTTTTTTTATTATCATTACTTTATATTACAGGTTTTAATTAAAATTCCTAAGGATAATTCTGAGGGGCTTTATTGGCAGAATGTATCAAGCTCAAATTCAACAATGGCACCAAAAATGATTATACTTTCCCCATTATTATCAGTTCTATCAGAGGATTTCATTGGACCAGTTTCTATTAATACGTCATTATAGATCGATATTATCTTTTTACAATGAACAAAACAATATATGTTTATTATAGTTTAAAACAGACCCATTCTGCAAAAACAACTTTTCAGAGCTTTAAACCATGTTATAGTTGTTTTCCCTCACTATTTCCACACTCGCAGTTGTATTTGGAGCGATTCATGCATCTTTCATCACTTATTTTCAAGATGCTATATTGCAGATATTGCAGATGAATCCCTGTTTTCACCGCCATCTGCATACGCCCAGTGCTCTGTGTTGACTTTGTTCTCCCATTTTATTTTCCTAATGTATACACATGCAGGATTTGGACATGAAAAAATGAAGGGAAAAAAAAAAAATCCATGATATGCAGCTATCCATGGGAGGTGCTGACTCTTTGTTGTGATGATGTTTATGGCGACCTCAGCTCCCATTGGGCACCTCAGTTTTATTGTTTCTCTTATAAAGGAATTTTAGATGAATTTGCGATTTAAAATGTGCAAATTATAACACGGCTGTAATAGATTATTGCAATATAGCAGACACAAGCACATTAAGTCTTTTTAAATAATAAACAGCCAAAACAAACAAACAACAAACAAAAAAAAAGCATAACATGTTTTGAATCCATATTGCTTCTATGCCACAATGCAAAGTCCAACTGATTTCTGCTTTCTATTTGGTACTGTATGACATTACAAATTTAAATCTAACCTTACCTTTAAACCTGCAATATGTAACCTTTTGGGTCCGGTACCTTCTTGTTTCTATGGATATGTCATTCCTCTGCCCGGAATTTTCCATAGTATGATATTAAAGAGCTAGCAGTGGTTTTATAGTTCCAAAATCCCTAGAAAAACAGAGCAGTGTCGCATTTCCACAGATATGACCTGTAACTTGGTCTGGTTTGGTGTCCATGAAAATAGAAAGGTTTAACGCCATACTGTGAAGCATTTGGACAAAGCAATAACATCTCCACGGAGAAAAGCATTTGACGGACCCTCCACCAGAAAAGTTGCATGATGCACCTTTAATATAGTACAGTATGGAACATTTTCCCGTCACAAACACATTTCACTAACACATCTCCTGTCTGTATACTGTACCACAGTAATTGCCTTCACATTCAAGGTAATCCTGTGGACTGCTTGTTGGTTTAGCCTTGATCACCATCTGGCTGGCACACACATGCACGCGCACACCCATACACACACACACACACACACACACACGCGCACACACACATACACACACACACACCTTGTCTGTCTGTGAGGCACTCAGTCATGGAAGAGAGAGCTGCCATACCACACTCTAGTACAGGCACGGGCACAACAATGGGCACCGGACTTAGACTACATCCCATTACGCTGTCTTACCCCTTCATCTTACCCCTACCTCTTGGTTTTGCGCGTTCATGTGAGGGCAAGTGGTGTCTCGATTCTAATTTTGGTCAAGAGCTAGGGCCAAGACCTTGGGCTACATACGGGGTTGAAACGAAGTAAGCTCTCGACCAGACTTGGAACGAAGGGGTACGCCTACAAGCTCAGGCAGGTTTTGGGATCAGGATGGCAGCGTCACATCGACCAGCCAAGGAGTCTCATACTAAATGTAAGTATTTTCAGCAGTTCTAATTATCAATTAACAGTTTAGCATGGTTTACAATTATGATGCATTACTTTTAGTGAACTGTTGTCGCGGTGTCTGTTTAGCTGACGTTATCGTTTTCATCGAACTTTCATATATAAACAAGCTAGTTTTTTGTTGGGCTGAGGTACCCGATAATCCTTGACATGGCAAGGGATGATGACGGGAATCGAGTGGTATCCCATTTCTTAGGGGAACATTTGTACCCCGAGTCCTCTCAGCTCAGTATCGAGGGGTAATACAAAGATGTAGATAAAGGGGTAAGGGAAGGGGTAAGACAGACTAATGGGACACAGCCTTAAATGAATATGGCTTTTCCCCTGCCAGCTTAGACTAAAGCATTACGCTAAAGGCCTGAACTTTATTATTATTATTATTATTATTATTATTATTATTATTATTATTATTATTATTTTTTTTGTTCTTTGGTGTTTCAAACCATAACTTAAGGCCAGAAAAATATAATTACAAAATGATGAGGTGTTTTTAGAGGTGTTTTATCTTACAGCAAATTTGAACTTTAATTTAAAAAGTAAATAGCATTATTTGTTTAAAATGCTCTATACTTTTCCTACAAAACATTCTTGAGATTCCGATTGGCAATGTTGTCCAATATCGCCTAAAAAATACTGGCTTATTTAACTAAAAACAATATGCAAATTTGGATTCCCAGAAGAGGAATTTGGTGTCAATATTTATGTATATTCTTTAGCAACTGACTGACACATAGATTTTAACAACTTACCATTACAGATTTGTTAGTAGTGGGTCATTGTGAACGCCGTCTCTGGGCATGTTTTTACACAGACTTTAGTGGGGCTCCAGTCAGCCTAAAAATAAAGGGATGATGTATAAAAGCAGACACTTGTGAACTTGTGAGACACGTCTGAACACACACCTGCTGCTGCTCAAAGACATAGCCCTGTCCTGACCCCACTCATCTGGATCTGACGACGGCCAAAAGGAGACACAACAAGAGGAGACATGACGACAAGGTGAGCACAGCTTTGTCCCAGGCCAGGGTAATGCTAACTCTGTACAAGTGAAGGGTGGACTGCAGGAAATATTAGCTATTTTATTTTATTTTATTTTCAAATTGATTGGGGTGTACTTTTACTTTCTTTATGCTTTTACTTTTTTCTGTACTTTTCATGCAGGGGGATGTCAGTCAGGGTCAAACGTGGCTGTCCAATCAGATCTATTTCTTTCAGTGAGGCTTATGAAACGAAGGAGCTCATTGGTCAACTATCGCTTTGAATAAAATAACATTTCTAGTTCTTTGCTCATTGATTCTGTAGAAGTTGGTGATGTTTTTCAGTCCCCTTTGACTTTTTTCTAAATTTTCCAAGTATATTTGGTTTGCTATGGGGGACCACGCATGTCCCTGATTGGCTAATCCACCTGTCAATCACGCTCATTTGAACTGAGGCTGGAGTTCTAATGCATGAGAAATTTTAGCATCAGTACGAGACCAGGCATGAACCCTCAAGACATTGTGATAGTGTTGTCCATTCCATTGAAGTGTGGCTATGCTTCATTTGTAGGGAGTATTATAACTCTGAAGATGAGCGTATTCAAATTCAATGTGTCAACTGGACAAAAGTTAAACTTTGGTCCAGTTGTAGGTTAGCTACAATCATGTCAGGATCAACTTCAAATAGCTTTTTCTTTTTTCCCCATTTGGTTGAAAGCGTATTGAAAGCCTTGTAACTGGTAACTGGTAGATTTCTCCCAGTGCTTAAAGGTGCATTGTGTACCTTTTTTGGTAGAGGATACGTCAAAAGCTTTTCTCCATGAAGATTTGTCTGCTTTGTCTGGAATGTTTCACAGTATGGCATCAAACAGTTCTTTGTTATTGAATAAATGTAAGGTAGAGCTGTTTAATGTCATATTGTAGAACATTCCAGGCAGAGCAGTTACATATCCATACAAACAAACAGGTGACTGACCTGACAAAAAAGTTACATAGTGCAACTTTACTTCATGGGAACAGTGCAACCTTACATGAGACTATTTATGCGTAATGATTAACAGCGTGTTACTCCTCCATGGCCAGGCAATCTGGCTTGTTGTTGTCTGTTGAGCTGTCAGTGGAGTTTTTCTCATGTGAACTGAATCTGACCCCATCACGGTGTTTACGTTTTTACAGTGTGTACAGTGTGTACCACAGTGCCTCCAAGTGTCACGGCAACTCAACATGTCAGTGAGGATGTGCGGGAATATGACGCTAGTGCCAAAACTGGAGTCATCCCAAAGCGCGCAGTGATAGATTTTAGTGTGTGTGTGGTGTGAAGAGGACATGTGTTGGCTGATAGTTTCAAATGGGTCTAAAAGGGGTTATAGATGTGATATATGATTTTATTTGAGGATTATGATATAGTCTCCTAGAAACAAAATTCCTCTCAGACCACTAGCAAGCACCACAAAAAAATCATTCAAAGGCAAGATGCCTTATTTTTACTTTTATTTGACCACATTTGAGAGTAGATATCTGCACTTTCTACTCCACTACATTTTTGAGCAGGACTGAAAAGAGAACAGGCAGTGATAGTTGAAGGCTTTAGGACAGTAGAAGCAATATTAGTTGGGGAGTTTTGGAGTCAACTCACAGAAAAATAGATGCCAAATCTGCGCCAACTGCTTCTCTAACCACTAACTAGCACCACAAACAAATTCATTCAAAGGCAAGGTGGGAAAGGTGTCTTGCCCAGTTAATCACACAATAGTATGAACTTGTTGGAACTGGGATCGAACCACCATCCTTTGAGATTGGGGGTGAAAACTCTGCAATTAAGCTACTGTATCGTTATATTGTTCAACATACAAGATACCCATTACTTTATGTAACTGGACCCTTGTTTGGTCATAGGTCTTGCATGTTCAGTTGCTTCTTTGAAAAATATTTAAAGGTCCAATATGACTCCTGTGACCTTTAGGCCATGTTAGAATGTTCTTACATACCCGGAGTGGAACAGAGTGTTTTCAATTTGAGAACTCAGCTTAAATATCCAGGGTTTGTGTGTTAAACATGTTTGAATGAAACAAAACACAAATCCAGGTATGTCTGAGATAAGGAAACAACATAAAATAGATCAGAAAATGTGTAATATGGGCCCATCAAGTGTTAGGCTCAATAAAAAGGTTTACACAATGGTAAGAAAGGTTTGCACTTCTGGTTCACAACAAGGGCACCATTTGGTATTTTTGTTGGGACAGAAATACACACAAGTATGTGTGTCACAAAGTTCACTTGGCCCATAAACCTTTAAAGTGTATGACATGGTTTCATGATTCTCTAATTTTGACATAATTCGGTGGTATAATACCTGCTGTAAATATAAATTATAGTTTCACACCAATGCAGCTTGTGAACAATTTGTGAAGAAAAGTAAAAAAAAATATGAAAAGTCTCATACTGACATCACACTGGGCAGAATTTCAGCCAAAAAGTTTTCACAATTTTTCTCATACTTCGAACATCATTTCATTTGTCAAATAAAAATATCTGTGCACATTAGAGTTTTGTCCCAGAGTACATCATGGTTGCTAGGTAACAGTGGAATTCCCTGGCGTGATGTCATGATTTCCAATCAGGAAGTAAAATTTGAAAACTACAAATTGGCAAAATGGGGGGAAAAAAAGTTAAATTTAGTCTTAAACCTTAAATATACTCATCTTTAACTGTGTTTTGATCAAAGGAGTAGTCCAACTTGTCATAGGCACTTTAAATGAGTAAGTTCTTGTGTGCAGTGGTGCAGTTGGTGAGGTTATTCCATGTTACCAAAAGGCGGTTGATTCTAATCTTGTACACCAACTGCTTCTATTTCTTTAAAGAGCTCGGGATCAGCAGAATTCACAGTACTTTTAGTATTCATTCAAAAGTTTACTGACACTGTGATAGATGTATTTACCAGTAAGTGCCTCAGCAGTGTATTGGGTTTTTCCATAACCTGTATGTTTACTTGACTTTTTTATTGCTTTTCTATAATGTATCTCTATGGACTTAAGTCTGCATGCTTTATTAAAGAGGGCGTATTATACTAAATTGATTTTGTTGAGCTTTCTACCATGTTATAACGTTTTATATGTTATCCATGCGTGTGTGGGTATTTTATATTTTGAGCCATTTTGAGCCATCTCTCCAGGGCCCTATTCCAACCCTCCTTACGGTTACCTCCAAGATTCTGTGCAATGCTCAAACCACAAGTCTACATCTTCCAAGCTCCCACACAGCAATTCTCGATAAATATACAAAAAAACATGATACAAAACTGTACACAGCAACTTGACAAAACTGACACAATGTGCAGTAGTTTCATTAGTGGGATACAAAGAGTAAAGGGTTGGGGGGACCAACAGGGCAAAAATGAAAGTGAAACTTATAAAACAGCTAATACATAGATTGCAGTGATATATAGCATTTTCAAAACAATAAAAGGTAACATGGTGATCTAAATATGTTATCTGTTAGCAGTTAATACCACACAGAAGTAAAATACCTCCTCTTTATTAGATTTAGTTAAACATTACAGATTAAAAGTCCTATATTATGCTAAATTGACTCTTGTGAGCTTTTATGCATGTTATAATGCTTTTAACTCATCAAAAACATACCTGCAGTTGTGTTTCGTTTCATTCACACATGTTTGAGTAATCCTTCATTATTATTATTAGTCTGTCTACATCTCCAAAGCTCAAAATTCTCCACATTGTGTCATGTAGTGGTTGTTTTCAAGTTAATAGCTCTTTTTACCTTTAGTTCATAAACAGTGCCAATTCCAGAGCTGAAATTATCTAAACGATTCTAGTGAAGGTGTATGGAGTTTAAAAAAAACAGTGAAGCACTTCCTGTTGCACATGATATCATAAGGTGGAAAAAGGTGTTTTCCGTTTGAGAAAGGAGCTCAGCCTGAATACACAGGCTTTGTGTGTTAAACATGTGTGAATGAAACAAAACACAACTCCAGCTTTGTTTTTGATTTGGAATAGTGTAATATGGGCCCTTCAATTATATTTTCTCACTATATAGACAAATTAGTCTCATGTAATCCAGTTGCTGTGTGGGCCGAGCGTGTGACAGGTTCAGAGCAGGGTTCAGAGGCGGTGCTGGTGGGATGGTTGTGTGTGTGTGGGAGGGGGTCTGTTTGTCTGGGCTGTGTGTCCCGGGTTGCTGGCTCTCTGGATAATTTACAGCCCCTTCATCCTGGTGGAATGTGTTTGTAGCCAGACGTAATGGGGGCCATCCATTCTCCCTGTCAGCATTTGGGAAACACGTTGTGAGGAGGCACAGGCAGGAAATGTTTGGCACTGAGAGGTGGCCAGGCCCAAGAGCAGCCTGTGGACTTTATATAGGCAGGGGCATTGCTCGCAAAATACTTAAAGGTGCACTGTGTAACTTTCCGAGTGGAGGGTCCAGCACCATGGAGATGTTGCTGTTTTGCCTGGAAATGTTTACAGTATAATATTTAACTTATCTGTTTCCATGGTCACAAGCGCCAAACCAATAAAATGCATATTTTTATTTATTTTTTCTAAGAAGCACCTATAATTACATAATTAAGCATGTTTAATGCCATACTGTGGTGCATTCCAGCAAAAGAAATCTCTCTAGCATATCACACAACCGGGTGCTGGACAGAAAAGTTACATAGTGCAACTTTAAGTAGAAGTTTAAAAAAAAAAAAAAAAAAAAAAACAGAAACCGAAACCGAAACAGAAACAGAAAAAAATGTTTGTTAAAATGTAGTGAGTAATGTAATGAGTGCTGTGTATCTGAATAAATACACATTGTTGTAATATTGCAGGTAATATTATTGCTTGTTAAAAACTCTGTTGGTGTTTTGTGAATCTACAAGTAAAATCCTTAATCCAAAAATACCCAAGGCCAAGATTATAGAGCTTCAAATCTGTAAGTTTTTGAATTGTTGATTACTTAGCATTAAATAGTCTATTAAAGGTGCATTGTGTAACTTTCTGGAGGGTCCGTCACCTGCTTGTAATATGTCATTGCTCTGCCTGGAATGCTCCTCAGTATGATATTAAACAGCTCTAGCTGATATGTATTGGTTTACAGGTGATTTTATAGCTCAATAATACCTAGGAAAAACAACCATTCTGACTGTGAGCGGGGTTCCTCTCCACAGATCTGACCTGTAACTTTGTCTGATTTGGTCTCCATGAAGATAGAAAGGCCAATACTGACCATACTGTGACCATACTGTGAAAGATCCCAGACGAAACAATAACATCTCCATGGAGAAAAGTATATGATGGGCCCTCCACCAGAAAAGTTACACATTGCAGCTTTAATGAGCCCTTTAAATGATGACTGTTTTGAGAGTTTCTTGTCTTCTGGATTGCGTCTGATTATAGCAGTGTTAATGCAAGCTCGGTAATGTTCCGTACATGTAGAAGAGATATGAAGCCGTCCTATTGCTCTGTCATCACGGGGGTATGATTTCCAGCATGCTACACAGCCTTGTCATCAGGATATCACACTAGGCGAGTTTACACACTCTCCAGGAGATTCTCTTACTATTTACCATTTGGTGGAAATATCTTAAGGGCTTCCAGTAAATTTGATGAAACTATACACCAAGAAAGTATTTTGTTTACAATCCTTGCACTTAACTTTACAGTGGGATGTTAATTATAATTAAAAGAAAAAAAAATATGTAGTTCTATTGGTAGGCTGTTCCACACAACTTATACTACAAATTAAAGGGTCTGTATGTGATTTTTCCTTTGAATTTGAGCAGAATTTTTCGAAGCAGCTCCTGAGGTCAAAATAAGTCCACTGCTGGCTACATCTAATTAGAAAGCATTTCATTGTCTGATAATCAGTGCACGTTAGCATGCTAGTTGTTGCTAGCTTTACCGTCATGGAAAACTCCACTTTGGTGTCAGAGTTGTGAAAAGCTCATTGAGGTGAATAATTAGGATGCTCAGAATGCATGAAGTAAGAGGGGAATAACTTCAGACCACTGCTAACCATTTAAAATGAAATAATTCACATTTTTAAGATGTTAAAACTTAATCTGCTCTTTTTGCAAGCCACTGTGGAAAAAATGTCTTTATGTTACCTTTACTCCTAATTTCCCTCAGCATTTTTGAAATTTGAAATAGATTGGACAGACTTGGTATTTCGCACCTTAGGGTAGTTCAATGGACTTAACAGATACAGTACTTTTACTGTAAACAACTCAGGTGTGTTAGTTTCAGTGTGTTGTTAGCTTCTCCCTTCAGATAGACACAAGGTAGTTACTTACAGAACCCTGTCGGAACTGAAGAAGCCACTTGGATGAGTGTCAAAGCGTATTTACTAGCCTCTATAATTTCATTATATGTATTAACTAAATATATACTAGGGTATGTTAGCTTCACTGTAGTTAGGTCCTCCATTCAGACAGATATAAGGCAGTGATTTACAGAACCCTGTCAGAACTGAAGAAGCAACTCTGGTGAGTGTCAAAATGTGTTCACTAGCCCATATAACTAAGGCAATATGTTTTTTTATTGTAATACTTATTGACTAGATATATACTAATGTGTTAGTTTCATTGTAGGTTGCTCCACCTTCAGACAGATATAAGGCAGTGACTTACAGAACCCAGTCAGAACTGAAGAAGCTACTTGGATAAGCATCAGAAGTATTCACAAACCTCCATGCTTTCAACATGTATCATCTAGACATATACTTTATTCATGGACCTACACAACTTTGATTCATGATTTTTTTTTAACTCATAAATTTTCCTGAAAATGCCAAACGAACAGTGACATTTTCTGATCTAGATTTTTTGAGAGTACAAGAAACACTGAAGCATCCTTGCACAAGTGGCTAACAGCAGGCACCACTCCATGTTAAAGCCTGCTCTGTTCCTCCACAGTAACAATGGCCTGTGTGGATCAAATTTGGCACAGACAAAACAGCTGGCGTCTGACACAGCCCTGAGAGCAGCGTGACAGAAAGCAGCTGCACGGCGAGCTGTAGAGGAGGGAGCATGGAGCGATTTGGTGAGAGAAAGAAAGATGGAGGACAGGAAACCTCAAGGGGGTACTCTAAATCTCTCATCCTTGTGTTTGTTTGTAGCACTGGGAAGTTCTGGAAGAGGATGGATCACACTTTGCCGGTCCTATGAGAATAAATGGCAAAGTCACTCAAGGGGTCACTCAATGACCGCCTGCCCGGTGTGATGTTAGTGATGAGTGATACCAGTGATAGCCTATCAGCATGCATTTAACTTATCAAAATAGTGCACATTGCATCAGGTCTGTGAAGTTGTAGTGTATTATTTTCTATCATGATTTTATATATTTACGGAAAATTGCTGTGAGGGAGCACAGGTGACATAAGCTTGTGGACTGAGTCTTGTACAGGATCATACTGCTAACTGTAAGTAGGGCCTGAAAGAGATCGCTAGATTACTCAAACATGAATGACATACAGTATAAAACCTCTTCAGGCATGTTTTTGATTAGGGAACACGATTATACAATAGAAAGCTCCAAACAGTCGATTTTGTATCAAAATCCTGTATATAAGACTGTATATATAAATGGACACAACTAATCCGCTAGCCGCCGATTTCCAAATGGGAAGTGTTCATGGGGGCACTTCCACCTCCATCAACTCTTTCCAACTTTCATTACATTGGAAAATTGTCACCCTTCTTTATGTAACTACTGCAATGAGCATTGTCATTTTGGTCTTAGGCCCTGTCTATACGGCAACGTTGTGGACTGAATCTGATAAATTTTATCATTTCGGTCTCGCGTCCACATGGCACCAGCATTCTGGGTACCCCAAAACGATATTTTTGGGAACGGGTTCCAGAGTGGAAAACTCTGTCAACATTACCGTTGCTTAGTCGTCTGGACGAGTAGAACGGATTTGTTTACGCCTACGTCACAACCACATGGCCAGTACGTCACAACCACATGACCAGAACAAATAGCAGCCTCGCGCCCAACATTCATTCGTAACAAGACAGCGACCATGGCGGACACCAGAGTAGCAGTAGTCGCAGTGCTGCAATCACTGCTAAGTTTACTTGCGTTATTGAAAGAAAATGTACTGCAGTTATACCAACTAGGCGAGCAGCAGAGACGCTTACAGCACAACATGCGCCAGATTCTTTTAAACCCACCACGGCGTGTTACTAGATGTGCCAAAAGAAGGAGATTTTGGGTGAGACCTGGAAGAACAAGTAGCTGGTGCGACAACTTTGTGAATGGCGTTGTCGTGGACGCAGAATGGAGAGAGAACTTTTGGATGTCCAGAGCTTCACTTGTGGCCCTGAGTGAAGAACTTCGTCCTCATATTGAAGGCACGACAACCAACATGACAGAAGCAATTGGGCCATTAACGAAGGTTGCTCTTACGCTGTACTACCTGAGCGACGAGGGAAGGCTAAGGAAGATGGCTAACTCCTTCGGTGTGTCGCGGCAGGCTGTCTGCGTCGTCGTGAAGCAGACGTGCAAAGCCATTGCTCTCCACCTCGGTCCGAAATATATCAAGCTGCCCTTCACAGAACCCGAGGCAGAGGGGCTTGTGTCTGGCTTCCACCATGTACATGGCATGCCACAGGGAGCGGTCGACGGGACCCACATTGAAATAAAGCAGCCATCATTCAACGCCATGGACTACATCAACAGTGGTTCACGGAGCACAGATGGGTCATTTCAAAGTGGTCTGTAGTTAATGTTTACAGTGGGGGGATAAGGGCTCCTCTGGGTGGACACAGCGCACATAGAGGCGTGGCATGTGTATTGCGTTGTTTTCAGCAAGCATTCCATTGCCATGTGTACGTGATATTTTACTGATCCGTTCCCAGTGTGGACATGAAATTGTTTTTACCCGGTTAGAAAAAATCCTGCGTTGCGTTGCCATGTGGATGTAACCTTAAAGGGATAGTTCTGTTTTTTTTATGTGAATCTGTATGGCATCCCCTTCAGCAGTGTCATGCATTAACATGCCCCCGGTTCTGGCAAGTTAGCCAGGACAAACAATATTTGTCCAAAAAGTGATATATTTGCGTCACAAAACAGTTGTCCACGAAAAAGTCAGAAGTCATAATCACTTGGTGCTATTTTCTCTTGAGTCCTATCACTGCGCGCTGCCCCCAGCTGTTAATATGTTCATGTTCATATTTTGTTATTTTGTATGTAAATAAATTCCTGTTCCTAATATGGACCTGGCTCCAAATTCGCTCCTATACCTGCTAGCATCATGAGCTTCATTTGACTGGAGCTGAATGCTATGGGTGACATCACACTCCATTAATAATCGATCAAATTCTAAACAACTTTTGCTTATGGAAAAATCACTATACTGTATATACACCTGTACATACAACAAACTCTCTAACAATTTTTCACGACAGGCCCTCCTTTCACTGCTCCCAAGTACCCAAGGCCAACCGGGCCCACTTTTTTTTTACTGTCACGTTTCTGACACATCGACCTTCACTACGAGGAGAGGGAGGAGACCCAGAGGAGTGGAGAGAGAGAGCACATTAATCACATACCTGCTACTACTACCTGCTCTGTGCTACTGCTTCTATTAGTAAATGCATTTTGTTTACTAGCGCCAACTTGCCACATTAATTAATTTCCTGTCCCTGTAGTTGGGATGTGTTCCCCCCTCTCTTGGTCTAGTTCGAGGAGGGGTGGGTGAGACTTGTTAGCTGTGCAGTGAGTGGAGAAGTGACTACGCCTGACAATATAATTTACAGTGTCTGTGGGGAGAGAGCCATCGGAGCAGGGACGCCTGGTTCATGCCACATTAGGGGGTTTGGTTGCTGCAGACTCGGGATCCGATCAATCTGAGCTGTTTTCCTATGCGGTTTTGGAGAAGCGTGTATTTGAGAGAGGGTTGAGGAGTACAGGCTGTGTTTTGCTGTCTGTGCTATAGAGGTTATGCAGATATCATTTTATTTAAAAAAAAACAAAAAAACAGCATAGACATATGATTAGTAGACTTCAATGCAAATGTTATCATCCATTTAGTAACTCAGATAAGATTAAGATTAGATTAAGATTAACCCTTTATTGGTCTCACACACAATGACACACAGTGACTCACGGGAGAAATTTTACTTCTGCATTTGACCCATCCTTTTTCAGGACCAGATTTTGGAACACCAGAGCCAGTTCTCTGTAATTTTTCCTGTAGCCATAAGAAATCTCAAATTATGAATAATCTCGAGGGTGTGAGCTGGTACCAACACATCAACCACATTTAGGTGAGGGCAAAGACTTATTTAGTGAAGTCTTTATTGAGTGTGTAAACCTTTTGGTGTTTATTAGGCAATAATTAGAGTACTATCAGTTGAGATTTCTTCACTTGTGTGGTTCAGGTAAACATGTACTGACCACTCTTTTACATGTGACTGTGAGGAAACCAGATATATTACATAAATATGTTGAAATAATTTTATATAATTTAATATGGGGACTGGCTTCCCCATTCATCTGTATGTGATGGAGCGTTTGAAGTGATGTAACTCTTTGTAGCAACGGGCAAAGATAGAGAATTTTGATTAATAGAGAATTCTTTGAATGCATATGGCACCGAGTGGTAAAACTATGGGCAGCATAACAGACAAAATGTCCATGGAGCTCTTTCTACGTTAAATTAAAGTAGTGACTACATTGCATAGAGGAGATACATAGCGTCCGTGTTGTGTGGCTAACTGTGTACTGTTCTACTGTTCTAGTATTTGTTTAACATTTACTTGATTTTCTTCTTTCAGATGTCACATACTAAATATTTAACAACAGAGTTGTAGATGTTTATATTTGTTATTAAGCTGTACCTCTTCCACATTTTGATTGTGTTTTGAGCTTTTACAGAAGAAAATGTCATCTTTGGGACTCATATAATGCTGTCACTCATTGTGAAAATGTTGAATGATGTGATATCTTCTATATAATCTCTATTGTAATGCATGCTACATGTTAAGATGGAGAATCACCAGAGTGAGTGTAAATGATAGTCATGAGATGCTTAACAGACTTTCACTCTGCAGCAGTTTTCCCATTACTGCAATATGAAATTGCATATTGTTGCTGTGCCGTTGGGCAAATCACATCACCAATATTCCCTGCATGAAAGTGCTAGCGAAGGTCTGAAGACACTGTAAAATGAATAACACTGGGATGCATTATTTTTATTTCACAAAATTATGCCTGAACTTGGTTAACACCACCATAACACAATTTCGTTGATTGGTGTTATGGATGTACTTTTGATCTAGAGTTTGCTTTAAATCTCCATGAAACACCAAATGAAAGTAATGATGCTGAAACTGGTTAAATGTGACAACTCACGCAGAATACTAATTTTGAGTCATTTGTATTTCGGTACAGTTACTTACATTTGGTGGTACAGACGCTCCTCAACTTACGAACGAGTTATGTTCCGGACGCCTGTTCGTTAGTTGAATTTGTTCGTAAATACAAAAACTCACTTGCGTACATGTACAGCGCTTTTGCCAAACATTTAACTTTTTTTTTTAAATTTCAACCCTGTTCGTAACTCCGAATGTTCGTAAATCGAATGTTCGTATGTCGAGGACCGTCTGTATTCAAAATACAGTTACTTTCCAAAAAAATCAAAGAATATATAGCAGGACTTGATCACACAATTCGCTTCAAACTGCACAGAAATAGAAATAAACAAACATAACATTGTTTTTAATCCTATGTTTTCTCTTTACACTATCATTTAAATGATAATGTACCAAGGAATACAGCACTCTATTTGGACCATGTATCAGTTTAATGCAGGTATTCTAGGGGTGTAAAGCACTGGGCAAAATAAGCTAGAATCCGGATGTGTTTGGACTGGATATTTTATATGACACGCCACATATCCGGACCAGTTTTTCACCATATCCTTATTTCTTGAGAATCCATGAAAATATTGACGTATTTGGACTCCGGATTTCACTGGGTACAATATCTGTTCGTATCCGGAGATATTTTGGCACTCGTGTCTCTCTGTAGCCAGCTTGCTACACGCCCATGTGATCCCCGGACTGCCCTCAGGGCTGAACGAGAGTATGCGCCGCCTCGACTGCAGACTGAGTCACCACACTCCGAACCGCACTCGCTGAATTGGGAAACGCAGCAATGTTAGCCGTGCTCCTGGTGGACAAGTTTGCGGTCCCGTTTTGATGGGGAGGTGAACAATCCCACTATCAGAGATGTTTTAAGGTAAGTTGAAATATCAGAATTGCTATTTGGCGGGTGAATGTTTGGCGTTAGCTACACAGTTAGCCTGCCATTCGTTGATAACTTGGGATGACAAGCTGGTTGATGGAATGATTGGGACATAATGTATCATCAGTAATATGAATATAATATGAGTATAACATGTAATGGCGTCGATGTCTGATTTTCGACATACGCAGGGGATGAATTTCAAAATCCCACTTGTGTAAAAATGGAGAGTAATCTGCTAGCTAAATGTAGCCTTCTAGCTAGAGTGACACTGGGATCTATCTTTTTGTAGCAGCTAGCCTACATAGGTTTCCCACCCAAGTGTTTAGCGTAATAATCTGTGGGTAAAAATACGCTATCACTGGGAAAAATGTCATTGTTTCCGGGGGTGTTTGTAGTCGTATATCCCAGGATATTCACAATATCTGTAGATATTCGGATTGACACGCTCCGGATACGTTGGTGTCAATTCTCGTATACGGAGCATTTCCGAACTCCGGAATGGCACTGTGTCGACACGCTACATATCCGGTTCTCCGGATACTTACTGGATATCGTCCGTGTTTCACGTATTCACTGTTCGTATATCTCCGAATACGTCACGTTCTGGTACTGCGCTCACCTCCGGATATGTCAGGATACACAAGCTAGCATTCACTAGGGAGCTTTATTTTTCAAGCATTTATAGGCTACTGTATCGTGAAACCCATAGCCTTATGACCATGCAACATTTTCATACATTTATATACCATTTATACCAATGTTTTACAGTGTACTACTGACTAGGCGGCTGGTAACTCGGTTAATATTTTAATTATATGCCTTAGTTATTTTAAAATAGCACAGACATTGACCAAAATGACAAACAGATTAGCATTACTAAAAACTCATCACAATTACTTTGAAAAAGCGAAGTCTACACAGCTGACAAACTTTAGAGGTCATGGAAAAATGTAACCAATTTAAAGTATTTTTTTTAACTCAAAATACATTAACAAGTACTGTTTTAGTTTTACTCAAGTAGATTTTTAGATGGGTACTTTTAATTTAGCAGGCTTTAAGCAAGTAAAGATACTTAAATCACATTTTTTCAGCATTTTTCCACCTCTGCCAATGTCACTAATGCAATTTACACAACAGACAAGAACGTTTGATAAAGTTGTGTTTGATAAAGTTGTCTTTATTAATTAACCCATTTAGACCTAAAACGCCTGGGGAAAAAGGCCTGAAAATCTTAAGGGCGAGATCCTGAGGTTTTTCCTGGAAATTCAACAATGTCAACGACTATTAAATAAGTGATTTCTCAGCCTCTGAAGCACAGAGACAAAATTCCAAAAGTATTTGAAAGCTTACACTTGTGGGTTTCATGAGAACTGTGTCTTATTATTCTACACCTTAAGAAAAAAATATAAAATAATCCAGAAACACAATAATATGGAAAAAAAAATAAAAGAAAACAGTCACAACATGTACAGTGCACAATATTTTCAAGTTTTAAGAAATAAAGAACAGCTCTTATTCAGGTCAAACTGTAAAAAATAAAGTGTCCCAAGGCCATAAGGCAGTAAGATGAAGTGCACTACATACTGAACAGGTTACATCCCTTACATATACCAGCGATAGTGCTTGCCAAAGCACTCAATGTGCAGAGGTAGTTTGCACTGTTTGCATCCAAAGACTGTTGGCCCACCTACTTTCTCGTTCTCTGGGACCAGTTGACATTCCCGGCACAGCTTGCGCTTGTCATATATCTTTCCACAGTCATGTTGTGGAGGTGGTGTGGCTACTATGGCCCCCAAACGTCCTACAGTCGGGTGGAGGAGGAGGAAGAGAAGATGGAGAAGGAGGAGAGGTCACAGGAACAGCCCTTGTTGTCATTGGTGTGATAAGTTCCTCCAGCCAGTTCTTGTACCCTCTGTACTTTCTGCTGAAGGCAGGTCTTGCAGCGATGTATGCATTGTGGCAGGACACAGACAAGAAGAAGAAAAACACTCGCCTCCACCACTTCTTCGTTCGATGCTGGAACCCATAGTAGCCAACCATTTGATCAAGCAGATCGACGCCTGGAACACACAGCACACATTACACACTCACAAGGCAACAGTGGAAATAAACATAATAAATAATTATAAAGTCACATATTTTGCCATAAAACCAAAAAGGCAAACAAACCTTTCATATTTTTTTGATAATCTGCAAGGCAAGCTGGCACTTCCACCTGTTGCTGGATGGCTCCGTTGCCTTCGATTGGCTGAAAATGCAGAAACAGACACAGGAAAGTCACCTTGGATGAAAGTATAATATAAAACAGCATAATTTACATTGTACTGTGGCTTTGTGAGATATTCGGTCTATTGTAAATAAGATGGCACCGCAAACTATGTGTATGTGATGAATAAAAATATTATGTATTTTTTTAATGTCTACAGGTACTGTAAATTACATTGTTCTCTTGTGTTACAGCTTCTATTTGTATGATGGTATGTATGTATCTATTTTTGTATTATATTTGTATGCATGATTATGGTTGAATAAAAGTTCAATGCATAATACCAATACCTCTCTCATCATTATGCCCAAAGATGTAAACATGAAATGCTACATAATTAGAAAAAATGTAATTTGCAATGATAATATTAATAATCACCGTTTGTTATTACATAATTATCACAATCAATCAGTATTTTAGTTCTTACCTCCATATAGCATAGAATCTGCCATGGCGTCAGAGAACTGAGTCTTGACGAGATTTTTGGTGTGTCTTCAATAATCTCTCTGTGCAGGCACAACAAGTAGACCCATGCCGATAGCCCAATAAACGTCTTCATTTCAGGGACAGTTACATTCGACCACTTAAGCATCTTTGCCCTCGCTGGAGTGTGATCACGTTCGGTCTGTTCACGGTAAATATTTGTCCCTTTAATGAGATGCGCCCAAAGTTCGTCTGTGAAAATGTGATTGAATACCTTTAACTTTAACTCCCGGCGTGCGGTTGAATAGAGTTCTGCTCCTTTCAGATACTGCAGGTCATCGTCATCAAGGAGGTCCTTGGCCACCTGAAGCCGCTGCTTGAAAAGCTACACAGAAGAGGGCAATATTAAGCAACACATTTCAAAAGAATGTAGAATGCAGACCTACCTTAATTTCAATGCTTGCACCCAAATAATAGTTCATGGCAGCCAGGAAGAATTTCACCATCAAACTGGATTTTTTTTTTCTTTGGTCAAGCAGTGATCAAAGATAGTGATGCCAACAAAAAATAAAGGGGAAAAAAGGCACTTGAGTTGATTTACTGTAAAAAGTCCAAAACAATATTTTATGTGGGCTAATAAAATCACCAATGTGAATCAGCCCTACGGCCTTAATCAGGGTGTGATGCCAGTTTGAGGTGTGTTGGGGGTCGTTTTACCTACCCGGTCACGTCGGCTGTTCATTTTTTTCTTCTTTACTTCATCGGTCCTCCCAGCTAGGTCCATTTTTTGGGGGGCCTTCAGGTGTTCATAGAACCTATTTCAAGCTTCTGCAAGACAGTAAGAAGTAGAGTTAACAGACTTTTGAGTGATTGAGTAGACCTTATTAATCCCCAAAGGGGAAATTATGCCACCTGACCATTCATACAACATATACACACACAATAGTAAGACAATGACACAAGTTAGTGTAACAGATAAAAAATAAAGAGCTAAAAATAAATAAGTGACATCCCATCATAGAAATACAAAAAGAACCACAACATTAAAATAGTGCTCAGCTATTGTTGAAAAGTCTGATTGCTGCACGAACAAAAGACCTCCTAAATCTAGTGGAGCACCTAGGTAGGAGGAGCCTTTGGCTCCTACCACGTTTAGTGAACATGATGTACAGTGGGTGGTCATCCTTACTCTTCTCCCTATTCACATCTCAATCACCCACTCCTTTAAGATTTGCTCCACAGTACTAAAACACACCAGTGATGGACCCTGCTTTCTTTATAAGCGTAAGTGTTAGATTGTGTGTATCATGCCTCTCTGAGGTTCATCACAAACTGTAACCCTCGCACACACCACTGTGAACTTTACACACGTGTGGGCTGGCCAGCATTGGAGACTCGTAGGCTCACTCACTGGTATATGTTCATTTATAAGGGTATCCACTGCAGTTCCCCAAGCCCACAGTGAAAGCGCCTCACCCGTGCCTGAATAAGAAAAAATCATTATACAACTGTATGTGGTTAAGACGACCAATATAGAAAGAAACAGTGGATAATGATGTC
Organism: Paratrypauchen microcephalus; assembly: GCA_036785185.1. Classification (NCBI taxonomy): domain Eukaryota; kingdom Metazoa; phylum Chordata; class Actinopteri; order Gobiiformes; family Gobiidae; genus Paratrypauchen; species Paratrypauchen microcephalus. The sequence goes on along the minus strand of JAVJIX010000090.1, from coordinate 3,950,600 downwards.
AACCTAGTTATGGGACACATACATGAGTCCAGTTTGTGTCCTATTCTCAAAAACACACAATCAAGTGTCACCGCCAACTCCAAAGGGACTTTGTGGTTCTCCTGGGTCATGCGGGAGTGTTGCTGCTGCATCATGGCATCCTGCATGGTCCTCAGTTCCTTTCTCAGGTAAATCACTGAACTGCGAAGGTCACCGATTGCCCTGCAGCATTCAGAAACATTAATTTCAACATCTCATTGTCTTTTGTAATGTTTGCGATTAGCTACATCTATCTTGGGGCAAAAGCAATGACTGATCCGTTTTGTCACACACATGTTTAAAAGGTAGTTTATTTCCAGAATGCATGCTGCTCATTCACAAATGTTACCTTTTCATGAATACTTACCACCACCATCAAATTCTAAGTATTAATTTTGACTGGGAAAGGAAAGAAATCTTTTCCATGTCTGTCATTTTGAATTTCCAGTAATAGACATTTTTTAATCTGCAGAACTACTTTGGTCATACTAGTAACTATAATTTTATTACTTATTTACTTTGACTAAATAGTCATGAAAAGATTTTGGAAATAAGCAGAACAGTTGCAATGTACTTACCTACTCTGGCCACAATCCTACATATTACCTTCAAGTCTCCTGGCGGCTCTAAAACCCACCCAATTTCACAAAGCCCCCAGTTGGTTTGTATGGTAATGGACTAAGAAATAGCGTATTTTTACCCACAGATTATTACGCTAAACACTTGGGTGGGAAACCTATGTAGGCTAGCTGCTACACAAAGATAGATCGCAGTGTCACGCTAGCTAGAAGGCTACATTTAGCTAGCAGATTACTCTCCATTTTTACACAAGTGGGATTTTGAAATTCATCCCCTGCGTATGTCGAAAATCAGACATCGACGCCGTTACATGTTATACATTCATATTACTGATGATACATTATGTCCCAATCATTCCATCAACCAGCTTGTCATTCCAAGTTATCAACGAATGGCAGGCTAACTGTGTAGCTAACGCCAAACATTCACCCGCCAAATAGCAATTCTGATATTTCAACTTACCTTAAAACATCTCTGATAGTGGGATTGTTCACCTCCCCTTCAAAACGTGACCGCAAACTTGTCCGCCAGGAGCACGGCTAACATTGCTGCGTTTCCCAATTCAGCGAGTGCGGTTCGAAGTGTGGCGAGTGGCGACTCAGTCTGCAGCCGAGGCGGCGCATACTCGCTCGCTCAGCCCTGAGGGCAGTCCGGGGATCACATGGGCGTGTAGCGAGCTGGCTACAGAGAGACACGAGTGCCAAAATATCTCCGGATACGAACAGATATTGTACCCAGTGAAATCCGGAGTCCAGATACGTCAATATTTTCATGGATTCTCAAGAAATAAGGATATCGTCCAAACACGTCCGGATTCTAGCTTATTTTGCCCAGTGTATTTCTTAGTCCATTACCATACAAACCAACTGGGGGCTTTGTGAAATTGGGTGGGTTTTAGAGCCGCCAGGAGACTTGAAGGTAATATGTAGGATTGTGGCCAGAGTAGGTAAATACATATTGCAACTGTGCTGCTTATTTCCAAAATCTTTTCATGAATATTTAGTCAAAGTAAATAAGTAATAAAATTATAGTTACTAGTATGACCAAGTAAGTAATAAATAAAAATTATAGTTACTAGTATGACCAAAGTAGTTCTGCAGATTAAAAAATGTCTGTTACTGTAAATTCAAAATGACAGACATGGAAAAGATTTCTTTCCTTTCCCAGTCAAAATTAATTGTCAATTCTGCCATATGTGTTCAACATACAGTGAATCGAAATTTCGTTTCTCTCTGGCCAGGTAGTGCAAAAAGACAGTGTACAAGATACAATATGAAGACAAAACACAACGAAAAGTATCTAAGACAGAGATCTAAGGTTAAACTAAAGTCTAAGATCTAAAATCCTTAAAGCAGTGCAACATAATAAATAAATACCTATATACAGATTTCCAAAGTGTGCAGTGTGCATCAAAAATGTGCAATGGAAGATACAGCAGTGAAATAGTAATGTGCAATCGAATGTACATTGGAGTTAAGATAAAATAAATGTGCAACAGTAGTAATTCTAGTGCAATAACAGGAGTAAACAACAGTAGTAAAAATTCCAGTAGTAATCTTTAATGTTTTTGCACATTGTCCCTGTCAAATAAACTAATAAAGAAAGAAAGAAAGAATAATGTGTAATAACAGTGGTGAACAACAGTACAACAGGAGTAAAATTCCAGTAGTAAATGTAAATGTGCAACAGTGCAACAGTAGTCCTTAGCAGCAGTTTTTTAAAGTGTCTAGAGTGATATGTCTTTTATGGAATACAGGTTATGCCAATATGGGGGGTGGGGGGTGGGAGACGGGTAAGGTGAGAGTTCAGGTGAGAGTTCGGGTGAGAGTTCAGCCTCCTGACAGCCTGGTGGATGAAGCTGTTTGACAGTCTGGTGGAGTGGGCCCGGAGACTCCGGTACCTTCTCCCCGAGGGCAGGAGGCTGAACAGGCTATGTGCGGGGTGGCTCGGGTCACCCACAATGCTGGACGCTCTGCGGATGAGCCGGGTGTTAAAAATGTCTAGGAGGGAGGGGAGAGAGACACCAGCGATCCTCCCAGCTGCATTCACTATGCGCTGCAGGGCTTTCCTGTTCTGTTCAGTGCAGCTCCCGTACCACACAGTGATGCAGCTGGTCAGGACGTTCTCAATGGTGCCTCGGTAGAAGGTGGTCATGATGGGTGGGGGGGCTCCAGCTCTCCTCAGTTTGCGGAGGAAATAGAGGCGCTTCTGAGCCCTCTTTGCCAGTGAGGGCACTGGCAAACTGTATGTGATACAGTGTCCCAGTGATACAGTCATTGCTTTTGCCCCAAGATAGATGTAGCTACATCGCAAACATTACAAAAGACAATGAGATGTTGAAATTAATGTTTCTGAATGCTGCAGGGCAATCGGTGACCTTCGCAGTTCAGTGGATGACCTGAGAAAGGAACTGAGGACCATGCAGGATGCCATGATGCAGCAGCAACACTCCCGCATGACCCAGGAGAACCACAAAGTCCCTTTGGAGTTGGCGGTAACACTTGATTGTGTGTTTTTGAGAATAGGACACAAACTGGACTCATGTATGTGTCCCATAACTAGGCTGACATCATTATCCACTGCTTCTTTCTATATTGGTCGTCTTAACCACATACAGTTGTATAATGATTTTTTCTTATTCAGGCACGGGTGAGGCGCTTTCACTGTGGGCTTGGGGAACTGCAGTGGATACCCTTATAAATGAACATATACCAGTGAGTGAGCCTACGAGTCTCCAATGCTGGCCAGCCCACACGTGTGTAAAGTTCACAGTGGTGTGTGCGAGGGTTACAGTTTGTGATGAACCTCAGAGAAGCATGATACACACAATCTAACACTTGCGCTTATAAAGAAAGCAGGGTCCATCACTGGTGTGTTTTAGTACTGTGGAGCAAATCTTAAAGGAGTGGGTGATTGAGAGGTGAATAGGGAGAAGTGTAAGGATGACCACCCGCTCACTGTACATCATGTTCACTAAAAGTGGTAGGAGCCAAAGGCTCCTCCTACCTAGGTGCTCCACTAGATTTAGGAGGTCTTTTGTTCGTGCAGCAATCAGACTTTTCAACAATAGCTGAGCACTATTTTAATGTTGTGGTTCTTTTTGTATTTCTATGATGGGATGTCATTTATTTTTAGCTCTTTATTTTTTATCTGTTACACTAACTTGTGTCATTGTCTTACTATTGTGTGTGTATATGTTGTATGAATGGTCAGGTGGCATAATTTCCCCTTTGGGGATTAATAAGGTCTACTCAATCACTCAAAAGTTTGTTAACTCTACTTCTTACTGTCTTGCAGAAGCTTGAAATAGGTTCTATGAACACCTGAAGGCCCCCCCAAAAATGGACCTAGCTGGGAGGACCGATGAAGTAAAGAAGAAAAAAATGAACAGCCGACGTGACGGGTAGGTAAAACAACCCCCAACACACCTCACACTGGCATCACACCCTGATTAAGGCCGTAGGGCTGATTCACATTGGTGATTTTATTAGCCCACATAAAAGATTGTTTTGGACTATTAAATCAACTCAAGTGCCTTTTTTCCCCTTTATTTTTTGTTGGCATCAGTATCTTTGATCACTGCTTGACCAAAGAAAAAAATCCAGTTGATGGTTGTGAAATTCTTCCTGGCTGCCATGAACTATTATTTGGGTGCAAGCATTGAAATTCAGGTAGGTCTGCATTCTACATTCTTTTGAAATGTGTTGCTTAATATTGCCCTCTTCTGTGTAGCTTTTCAAGCAGCGGCTTCAGGTAGCCAAGGACCTCCTTGAGTATCTGAAAGGAGCAGAACTCCATTCAACCGCACGCCGGGAGTTAAAGTTAAAGGTATTCAATCACATTTTCACAGACGAACTTTGGGCGCATCTCATTAAAGAGACAAATATTTACAGTGAACAGACCGAACGTGATCACACTCCAGCGAGGGCAAAGACGCTTAAGTGGTCGAATGTAACTGTCCCTGAAATGAAGACGTTTATTGGGCTATGTATCGGCATGGGTCTACTTGTTCTGCCTGCACAGAGAGATTATTGGAGACACACCAAAAATCTCGTCAAGACTCAGTTCTCTGACGCCATGGCAGATTCTATGCTATATGGAGGTAAGAAGTAAAATACTGATTGATTGTGATAATTATGTAATAACAAACTGATTATTATTATTATCAGTGCAAATTACATTTTTTCTAATTATGTAGCATTTCATGTTTACATCTTTGGGCATAATGACGAGAGAGGTATTGGTATTATGCATTGAACTTTTATTCAACCATAATCATGCATACAAATATAATACAAAAATAGATACATACATACCATCATACAAATAGAAGCTGTAACACAAGAGAACAACGTAATTTACAGTACCTGTAGACATTTAAAAAATACATAATATTTTTATTCATCACATACACATAGTTTGCGGTGCCATCTTATTTACAATTGACCGAATATCTCACAAAGCCACAGTACAATGTAAATTATGCTGTTTTATATTATACTTTCATCCAAGGTGACTTTCCTGTGTCTGTTTCTGCATTTTCAGTCAATCGAAGGCAAGAGGGAGCCATCCAGCAACAGGTGGAAGTGCCAGCTTGCCTTGCAGATTATCAAAAAAATATGAAAGGTTTGTTTGCCTTTTTGGTTTTATGGCAAAATAGGTGACTATATAATTATTTATTATGTTTATTTCCACTGTTGCCTTGTGAGTGTGTAATGTGTGCTGTGTGTTCCAGGCGTCGATCTGCTTGATCAAATGGTTGGCTACTATGGGTTCCAGCATCGAACGAAGAAGTGGTGGAGGCGAGTGTTTTTCTTCTTCTTGTCTGTGTCCTGCCACAATGCATACATCGCTGCAAGACCTGCCTTCAGCAGAAAGTACAGAGGGTACAAGAACTGGCTGGAGGACTTGGCAGAGGAGCTTATCACACCAATGACAACAAGGGCTGTTCCTGTGACCTCTCCTCCTTCTTCATCTTCTCTTCCTCCTCCTCCACCCGACTGTAGGAGGTTTGGGGGCCATAGTAGCCACACCACCTCCACAACATGACTGTGGAAAGATATATGACAAGCGCAAGCTGTGCCGGGAATGTCAACTGGTCCCAGAGAACGAGAAAGTAGGTGGGCCAACAGTCTTTGGATGCAAACAGTGCAAACTACCTCTGCACATTGAGTGCTTTGGCAAGCACTATCGCTGGTATATGTAAGGGATGTAACCTGTGCAGTATGTAGTGCACTTCATCTTACTGCCTTATGGCCTTGGGACACTTTATTTTTTACAATTTTGACCTGAATAAGAGCTGTTCTTTATTTCTTAAAACTTGAAAATATTTTGCACTGTACATGTTGTGACTGTTTTCTTTTATTTTTTCCATATTATTGTGTTTCTGGATTATTTTATATTTTTTTCTTAAGGTGTAGAATAATAAGCCACAAGTGTAAGCTTTCAAATACTTTTGGAATTTTGTCTCTGTGCTTCAGAGGCTGAGAAATCACTTATTTAATGTTGAATTTCCAGGAAAAACCTCAGGATCTCACCCTTAAGATTTTCAGGCCTTTTTCCCCAGGCGTTTTAGGTCTAAATGGGTTAATTAAGAAACACAACTTTATCAAACGTTCTTGTATGTTGTATAAATTGTATTAGTGACATTGGCAGAGGTGGAAAAATGCAGAAAAAATGTTTACTTGCTTAAAGCCTACTGAATTAAAAGTACCCATCTAAAAATCTACTTGAGTACAAGTAAAACAGTACTTGTTAATGTATTTTGAGTAAAAAAAATTACTTTAAATTAGTTACATTTTTCCATGACCTCTAGCTGGGCACCAGCAATCATTAGTAGGCTGTTTAGTCATTGTCCACCCCTGGAAGTTGGGAGAAAAGTTTGTCAGCTGTGTAGACTTAGCTTTTTCAAAGTAATTGTGATAAGTTTTTAGTAATGCTAATCTGTTTGTCATTTTTGGTCAATGTCTGTGCTATATTTCGGAAATGCTCCATATACGAGAATTGACACCAACGTATCCGGAGCGCGTCAATCCGAATATCTACAGATATTGTGAATATCCTGGGATATATGACTACAAACATCCCCGGAAACTATGCCATTTTTCCCAGTGAAGATTAACCGATTTGGATCGGTTATCGGTCTGTGACCTCTGCGCTCTGAGTGTACCGATCAGCGGAGCCCGGATCCGTCCAAATTCACTACAAAAGGTCCGATGCACCGGATTTACGACCAAGAATCGGTTCTCGGCTCCTGAGCGGTCTCTGTCATGGCGCAGAAGCCGCCTGTGTGTGTTTGCGTTCTTTAGCGAATGATGGGTGGTTCACTTACCTGGGATTGAAGCTTATTGGCTAGTTAACTGCCAATCATGCGAGCGGCACGGGCTGTATGCGGAAGCGAGCAATGTTTGTATGTGTCTCGTCAGGACAGCGTAGGACAGATCGCCTTGTTTGACAAGGTAGGAAGATTCGACAGAACACCGGTAAGATACGCTGTTTCCATTAATTGAGCTGTTGTTTAAATTAATTTGGTGCGCTACCGCTATTTATGGACATGGTTCGTATGCGTGGTTAACTTTTGTGCCAGTGTTGTGTCACGTTGATATCAGTCTGATGTTTCACTGTCAGCTTGATAGTTTCCATGGCAGCTATAGACCATAACAATTGTATGATACTAGCGTTTTTATTGTCACGGTTAGTGGATTGGGTGATTTATTTAGAAAACATTCATGTATTGGCAATGTATATTTGATTTGGGCTAAAATTGACTTGGCTAATTTACTTTTGTGTGGAAAATACAATGTATAATCAGAATTGGTGCATTTCTGTGCATTATGCATTTCTGTGTGTATAGAAATGTACTTCACACACACAGAGATGATTTTTGTCTCAAAGGAGACTAAGGAAATGTTATAAGATGGAGAGAAAGTATTAGTTATTCAGTGGATTTAACATGCTAGTGTTTTCTATAACTGCCTAGTAATATCTATCTTCTTGTCAGTGATATGTTACACTTTTACAGTTACTGAAACTCATGAGTGACTGAAGCACTAATTACTAGGGCTGTCAGTTTAACGCGTTAATTAGATTAATTAATTACACTGCTAATTAACGCGTTATAAAAATTAACGCAATTAATTATGAGCGCAATTCAATGCGCGCGCATTTTAAATTTGGCGTGCGGGGCCTTTGAACGGCGAGTTTATTTATAAAAATGTGACGGAGCAGATCCGTTTCTAAGCCCCCTGTCCTGTCCCCGCGGAGAGCACGTGAAGACGCGCGCGTCCGTTTCCGTATCTGTTGCGCTGCGCTCAATTCTCCATAACCTCTCCAGCGTGTTCTGCCGTGACTAAGGGTGCACACTTAAGAAGCGTTAGTTTTGCCCATCCAAATCACACTAAACCCGATCATTTGCTCACCCCGCGGTGCCGCCGCCTCCTCCCTCCTCCTCCGTGCGATGGTCCGGACACATCCGTGCCGCGGGCCAGGTGAGCAATGAGTAATTTACATGGACAATTATTTGTATTCTCTGTATATTTGAAGCTGTGTATATTATTTATTGACATTGCATGAAAGCTACTGTACGTGCTCACGTGCACCAGAAATATTCACCATTGAATAGGCTAGTGGAATGGTGTAAATGAGCTTTCGAATGAATGTTACGTAATGTGGGAGGTGAATGGGGGTGTACAGCAGTCTTGTCTTGGTTACACTGGAGGTACAGTAACTGCACTGAAAGAGTGAAAGACTGAAAGACTTAAAGGGGAAGTGCGTGAAGAGTCCCTCAGTCGTCCAGGTAGAATCCAGGATAAAAGGAGAAATTCAATTTGTCAACTGGACAAAGTTTGTTTGGTCGAAAACGTTTCACTGCTCATCCGAGAGGCTTCGTCAGTTCTGGTTCTAGTGCTGGTTAGACCCTGTTTAGAACCAGAACTGACAAACAGAACAGAAACTTTGGCCAGGTGACAAATTGAATTTCTCCTTTTATCTTTTAAAGGGGAAGTCTGCATTCTTTTCACTGTACCACTATAAATCACACCTTTTTTTGCACTGTGGGAAAGCACAATAAACCACCTAAAAAAAATATTTTAAAAAATGCGATTAATTAGATTAATTAATTACAAATCCTGTAATTAATTAGATTAATTTTTTTAATCGCCTGACAGCACTACTAATTACTAACTAATTCTGATTCATTCTGATTTTTGACTTTAATAGGCAACTTGCTTGTTTTATAAGGTCTTTTTTTTATTTTTGATATCTAACCTGATTGTTTTGTGTTGCTTGAGGGAAGGAATGTGTTGTATTTTAAGTATGAGCAGAGTTTTGCAAACCGGATTGCCAGTTTTTCAGTAGGTCTGGTGTATTGTCTGTTGGACACTAAATAAACAAAAGGATACTATTTTGAAATTTAATTTCTGTTTCTCTCTTTTTCTTCTCAATAACTTTAAAGCACTTGGGAGTAAAGTTGTCAATTTGTATTGAATCGAAATTAACCGGATCGGATCGAATCGGATCAAATCGAATCGTACCAGATCGTCACTAAACTTTCAGCGACCCTTCCATCATTAGTACAGCTTAACTTAAACACTATACCTCTTTGGCTGCTATACAGTGTATCTTTGTACAGTATATCTTATTGACACATCCCCTGTTTTACCATAACATTACACCTACTACTGCTCTGTGTGATTTGACTGCGTGGCTGTCTCCATAAGTGAGTTAGATATACTGACATGGACACCCACTCGCAGTATCCAAATGTGGCACTAGACCCCAGAGTCTAAGAATATGCATGGAGGAGCTCTAGCAGGGGAAAAGGTGGTAACGAACAGCAGTGAAGAGCTCATTTTTCAAAGTAGAATCAGAATGTGAGAAGACACAGAGGCAGAAACACATGCAAACCCAAGTGCTCCTCGTTCATCATGTGCATAGGAGCAGGTGAAGGACCTTATCCATCGCAGCACACTTATGAGGAGTATAAAGGCACTGTGCCTCTGCAGGAGAAAGAGAGGGGAGTGTACTCTTAGAAGGACACAGACACCTGTTAGGACAGAGAGAGGAGTGGGTAACCTGCATGCTGGTCTGTCTAACAATTTTTAAATCAGCAAACATTCATGGTCTTTATCGGTCTGTCTGAAAATATTGTTTTTTATGTTACAGCAAGAGGAACCAGTCTTGTGGGAATGGGCACACTCTGTGGGCCGGGAGAAAACCAAAGACAATATCAGTGGTAGCATTTACACCTCAACATGGGGCAAGGTTGTATTTTAAACAGTTTTCTTGATTGATGTTCATTTTATTTATTTATTTATTTATTGGTCCAAACTGAGAAATAAATCTCATTTGTTCCACATAATCACATAAGCAGCCAATCCACAAAATATTGTTATAATATTTTACCCTGACATGACTGAAGGCCCCACCCCTCACCTCTAATTACAAATCCCACCAAGTCCTTTTTACAAGCCAGCACTATTTGACAGTAATTAAAAATAAAAGCTGCTCCACTATGTTTTTATGTGTCGCATTGATTCAAATATGCTAACTTCTAAAACACTAATCAATTATGATAATAAAAACGTCACAAACCATTAAAATCAACAGCTCACTTTCTATTTGTTCAGGCCGATCTGAGTTTCCTCTACTCTGACACTTGCAACAACATGCGTTTTAAATGACAGGAAATATATGTACGTTTCAGCGTGATTTATGACTAGAATGGTTATAATAAGCAAGCTAATTATGCTAGCTATTAAAATTACAAGCAGCCAGGTCTATTAAATTGTTTGGCATGGGAAGCGAGTTTTCTTATGGAGGCATATAAGGTTCATCAGCAGTGAAAGAGTAACAATTAATAAGATCTAGAGCAGCTGTGGCTGCAGTAATGCTAGTAACACAGATCAATTTTACGTGTGACTTTGGTTCTACCGAGAGAAAATGCTAATGTTTAAGTAAAGCTATTTGTTATTGTGTCCAAAGGGAGGGTTAGGGTTAAACTTGTCCTATGCTCTTGTAGCTACTGGAGGATTATGCCACTGTGTGTGTTTTTTTTATGTTGATTGAAGAAATAAACCCTGTATATTTAGGCTGAGTTCTTATCTCAAGCGGGAAACATTTTGTTCCACCTTAATACAGGAAGTGCTCCATTGTGTTTTTAAACTCCACACACCTTCATTAGAATGATTTGGATAATTTCAGACCTGGAATTGCCAGTCTCTATTGAACTAAAGGTAAATGGTAACTATTAACGTAAAAACTACCGCTTCAAGACATCACAAGGTGGAACAGAGCATTTTGAGCTTTGGAGATGTAGACAGACTAATAATAAAGGATTATGCAAACATGAGTGAATGAAACAAAACACAACTCCAGGTCTGTTTTTGATGAGGTAATATTATAATATTGCTTAAAGCTGACAAGAGTCAGTTTTGTGTAATACCGGATCTTTAAATGCAAATTATTATTTAGTGGAGGAATTGCCTCAAGTGGAGGAGTTCAAGTATCTCAGGGTCTTGTTCATGAGTGAGGGGAGGATGGAGCATGAGATTGACAGGCGGAGCGTCGGTGCAGCATTGGCAGTGATGTGGTCACTGTATCAGACTGTTGTGGCAAAGAGGGAGCTGAGCCAAAAGGCAAAGCTCTTGATTTACCATCAATCTATGTTCCTACCCTCACCTATGGTCATGAGCTTTGGGTAATGGCCGAAAGGACAAGACTGTGGATAAAAGCGGCCAAAATGAGTTTCCTCCACAGAGTGGCTGGGTGCACCCTTAGAGATAGGGTGAGGAGCTCAGTCACACGGGAGGAGCTCAGAGTAGAGCCGCTGCTCCTCCACGTCGCTGAGGTCGCTCGGGCATCTGTTCTGAATGCCTCCTGGACGCCTCCCTTAGGAGATGTTCTGGGTATGTCCCACCGGGAGGAGGCCCCAGGGAAGACCCAGGACATGCTGGAGGGACTATGTGTCCCGGCTGGCCTGGGAACGCTTTGGGGTCCACCCAGAGGAGCTGGAGGAAGTGTCCGGGGTGAAGGCCCCATGACCCATCTCCGGATAAGCGGAAGAAAATGGATGGATGGAATTCACTAGTTATTGTAAGGCAACTCCCTTGAAACTCAACAGAAGAGAGCAACAAAGAGTATGCAAAGAAAGACGAGACTATTTGCAAGATGCAAATGCTGTGCATTTCCACATGTTCAAAGCAGAGCCTATCTAGTCCATTCTCTAGTAAAATAATGTCTATTTTTTTAAAACACATTTTGTCAAACTTTTCCACAAGTCTGTTTTCTTGCCACAAATAAAGCACACATGAGATATTTTAAGGTGTGTTAAATGGGCCATATCATCTGCATGCATGTCATTTGCAGAGGTTCTCGTGAATGGTTTGTTTTAGGGCAAATAGGAAAGACTCATGAAGACTTTATTACCATGTGATGTGGAAATTACTCCTCATTTGTGGCTCTGAATTAAAGGCACGTACTCAGAGTTTAGCCATAAAATACAAATTACTGTTTTATTTTGACAGCTTTTGAGAAATGACATCTGACAAGTGAAACTGCATGTACCATTATAGTATTTAGACCTACTATACATTATTATATTCTGTTTGTTGTTCTACTTTGTAACTTTTGCTATCTAGATAACATTGTTTTTCTAGATAAAAAAAAAAAAAAAAAGTAATCACAGTTGCTCAGGGCTTATCCTGCAAATCTTTATGCCGGATGCCCTCCCTGACACATGCAGCTTTATTAACCAGCTGGGGTTAAGTGAGTGAGCTTTGATTTAGTGATACTCTGGTTAGAAGGCGGACAGGAGGGCTGTAGTAGATTAAAGACATTTTTGGCCAACAAAAACCATGTCCTGCAGATCGATTAGTTGGCTAAAAAGGGGGCGTGGCTAAAGTTCTCAAAACTATGACGTATCTCTGTGTATCGGAGTACATGCAAAACTCCTCTGCAAGTGTAGATATTTCCTAGTACTAGGGGGGGAAAAAAACATAAAACTTGTGAATCATGAGTTTACACCAAAAAATATCAAATCCTCAAAGAAACTCACTCACTCATTGCTAACTTCTCCTTTCTGCTGTTATCTTATATTAGAGATGTAACGATATGCAAATCTCTCTGTGGTACAATATTTTCACAATATGAATTTCACAGTACGATATTTATTACGATATTTTGTGGAGGCTGAACAAAACTGTGAATATGCTTTTTATAACTTTTTCCTATTAAAATGCCTTGACAAGACTTAATCCAAAGAATTAAGGTTTTAAAGTGCTTATAATAATAATAATAATAATAATAATAATTATTATTATTATTATTATTATTATTATTATTATTATTATTATTATATTTGATTAATTATTTTTGTTTCATTTTTTTTTATTAGAGATATTTCTTCAAGTAGTCTGCACTAAAACAGAGGAGCATGGTGTATGATCATTGTCTTTCTGGGAGTACAGATAGACAATGAACTCAGCTGGCGCACTCAGGTGGCCAATGTTTGCACCAGAATTCACCAACGCCTTCATTTCCTCCGCAGACTCAGAGTCTTTAGTGTCTGTAAAAACATTATGTTAATTTTTTACAGAACGACAATTGAGTCAGTCCTCCATTATGATATAACAAGCTGGTTCTCCGACGACTCGGCCATTGTGGGCTGTGTGTCAGAGGGGAACGAGCTGGAGTACCGCTCGGTCATCAGTGACTTTGTAGACTGGTGTGGACGCAACCACCTGTGCCTTAACACCAGTAAGACAAAGGAGCTGGTGATCGACTTCAGGAGGAGACCACTACCTCACTCACCGGTAGAGGTAAGATCTTAAGCCCGAGCCCGAGCCCGAACTGACCCGACCCGAAATTCGGGTCGGGCTCGGGCCTAAAATGTCAATCATTGCTTCGGGTCGGGCTCGGGCCGGGCTTCTCTCTCGCTGACTTAAAAAAAAAAAAAAAAATGTTTATAAAAATGTATACTAAAACGATGTGTGGATACTAAACTAAGGAATACTTGTTTTAAAATAAATAATTTGGATAAAACAGAGAAGGCGCTGTAAGGTAATTGCTATTTAACTATTAAACAGGAGCCGCTCTTAATAATCTTCCCCTCCGCAAGTCCGCATCTATTTTGACCTGGTATCCCCAATATGGAGGAGCAAGAAGTTAAGGATAAACTAAAGACCGGAGAACTGAAAAGACAAACACGCACCGGTAAGAGTGAGGTGTGGAAAAGCTTCGAATTGATTGTTGAAAATGCTACAGAAACTTGCGTTGGCTTCGCTGAATGTAGTCAATGTGGCGCTTTGCTTTCATACGAGAGCAAAAAGACTGGCACCTAACGTTCCCTCTCCGCGCCTGTGCAGTTGCGCACTGCTCACACATTCTCAGCGCACAAGAAAACCTCTGCAGCGCAGGGATGAAAGAGTTCCGCTTTTTTTTCAGCCGCGGGGTCATCTGAATACGGGGGAATCGTCCAGTATTCAGAAACAAAAGTATGTGTCTCGTATTAAACTTCTACCGGTGTAAGCCACGAGCACGCGCAAGCCGCGAGCACGCGCAGCTCTTTCCGCGTGTAGCGGGGGTGCATGTCGGATGTCGCGCACAGGGTTCCAAGGAGCGCTCAGGGAGTTAGTGTGTTTGCTCAGACACATAAAACATTAGGGGGAACATTGACCTCGACGCTGAGCAGGCATTTAAACAGCTGTACTAGCAAAATTGATGATCGTCAAACATCTATATTATCATTTGTTTCAAAAAAACGCCCCTCACAAATAAAATATGAAATTTCGGGTTTGCTTCGGGCTCGGGCCTGCAAATCAAGTTAATTGGTCGGGCTCGGGCCGGGTCGGGCTTTAATACCTGCGGGCCGAGTCGGGTCGGGCTGGATTTTTTAGGCCCGATCTTACCTCTACTCACCGGTGAACATCCAGGGGCAGGACATAGAGACTGTGGACAGTTTCAAGTACCTGGGTATTCACCTCAACAATAAACTGGACTGGTCCCACAACACCGACGCCCTGTACAAGAAGGGCCAAAGTCGCCTCCACCTCCTGAGGAGACTGAGGTCCTTTGGAGTGAGCAGGCCTCTGCTCAAGACTTTTTATGACTCTGTGGTGGCCTCTGCTCTGCTCTATGCTGTCGTCTGCTGGGCCCCGAGCAGCACAGAACGGGACAGAAAAAGACTGAATAAGCTGGTTAAGAGGGCCAGCTCTGTCCTGGGCTGTCCTCTGGACCGTGTAGAGGAGGTGGCTGAGAGGAGGGTACTGGCCAAATTCATGTCCATTAAGGACGACACCTCTCACCCTCTGCACCGGACTGTAGAGGAGCTGAGCAGCTCCTTTAGTAGCCGACTAAGACACCCCCAGTGCAAGAAGGAGCTCTACCGCAGATCCTTCATCCCCACCGCCATCAGACTGTATAATTCTAACATATAGGCCAGACGTGCAATATCCTCCTTTTTCATGTTGATGCTTGTTGTTACTATTATCATTATTACTATTTTCCATTATTATTATTATTATTACGTATTACTATTTGTATTATTTATTACTTACTTTATCCCCTCCCTGCCTGCATGCACTTTTTCCCTCTTGTCCAAATGTCCTGGAGCTACTGTGGCGAGTAAATTTCTCCTGTGTGAGATCAATAAAGGCTTATCTTATCTTATCTTATCTTATGGTTTGGCAATTTAACAGTAAAATCTAGGGCAGAGATCTCTGGCCTAATTAGAACGGCAGGTAAGTTCATGGGTGTGATGCCCGCTCTCAGTCCTCAGGATCTTTTTGAGCAGGCAACCTTGAGGCAGGCAAATGCAATTCTTGATGACAGTGCTCACGCACTGAACAGTGAATACATCCTCCTAAATTCTGGAAGGAGATTCAGGCTTCCTCTGTGCAGGCACAACTGTTATAAGCACTCCTTCGTCCCCGTATCTACAAGGCTACTTAACAACCAGAGAAGATAGGTGATTGCCTGGAGCGATATGGACCCTTGTAGTTAGCGTTTGGGGTGGAATTTTTAGAGTGAATGTGTTTGGCTTAGTGACTGATTTTATATTTATTGACGACAGGATGAATGTGTACATGTATTCTTTATAAAGTGATGGTGCGTGGTTTGTGTGAAGGGTAACGATGGTGGGGATGGATAATGATGTGAATGTTAGTGGGAATGGCTGGAGCGGGTACAGGTTTGGGGGGACGGTTGGGAGCAGGAGTGGGAACACCGAATATGTCTGTGTCTGTGCTAACACTGCCATCTTTTTATCTGATGTCGTGTATGAATATTGTATGTTCTGCAACCTTCCCTTACCTCTAAGACAAATTTCTCCCTGGTGGAGACTAATAAAGAAACCTAACCTAACCTATGTAGTTCCCTCCGTTTTTTTTTAGCTATTGCTGCATTATAACTATTCATTTAGTTTAGTATTCAAGTATTTTTTTTTCCTACATCAGGAGATGACAGCAGACGCAGCAGTATTGAAGACAGGAGCAGCAGTGATGAAGATGCCAATGAAAATGGCAATGATGCCCTTCCTGCGACCAGTGCTGCTGCTGCAAAACTGGGATCAGCTTGAGATATGAGGTTATTTATAAAATTTGGTGTTATAGTGTTACAAAACCAAAATCCTGTTAATTGTTCAAATGTATGGTTTGTAATTTGAATTTTTGATGTATTTGTGCATTCATTTTGTAATTTAAATGTATTTACCATTTTTACAAGTTACATTTTTACAAGTACCTAAAATACCTTAAATGCCTGTTGTCACTAATTAGCGACGTAAATTACATTTAAATTATATTTATATTTACAATATGTGCTATAGATAAATTAATATTCTGCATTTCATTTAGCATCAGTTAGAAAGCAAGAACACTGACCTTTTTTTTTTTTTTTAATTTGTAAATAAATTCATGCATCAAGGTGTGTGTGTGTGTGGGGGGTGCACACAGATATTGGTGGATAAATACCACAAAATAAAATTATATGAACAACACAAGAACTGTGGCATGTTATAGATATAATAATAATGGTGAATCCACTGTGTACTTGTATATAACTTTAATAAAATTGTCCTCATGACATGCGCCAACAACATAACAAGAGTCACAACATCCTCTCTGCCCCGACGCTCTCTGGTTGCTATGGTAATGCTTAAACATGCCTTCAGAATAAGAGATACATCACAAAACAAATATAAAGTACATGAAAAATTCAACTCACCGTAACGCTGAATCAATGAGAGCCCTGAGCTTGTTTCTCTGCTATGAGATCTATCTTGGCGTAATGGGAGACAATGACACCCGAAGTGTGTTGCTTATGTCCAGTCTACACTGTAACTTTTATCCAGAGTACCAGTTGATGTCTCGAACATACTTTTAAGGCCGCCTCATTGGAGAGCTGGTCGCTGCATGTTATGCAGAGCGGGCTTGGTGCGTGGGAATCACCTGTTGTGATAAATCCATATTTTCAGTAGGTCTCCTCGTATTGTCTGTTAAATCCAGCTTTCTTTTTTTTAGTGGTCATCGGCTCTTCTTCTGTCTCCTCACTGGGCCTTTTCCCCTTTGCAAAGAAATTTTCCAAAGACGTCTGTTTTTTCCTCATTTTGTTGGCATGTGGGTTTAATATTAGCGTACGTTCACACTGCAGCCTGAAGTGACCCAAATCCGATTTTTTCGCCCCTGTATCTGATCTTCTAATGACAGTCTGAACGACACAGATCTGATTTTTTCAAATGTGATCCAGGCCACTTGTGGTCCTAAAAACAATACATATCTGATCTTTTGGCATGTGACTTCAGTCTGAACGGTCAGGTCGCGTTCATCTGACCTGGGCATGTTTCCTCCAGCGAGAGTGGTACAAGTAGGCGCTCACAAATGTACACAAACGTTCTTCTCGTCATGCGAAAATAGTATATAAACTCCGTATCAGTGAAGCGGCGAAGCACGTAGCAATCCCACCACTCTTGTCTGCAACTCCGCACCAACACGTTCATTTCTACGGACGTGACAGCATTATATGCAGTGACAGCATTATAATTACTGCTATTTTCATCACCTGGTCTGGGAATGGAGTTCATCATCATCCCCACTGTCACTGAGACAGCTGTCATCACTTTCTACAGGTAGAGTCCTGGGCTGGGGTCCACCTTATGCTTGCTTTGCATAAAACATAGACAGCTTCATTTTGTTCTGTGTAAAATACAGAAAAAAAAAAAATTATATTCCAGAATGCTACTCAGTGATTATAGAAATTTGGTAGAATTGTGTTTTCTAAAAAACAATGCTTGTTGGCACTGAAATCGATCTAAAAATCTACTAAAATGCACGCATTATTGCTGTATGTATGCAAGCTTTAGAGGCTAACGTAGTTAGCTCTTATGGCCTGATGTTGCTAATTCGGGACAAACAGAAATCTTCAAATAAGTCTAAAAGTATCATTCACATAAAGTCTATTCCAATAAATAAGTTGAAGATAGAGTCAATAAACTTGTACATATTTTTATCTTAGTCCAACTTACCTCAGGTTAGAAAATTTCTGCAAGTTTTCAGCCTCAAAACGGAGATCTGCTATTTTGGCTACTAGGCTTCCATAACCCGGATGTTGTTCAGCCTCTAAGCAGTCCTACAAGAAACAAGTGCTTGCAAAAGGTTCCTAGGTACTTCCTGAACGCACACAAACTGGCATTAGAGGAATTGCATGTATTATGTTGGCTACAGGCTGCGGGAAGCAGTTTGTTGCTAATTAGCGACAACCCGTCAAGGGGTTAAGCGAAGAGACTTGTACAGTGGTACCTCACCTTACGAAATTAATTCGTTCCAGAAGTGGTTTCGTAACGTGAATTTTTTAAGTTGAGTAGCTATTTCAATGGAAAAAGCCTAATTCGTTCCAAGGCCCCGTTCCAAGTTTTTTTTTTATAGTGTAACTTTTTTTTATAGTGTACCACTGTGTTCTGCGTCCTGATTGGCTAAGAGACTGTAGACCCAGGACTAAACTTGGACTAAACCAGGTCTAAACAAAGTCTATACCTGGACTGGACCAGGACTAAACCTGGACTAAACCAGGACTGGACACCAGGATTAAAGCGCCGCGTGCGGGTCTATTTCCTGGTTTCGTGCTAGCTCTGCTGTTAGCAGCAGCACCGGTGTACCTCACGAGTCACAGCTGAGGCGAGCAGCGACTGCGTGTGTGGGGGGAAGGGGGAGGGCGGACACGTGTGTGATAGCGCAGCATGACCCGGCGCGGGGCTGCGAGCACGAGACCCGTGCTCAAACCGTGCCTCCTCTACACCAGATCTAAACCAGGTCTAAACCAGGATTAAACCACCGTGTGCGGGTCTATTTCCTGGTTTCGTGCTAGCTCTTCCGGTGTACCTCACGAGTCATGGCTGAGGCGAGCAGCGAGGAGGGGAGGAGATGTGCCTCCCCTCGGGACGGCACGCAGTCCAAGCTCATGAACGAATGCAGGCAAGAGCCGCATGGTTTATCCTAAGCCGGTGGTTTATCCTGGTTTAATCCTGGTTTAGACCTGGTTTAGACCTGGTTTAGACCTGGTTTAGACCTGGTCTAGAGGAGGCACGGTTTGAGCATGGGTCTCGTGCTCACAGCCCCGCGCCAGGTCATGCTGCGATATCACACGTGTCCGTGCGCAGTCTTCTCCCCCCTCCCCCTTCCCCCCACACTTCACTATTAATACATTTTGTTGAAAATCTATGAAAGTTTGAGTGTTTGAACGAAAGACAAATGTGAGAAAAGTTTAAATCCAGTCTGAGAAAAGCGTATAATGTGTGTGGCTGAGCGCGCATTATTTGAATTTTTGAGATTTTGCGTTTCGTAACTTGAATTTTCTTTCGTATCTAGAGACCAAAATTTAACGTGAAGGCGTTTCGTAACTTGGAATTTTCGTTTGTTGGGTCTTTCGTAAGGTGAGGTACCACTGTAATTCGATATTGTGATGGCCCACAGTATTATTGTGAAGCCTTTGATGATACAATATCATGATATTTTGGTTATTGTTACATTCCTGTCTCATATGCAGTAGATACTTATAATCTAAATATTATGATTAGTTCATTAATACAAACGTTGGTTAACAAAGACATCATCGACCGATTATTCGATTAAATCACTGAAGGCCTACAGCCCTAGCGGACAGAAATGCATTTACAATTACATGAGTAACTTTTAAAAGGAATCTTATCATACCACACTCTCTATTGCAGAAAAAAATTACGCATTAGGTTATTAGCAGTTATGTGTTAAGCCAGGGGTCACCAACCTTTTTGAGGCTGAGGGCTACTTCACGGGCACTGAGTAGTATGAAGGGCTACACAGGACCTGTTTGCTACAAACTTCCTAAATAACAAAACTGCATGGATAACTAACGTTATAATAATGATATTAAAATAGCAGTAGTTATTATAATACTATGTGAAGTGATTGCTCACATTTATCCACAATTATCCACAATTATCAGAAATTTACACAGCAATAATTTTGACCACGGTGAATATGTTAACTCGACGCGTTGTTGCCTTCAGTGGCAGAAGTGTGAGCAGTTCTTTTGTAGAAAAATCGTCAAACACCATTCAGATAAATATCATCAGCTGAGCCGTGCTGGCGCTGTCTACCGACTCATCACATTGGATACTAAACCACCTGCACGTAGCGAGATCCCAGTCCAGCTGCCCTGTTAAGTTCTCAGACAAAGATGACACTCGTCTAGCCATTGTACTTGCTCCAAGCTGGACATCGGAGAGTGCAGAGATGACATCGGGACCATGTTTCTCATCTTTGAATAATGTGTTAGCGACAAGCATCATAGCTTTTTAAAAAACCTCCCCACCCGAAAAAGGTTTCTTGTTCTTTATCAAAAAATGCGCAGCTCTAAACGAGGCTTTGGTTGCTTTCTATGATTTTTTCACCGGCCTCGTGAAAAAAGTTTGTTGTTTGTCTAAAACTGCCTTTAAGCCACGAGCTTTTTCTGTCCGTAATGTGCTGCTTGGTGGGTAGTTCACATCGAAGTTTTCATGGCAGGTTTTGAAGTGCCTCTCCACATTGTGCCGCTTTGGTACTGCAACAGTTGTCCCGCAAATAAGGCACAGACATTTCTCTTTAAATGACGTAAAAAAGAACTCTTCTTCCCAATCATTGTTAAAACAGTATGTCCTTTTTCGCTTTTCTGCCATGACTTTTGGGGCAAAAGCACAAGCAGGCTAACTCCTCATCATCACTTCACTTGGTCAACGTGTCAGGAAAGAGGCGTGGCGGCAGCACACGAATGAGCTTTGACTTAGAAAGAGGTGAGTTCGATATCAAATATTTCTACTTGAATTTTTTTATTTTATATAACGTAATTTTAAAAATCTGCATAATGTAAGCATTCATTTTAAAAATGCAACTTTTTCATATATATGTATATTGAGTTGCAAAATGAGCAGTGCTATTTTTGATGCATGCCTTGCGGGCGCTGTAAAGGGGTCCTCGGGGTGCATGCAGGCACAGCGTTGGTGACCCCTGTGTTAAACCATATTTGCAAAACTACTTGATCAGTATTTTTACTAATGTCTGTGAACATGAATTCAAAGTAACAAAAAAACAACTGCGGATGTTTGGCAGCACTTTACCGCCAGTATTTGATAGGGTTGTGAAAATCAAAATAGTTTACTGTATCTTTAATAAAACTTGAAGCTATTTTCATATTTAGTCCTGTTCCCTATGAAGTCACTGCCCTCTGTCCTCTATACTAATATGTATTTGATTATCCCATTGACTTGGTGCCCTGACCTCAGAGGTTGTGTGTCCCAGGGCATGTTATAGCGTCATGGTGGCTTTTCTCTGCTGCTTTGGCTCGGTGCCCACCAGCTCTTTGATGCTGTCTCCGTCCTGTCCATCAGCTCTCTGTTTGTCTTTTCACTTTGTGCTCCTCTCAGTGAGACGCTATACAACCACTGAAGAGAGAGAGGGAGGGAGAGAGGGAGGAATATGGAGAGAGAGATGTCCGAGATGTCATAAGTCTTCAATAGCAGACAGACATGAGAGGGGCCAGGGAGATACGCTGCACAATATAGGACGTCAGTTTGATTCCAGGGTCTTAATGGAGCACTATGTAGCTTTTCCGGTGGGGGGTGACCTGTGACTATGTCTGATGTACCAAAAAAAAGGGAAAACAGCTGCTTTTTCTCAAACTGTGCTATGTGTACTAATGCAAGTCTAATTTTAGATTATGTTTAGTTCTAATATAGAGCTAATAAATGGCTTATGCCAGATTGACATGTAGCACTTGAAGTCTACAGAGCATTTTGGACTGACTCTCGCTGAAAGTGACTGGGGAAAAAGCGGAACATCCAAACGAATATATGAAGCTGATTGGAGCAGAACAAGCAGAGAAATAATAATAATTTAAAAAAAACAGACATACATGTTTATCAAATACAAAATAGTATTTGAGCCAAAAACCTGGCTACACATACATGGTCTGTTTCGTTTCACCTTTGACTTCGCCCAAACTACAATGCTGCCCTGTGATTGGTCCAAACTACTGGTGGCTACTGGTGGCCTCAGCAACCACAGGAGCCAGGCCAGTGAGTTTGTGAACTTAACACGATAATTCATTCATACCATCTTAAGGTTAAGGTCCACTTTATTGTGAAATGAGTCCTCTGCATTTGATCCATCCTTCAATGCAGCTGGTGCCACCGGTCTTGATCTTGATCTAGTCTTGGGACATGATGACCTTATCTGGAGGACTTAACTTATGTTAAACAACAGAGCATGGAAGAACCCACCCAGACAGCGGGAGAAACTTTCAATACTCCATACAGAAGGGCTTTTGTGACCTGGAAATAGAACCCAGAACCTTCTTGTTGTGGCTTTGATTTACCATCTACTTGAAAAAGTTTGAGAAATGCTGTTCTAAATCAATCAAACCACTCAAAACAACTCAAATTCTGATTTTTGAACCCCTTTCTGAAGTCCTTTGAACTCCTTTTTGCAGTGCCCATGGTGAATCTCTGTATCAC
This sequence comes from Paratrypauchen microcephalus, assembly GCA_036785185.1. Taxonomy (NCBI): domain Eukaryota; kingdom Metazoa; phylum Chordata; class Actinopteri; order Gobiiformes; family Gobiidae; genus Paratrypauchen; species Paratrypauchen microcephalus. The sequence continues at coordinate 3,927,988 of JAVJIX010000090.1, read as the reverse complement.
ACACTCTCAGTCCTGACGCCACAGAAGACGGAGAGCAGGGAGAGGCATCTTTGCTTCTGGGGGCTGCCAAACTCTCAACCATATTTTTTGGCACCTGTCAGACTGTCCAATAAAGCGACTGGATATATGAACTATCTCTCGGTGATGTAATGTGCTCCATAAATCTGCTTTATAATTACTCGGCGTGGGGACAGCCAGTGGGAGCCCGATTTATTGCCTCAGCTCTTGGCATCTTAACGACTCTGTGCTTTTAATATCATTACCCTGTCATTTATTATGCTGCCAGGGTGCATGCCCAAAGCTCCGCCATAGCTCCTGTTTATTTATGCAGTTTAAAAAGGCCACTCTTGTGACACAGGCGTTTAGCACGTTTTATATGGGGAATAATCATGGTTGCTAATAACGATGTTTTACTCACGTGTGCTCTGAAGTGTAGGTTCATGGGAAAAGAAGTAGAGATGGTGCTGGTTACTTACTGCTATGTAATGGGTATAAAAGTAACAAAATAGACCTACTATTTACATTTTACTTCTTTTTACTTCTATATTATCTTATATTTAATTTAAAGGTGCATTATGTAACTTTTCTGGTGGAGGCTCCATCAATGTTACTGTGATATTATTGCTTTGGAATGTTTCACAGTTTTCAGAGCTTTTTTCAGTGTAGGTAGCCCCTCCCTGCAGCTAGATAATAAACAGGGTCTAACCAGCATGAGAACCAGAGCTGACGAAGCCTCTCAGATGAGCGGCGAAACGTTTTTGACCAAACAAACTTTGTCCAGTTGACAAATTGAATTTCTCCTTTTATCATGGATTCTACCTGGATGACTGAGGGACTCACAGTATGGTTTTAAACACATCTTCAGGGAGAACAAACCAGACCAAGTTACAGGCCAGATCTGTGGAGAGGTAACTCCGCTCACAGCCAGAATATCTATTTTTCTAGGACTTTTTGAGCTATAAAGTCTGTAATTTAATAACTATAAGGTAGAGCATGACATGTCCATAGAAACAAGCAGATGACGGACCCCCAACCAAACAGTTACATAGTGAACCTTTAATTGATTATTTAGGCTACAATTTCAATTCAGTTTTGTTTTGTCTCATTAAAAACAAATCATTGCTTTCGCTGTGTTAAAGTTCTGAACTTACACTATAGCCTACAGACTTTTAATCAGAACCATAATTATTAGGGGTGTGAATCTTTCACTCACAAAACGGTTCGATTCGAATCTCGATTCACAGGCTACGATTCGATTCAGGGACGATTCATAAAATTAGTAAACGATCCGGTACGATTCGATTCGATACGATTCGATCCGATCCGGTTCGGTTAATTTCGATTCAGTACAAAGGTAGATAAGGTAGATATCAAAAATAAAAAAAAGTAGTTATAAAACAAGCAAGTTGCCTATTAAAGGCAAAAATCTGAATGAATCAGAATTAGTGCTTCAGTCACAGTTTCAGTAACTGTATAAAAGTGCAACATATCACTGACAAGAAGATAGATATTACTAGGCAGTTATAGAAAACACTAGCATGTTAAATCCAACATGTCTTTTTATGCCTGTAATTAACTTTTCTTAACAAAAAAAAAGAAAATCAGAGAGAGCTCTTAACACTGAATAATACTTTCTCTCCATCTCATAACATTACCTCAGTCTCCTTTGAGACAAAAATCATCTGTGTGTGTGTGTTTCTATACACACAAATCATAAGTATTTAATACAGAAATGCACCAATTCTGATTATACATTGTATTTTCCACACAAAAGTAAATTAGCCAAGTCAATTTTAGCCCAAATCAAATATACATTGCCAATACATGTATGTTGTCTAAATAAATCACCCAATCCACTAACCGTGACAATAAAAACGCTAGTATCATACAATTGTTATGGTCTATAGCTGCTATGCAGACTACTGAGCCGATAGTGAAACATCAGACCGACAATGAAAGTTTTATCAACGCGACACAACACTGGCACAAAAGTTAACCACGTATAGGAACCATGTCCATAAATAGCGGTAGCGCACCAAATTAATTTAACCACAGCTCAATAAAAGGAAACTTAGCTTAGCTTACCCATAGAGTAGATCTCCTCACGAGACACGACGTAGGCGGCGGGAAACCCGCCCTCCGCACAATGCGAGACACGGCTATACAGTGCATACGTTTTGTGCTCGCTTCCGCATACAGCCCGCACCGCTCGCATGATTGGCAGTTAACCAGCCAATAAGCTTCAACCCCAGGTAAGTGAACCACCCACCGTTCGCTAAAGAACGCAAACACACACAGCGCGGCTTCTGCGCCATGAGAGAGACCGCTCAGGAGCCGAGAACCGATTCTTGGCTGTAAATCCGGTGCATCGGACCTTTCATAGTGAATTTGGACCGATCCGGGCTCCGCTGATCGGTACACTCAGATCGCAGAGGTCACAGACCGATAACCGATCCAAATCGGTTAATCTTTACACCCCTAATAATTATATACAAAAAATAGTCAGATTTTTCCTCTAAAGTCTGAACTTTGCCCCCAAGACAAGCCTCAGAGCCTGATCATTTTCATCATTTCATCTCCTCTAAGGCCATTCATATAAATAAGTACACTTGCCTTTTTAAGCCTGTGAGAACCAATCTATGCAGATTAACTACTCACCATATGTCACCATTTGTTTAAAGTGATAGTATGGAACTTTCTGGAGGTGGAAAGTCGACTATGACTCCATGGAAATATCAAATAAAACCATATTTTATGAAGATAGATAAGTTTCATGCCATTAATCTGAAATATTATTGCCAAAGGAACATAATTTCCATGGAGGAGGCTTAGGCCAAATAAGAGTTAGGTTTGTGGAGATGCAAGCCTGCTCTGAGTAAGGACATATGTTTTTCTGTGCAATAAAATTATTCTCATCTAATTTTGACTTGAAATGTTACATAATGTGGCTTTACATGACCTACTATGCATTTCCTAACTTTTTGAACTTTCAATGATGTTATAATAGTTGAATTTATTCATTCAATAGCTTAATCAATAATAGTTTTTGTTGTTGTTGTTAGCTTTTTTGTTTGTTTTTTAGCTCGAAACTAGCAAAAAACTTCACGCTAACCACTCTGACAAATCAGAACAAGTTAGAAATTGCTGCTTTTGGTAGCCAGCTCGCCAGCCTACTTCCCATGCTCTTTGCTAGACTAACTTTTTGCGAACGCACCAACTCAAGCTCGCATTAGTCTTTGGAGTGTTCCCATGCAGAAGTCCACACAGGATTATACATCTCTTATAACTTTGTCTCCCTGTCCACAAACCCTGCAAGCGTCCTCCACTTTGCATTGTCCCTGTTCTTCCTCCTCCTGTTGGCTAGCTCTCAATGCCCTCCTTACCTCGCTCACATTTATCTTACGGAGTCGCTTCAGGTGCTCGCGGGGGCCCGACGTTGGAGAGGGTCACGATAATAAACGAGCTAGCATAGAGGACAGGCTTTCTGCTGCCATGTCATGCTAATGCTAATAGATACCCCATCTTCCTATACCTCCCTCCTTTCCCCTTCTTTCTCCCTTCACCCCCTTTCGCACTAGTTGGTAAAAGCCAGCGCTACACAGCCGCCTCCGCCATAGTGACAGTGACATATTAGTTTTGCGTCGCTGTGCAATCTGATAGCCTGGGAGTTTGCCGCCATGCTAAAGATTTGATTAATGTTGTTCCATTTGCAGGCTGTAATTGGGTGCGACTGGAGTGCAGGATAATCATGTGTTCCAATTCGAGGGGGGATGGAGGGGGAGGGGGCATGCTAACGAGAGAGAGAGGGAGAGTTAATTAAGGCTGTAGCCGTGGTGACAGTAACGGATGGCTCTGGTGACACCCCACCCGGTCCCGCCCTTCGCCTTTCATTTCCTCCTCTCTGAGCATCCAGCCGATGAGCTCAGATGTATGCCGAGATAGCAGCCAAACAGCTAAACAGACACAGAATACACGAGTGGAGCTGTATAGGGCATAGGAGCCAGGACTAGGATTAAAGGTGCAGATGTTGTTGCTTTGTGTAGAATGTTCCACAGTATGCCATTATAATGTGTCTTGTATGTCTGTTTCTTTGCCATGTTATAATATAGTTTATTCATCCCCTCGAGGCAGTTTAGGGATGTTGTTGCTTTCTTTTATGTATTTATTTTGGGTAAGTAAGCACAGAGTATTATCCATATGCCATTAATGCAATCATAACAGAAACAATAGCAAAAAAAATGGGCCCAAAAAGGAGTGGGAAGAAGAAAACTTGTTTAATCCCCACCCCCTCTTCTAATTTAACATTATGAGGATTATTTTGCAATGTTATAGCTTGGTAATATAACAATATCATATTGCAATAATATAAAAGGATATCAACAATGGTAAGGAAATGAAAGATACCAACAATGGTACCAGCCAGCAAACAGTACACAGTATGGAATTAAAACATGTTTAAATTGCATTTATTAAAAAATGTTCATAAACACTTTGGAACAAGAATGGTTTCATACATACTGTACATACATAGTGGTCACCTTTCCATAGACCTGACCGATAACTATTGGTGTAAATTGCTCAAGTCTCCATGGAGAAGTTCAAAGTTCAAAGTCAGCTTTGTTGTCAAAAAAACATATGTACACTCCCTAGACCCACAGTGAATATATTTATTTATTTATTTATTTATTTATTTATTTATTTATTTATTTACATCACTTATTTGTCCCCAAAGGGAAATTTGTCCTCTGCATTTGACCCATCCTTTATTCAGGAGCAGTGAGCAGCAGATGACTGCGCCCGGGAACCCATCTCCATGATCTTACTGCTAAGGTGTGGTCAGGACCACAGCTGGAGGATTTTACCCACCCAGACACAGGGAGAACATGCAAAACTCCACACAGAAAGGCCCGGGCGACCTGGAGATCAAATCCGGAACCTTCTTGCTGTGAGGCGTGAGTGCTAGCCATTCAGCCACCGTGCCACCACAATAAAACCATATATAAAGCCATATAAAACATCTGATAAACAAGACTGTAAACACAATGACTAAAACATCACATATACCCGTAACAAAAGTACAGTAGACTTGTATATAATATAATATAATATAATATAATTTTAAAAATAGCTAAAACACATCATCTGTAGCGTAATAAAGCTAAAATTGTGTTATTTAAGCAGCAGTGTCATTGGGGGAGGGAGGGCAGGGCAGGGAGAGAGTTCAGCATCCTGACAGCTTGGTGGATGAAGCTGTCTTTCGGTCTGCTGGTCTTTGCCCTGAGGCTCCTCAGTCTCCTTCCTGATGGCAGCAGACTGAAGAGGGAGTTGGATGGGTGGGTGGGATCACCCGCAATGCAGAGGGCTTTGCAGGTGAGGCGGGTGCGGTAGAAGTGGTGGACCTTCAAGCAGAAAAGTTGCATAGTACATGTTTAACTATAGAAACCAAGCGAATTAGTTTGGACTTGGTTGGACTTGGCTGTAAAATGTAGCTCCACAATATCAATAGAGAGCCATTTTGGGTAATATTAGCCATAGGATCTGGCAACTTAAAGTGAAGAGCTCCAGACCAGAACTAAACCAGGTCTAGACCAGATCTAAACCAGGACTAAACCTGATCTAAATCTGGTTTAGTTCTGGTCTAGACCTGGTTTAGTCCACGTTTAGTCCTGGTCTAGTCTCTTAGCCAATCAGGACGCAGAACACAGTGAACCGCGATAGAGCGAGGGACCACTGTATTGATATATATATATATATATATATATATATATATGTTTACTAACACAAAAATACATAAAATCAATACAGACAGATTACATTTCCAAAGGTCAACATTCATTGTATTCTCAAGTGAACAAACTGTACTATCCCCAATGCTGTCCTCTTTTTCCTTAAAGTATATGTATAGTTTATGGAGCAGAGTACAGTGAAGATCTCTTTAACAAAGTGCTGAGTCCCACAAACTGCAGCTGCACCAAAGAGAATAGGAGACGAGTAAATAAAATACATTATTCATGGCTCGCTTTGTGTCTTAGATCTACTTTAAAGACACCCAAGGGAGAACTGTATATAAGGTTCTGATTTGACCAAGAAATCTCTATTAAAAGTCCTTTAATACGCAGCATTTACTATTGTGAATTTTTAGCCATGTTATAATGTTGTTACCTCTTTAGAAACAAACCTGGAGTTGTGTTTTGTTTCACTGAGTAACAAAACACAACTCCAGGTGTGTTTGTGATGAGGAAAGCACATTATAACATAGATCAGAAAATAGTGTGATATGGGACCTTCAAACAACCATTCATTCAGGCATAATATTCAAATGAGTACTTTATATTAACAATATTAAAGGAGAATTAACGTTTTTTACAATGTGAGCCTTATCTCTGTAATAAAACAAGCTGTTTTACTCACCCATAGCACTTTGGTGTCATATGGAGTACTTCCAGAGATGTTTTAGATTTGCATTAGACTAGCGCGAGTTCTAGCCGTAGCTCGGGGCATATAATATATTCCCTGAGCATGTAATATATGCCCCGTGCGGTTTCCAAATAACACAAACTTTGGTACTTTTCAAATCATAGAAGCTCGATGTCTTAGTGTACGCTTTCGTTTGGTCAAAAGTGGCCTGTAATCCGAGATTTAGCCATAGTTTCAAGTAGATGAGGTGCGCATGTGCGAAGTCACAGTTTATTTTGCTCTCAGCTCCCGGCACCCAAACATGAAACGCAAAGCTGTAAACTATGGCTAAATCTCGGATTACAGGCCACTTTTGACTCAACCAAAATCGTAGACTAAGACATCGAGCTTCTATGATTTGAAAAGTGCTAAAGTTTATGTTATTTGGAGACCGCACGGGGCATATATTACATGCTCGGGGAATATATTATATGCCCCAAGCTACGGCTAGGACTCGTGCTAGGCTAACGCAAATCTAAAATATCTCTGGAAGTGCTCCATATGACACCAAAGTGCTATGGGTGAGTAAAACAACTTGTTTTATTACCGAAATAAGGCTCAGATTGTAAAAAAACGTTAATTCTCCTTTAAATTATTTCAACATTTTTGTTTCTTGCACTCCTCTTTCAGACAGGTTTTTTTTTTGTTTTTGTGGTCTATCCTTTGAGACATTTTGTGCATTGTTTTATGTTCTGTTCCAGTTACATTCATTTAAAGGGCTCATGTTACGCTATTTTCTGATCTATGTTCTAATGTTGTTTCCTCATCATAAACAAACTCGGAGTTGTGTTTTGTTTCATTCACACATGTTTAACACACAAAGGCTGCATATTTAGTTAGGGTTTAGTTAGGGTACCCTGTTCCACCTTGTGATGTGATGTAGTAATACAGGAAGTGCTCCACTGTCTTTTTAAACTCCACACACCTTCGCTTGAATCATTCAGATGATTTCAGCCCTGGAATTGCCACTTTCTACTAAATAAAAGATAAAAGGCAGCTGCTAACTTGAAAACTACAGCTTCATGGCATCACAAGGTGGAACAGAGCGTTTAGAGCTTTGGAGATGTAGACAGACTAATAAGAAAGGATTACTCAAACATGTCTGAATGAAACAAACCACAACTCCAGGTATGTTTTTCAGGAGGCAACAGTATAGCCGTGTCTCAATTCGCAGTGTGCACAGTTTGGAGTGTGGTTTTAAGGGCTCTCTGGACTGTGCATGGGCGTCGGCAAAATGGGACAGGTTTCGCAACTACCAGATGCAGCCGCCGAATCCATTTCCTCCCGTAGAAGAAGTAGCGCGCGGTGCATGCTGGGATATATGACTGCGGGAAGTGTGCATCTTCACGCAGTTGGTCTATGCCCCGTAGAGATGCGCGGATTGCGGTTACATAAATCACGGAGCGGGTGGATGACGTGACGAAAAATAATATTTTTTATTAAATTCGGGCGGGTGGCGGTTGAACAACCAAATTTTTAAAAAATGCCTACATGCCTACAATTAAGTTGGCGGATGACGGACGGGCGCGGTTTTGAAAATTCCTGAAAAAACGTGCGTGCAAATGGATAGCGGACGGATGACTTTTTTTCATGCGGTTGCGGATTGAAAAAAAAAACATCCGCGCATCTCTAATTCCCCGATTTCCATGGAAACGACTGCGGTTTTCAGACCGCATTTTAACTGCGCATGGGACAAAAGCGAAATGGGACAGCAGTTGAAGAAGTGACGTATGTGCTGTTAAATCCACAGTCCGAACTGTGCACACTGCGACTCACAAGAGTCAATTTTGTATAACAGAACATTTATAATAAACATAACAAATTATAAATCAGATGTTACACTCAGAATATTACTCTTGATTTTTCTTTTTATAATTAATTCATAGCATTTATATAGCGCCTTTCAGGACACCCAAAGCGCTTTACAGTTCATTGTTCATTCACTCCACATTTGGTGGTGATAAGCTACTTTCTGTAGCCACAGCTGCCCTGAGGCAGACTGACAGAAGCGTGGCTGCCAATCTGCGCCATCGTCCCCTCCGACCACCTCCAACACTCAAGCACGCTCCACTTTCATACTAGGCAATGTGGGTGACACAACAACAGTTTTTTGCAACTATCGCCCCACTGTGGCACCTGGAATTCCCAGCGGTCTCCCATCCAATTACTAACCAGACCCTGCCTTGCTTAGCTTCTGAGAAGAATTATGAGAGTCATTGTCATTTGAAGTGTCCTTTTACTTGTGTGCACAGTTTTCTTTTGTAGTATAATGAGTGTAGTTTTTGTAGTAAAATATAAATACAAATGGAAATATAAATGATTTTGCCTTATATATTATATTGAACCAACTTTGCCTTGGGACATACATGGGCGTTGCTGGATAATCTAGCAGGAACATAAAAAAAAAAAAAAAATAGGTTGCCCAATGTCTCTCTTATTATTCTAATGGTGCAAACTCTTCCAATAGTTTGATGAAAAGATTGAAGACTCAAATGAAAAACTTTTGGGTGTGGCATAAAACAGAGTTTGAAGAAAGACACCGCCTTTAATGCCATTATGTAACTCCTGTATCATGTCATCTGTTTGAAGGTAACTATCTCTTCATTATCTGTCACTCAGGCAGATTCATAATAAGGTTTGATTGACATGTCGTGTTTATTCATAATTCACACCAAGGTGAGGCCAAGGAAAAATCTGCAGTGAAGACACAATTACTTTAAATAATACATAAGAGAGGGGTTGGCAGTTCTGCACAGGACTTTTGGGTTTACCTTACGTTATTTAAATGTTTAAATAATAATTGTAATGCATAACACTTGTATAGCGCGTTTTGGGATACTCAAAGATGTTTTACATGAAGAGAGAAACAAGGACAAACAGAAGAAGAAGAAAAAAAGTTCATGAAAGGTGCTTTTAAAGAGATGAGTTTTCAGGTCGTTTTTAAACATTTGCTTACATTGTGAAATTGAATTGCATTATATTAATTTTAAATTATGTAACTTTTTTTGCCCCAAAACAGACTAAAATAGTAGCATTGTTTTTATTGCACTGAAATACACAGAAAAACATGTGAGCATGCTTGCATCTCCACAAACCTACTTCTTATTTGGCCTGAAGAAGGGGCTCTTCCTAGTTGTTTCTATGGAGATGTTGTTCCTTTGCCTATAATATTCCACAGTATGGCATAAAACCTATCTACCCCCACAGAGAATGTTCCAAAGTGTGGTTTTAACATTCTATTTTCGTGGAATGTAGCTGAGGTTCCACCTTCAGAAAGTCACTTAAAGCAAAAAAAATCACTTAAAGCAATGCAATTTAAATAATCTGATCCAGATTTATAGTCAAAGGTGTCAAAAGCATCTTAATATTCAAGTGTCATTGCTTCAAAATAATATGATATAATATGTTAATTTGAAAACTACCACTTCATGACATCACACGGTGGAACAGAGCATTTTGAGCTTTAGAAATATAGACAGACTTAGGCCCTGTCCTCACGACAATGTTTGTGTTCGTTTGGGCCTGTCGTCCACACGGCATTGGCGTTTTGGGTGGGTGTAAACGGTGTTTTTTAAAAACGGGTTCAAGAGTGGAGAAATCTGAGAACACCGGGGGTCGCGTTGTCCTGTGGGCAGGCAAAACGCCACTTTTGGGAAAACGATGATGTCTCGATGCTGTCGCACGAGTGTTTGCCAATTCAAAGGTAAACGCATATTTCAAAACTGGAACGATCCCATTAATGAAAAGGCAGATAGTGGACAATGAGGAGCCCATACCAATTTGAGAGCAAAAGAGCAACAATTTCTTGTCTTTTTTTATTGAATGAAAATGTACCTTTTACAAACAGGCACATGCAGTATCACACACAAAAATATATAAAAGCATTTCTGTTTTCTTTACACAAATACACACAACTATATAGCTGCCCTTTTGTGATGGTCCACGGTTGTATATTCTCGCCGAAAAGCCAACATAATGTATTTGCTATGGGCAGGACTCAGCGTAATGAAGGCTCGATGTTTGACATTCCCGTATTAAGATCCAAACAAGCATTTTGCCTAAATAACACAACCAAGGTTAACAAGAGTTCTACTTGTTAATGTCTATCTAATAAAAGGATAGCAAGTAATACTAACTATCGATTTATAGGCAAAAACTCTGCTCATGCAGCTCAAACCTTCGTTCTGTGAATACAGTCCATGTTAGGGACCGTCAACAAATGATCTTCACATTAATGCAGTGAGTCACTGCTATGTTGGTGGAGCACGGGGACGAAATAATTTCGCATTTGTTGACAGTCCCTAAAGTACACGTGTTTGCTTGTTTACGAAAGAGAAAGGACTTTATGCGCATGCAAGTATTGCGTGTCTGGGGGCTCTGGCTGTTTCCTGTTTACAGCGCCACATATCGGTGTGGCATATGTATTACATCATTTTCACTCAGCGCTCCGTGTTCGTCTAGACGCAAATATTTACTGATCTGACATGTGTGTCAACACGTATTTTTTCCAACCCGCATAAAAAAAATCCAGGAGCGTTGTCGTGTGGACGTAGCCTAATAAACCAGGACAACTCACACATGTGTGAACGAAACAAAACAAAACTCCAGGTATGTTTCTGAGAAGACATTGAAAGCTCAGAAGAATCCATTTTGTGTAATACAGGACCTCCTCCTGTGAACATGTCACCACCGTCCTCAAAGATCTCCACTGGCTCCCCATCCCTCAGCACATCCAATTCAAACTCCTCACCATTGTGTACAAATCCCTCCATAACCTCACCCCCACCGACCTCTCTGAGCTCCTGCACTGCCACACCCCCGATGTGAAACGTCTTTGAGTATCATGAAAAGCACTATATAAGTACACTCAACAAAAATATAAACGCAACACTTTTGTTTTTGCTCCCATTTTTCCTGAGATGGACCCAAAGATCCAAAATTCACTCCAGATACACAACACTACCATTTCTCTCAAACATTGTTCACAAATCTGTCCAAATGTGTGACAGCGAGCACCTCTGCCCCGCCGAGACAATCCACCCCACCTCACAGGTGCGCCACATCAAGATGCCGATCCGACATCATGACCAGTGCACAGGTGCGCCCCAGACTGCCCACAATAAAAGGCCACCCCGAAATGTGCATTTTTTTTTGCTTTATTGGGGGTCTGGGGACTCAGAACTAGTCAGTATCTGGTGTGACCACCATTTGCCTCATGCAGTGCAACACATCTTCTTCGCATAGAGTTTATCAGATTGTCAATTGTGGCCTGTGGAATGTTGGTCCACTCCTCTTCAAAGGCTGTTATGGACGAAGAACACAGGTGCATTTTATTGATGGCATTTTGAATGCACAGAGATACCGTGATGAGATCCTGAGGCCCACTGTTGTGCCATACATCCATGAACATCACCTCATGTTTCAGCAAGATGATGCACGGCCCCATGTTGCAAGGATCTGTACACAATTCTTGGAAGCTGAAAATGTCCCAGTTCTTGCATGGCCAGCATACTCACCGGACATGTCACCCATTGAGCATGTTTGGGATGTGCTTGACCGGCGTATACGACAGCGTGTACCAGCTCCCACTAATATCCAGCAACTTCGCACAGCCTTTGAAGAGGAGTGGACCAACATTCCACAAGCCACAATTGACAATCTGATAAACTCTATGCGAAGAAGATGTGTTGCACTGCATGAGGCAAATGGTGGTCACACCAGATACTGACTGGTTCTGAGTCCCCAGACCCCCAATAAAGCGGAAAAAAAATGCACATTTCGGGGTGGCGTTTTATTGTGGGCAGTCTGGGGCGCACCTGTGCACTGGTCATGATGTCGGATCGGCATCTTGATGTGGCGCACCTGTGAGGTGGGGTGGATTGTCTCGGCGGGGCAGAGGTGCTCGCTGTCACACATTTGGACAGATTACAAATCTCAGCCAATCTCTATTGAACTAAAGGTATCTGTTAACTTGAAAACTACCACATCGTGACATCACAAGGTGAAACAGAGCATTTTGAGCTTTGGAGATGTACAGACTAATAAACCAGGATTACTCAAACATATGTAAATGAAACAAAACACAATTCCAGGTATGTTTTTTGATGAACTAACAATGTTCTAACGTGACTAAAACCTCACAAGATAATTTTGTGTAATGTAGCACCTTTAACACTACAAACCAGTCAAGTCGCAGTAAGAATTGATTGCTTTACCTCTGAACACATTGCCATTGCCACTAAAATCATCTGTCTCCTTTCCGTCGGTGGAGTAATTGTTGTCCAATCTCTCCCCAGTTTGATTGGCAGGTCATTGAGCTGCAGGTTGTCTCCGCACTGTAAAACACCAATTAAACACATGGGAGCTCAGAGTGTGTCTGATAGGATAACACATGAACCTGGATGTGCTCAGCTGACAGCACATCCATCAAAATGTCCTCCATGTCCGACATCAGAGACACAGCGCTACATATTTGTAATGTCACTGTCACTCGGTTGGAGCCTACTGGGTATTGTGTTACTGAACCAGGTCAGGATGTGTGAATGATGTGGTAATTAAAGGTCCTGTATTGCGCAAAATGGACTCTTGTGAGGTTTTGGTCGTGTTATAATGTGATGAATGATAGATTTTCTGTTTCAGACTAAATATGCAGGGTTTGTGTGCTAAACGTGTGAATGAAACTAAACACAACTCCAGGTTTGTTTTTGATGAGGAAACATTATTATTATTATCCTCATGAGACGCGAAGAAAAAAAGTGTATTTTATTTTATTTTATTTTTCTATTTGGAGGTAAATGAACACCTTAGAACACCATTTGTAAATTTAATGTCCTCTGTAATGAACTGTAATGGTGTTAAATCCACCTGAACCAACATCTCGGACAAGCTTCTACAGTCGCCTCAAAACGTTTTTAGACTCCCTTTTAATTTCTTATTTATTTATTTATTTATTTATTTATTTATTTATTTATTTATTTATTTATTTATTTATTTATTATCATAGCGCAGCCACAAACTAGAGTCTATCTCAAAACACTTAAAAAGATAGACCAGGACTGCACTCCAACATCTAGCTCCAACCTTTTCATTAAGTTTGCGGATGACACAACTGTGCTCAGTCACACCCACAACAACGATGAGATGAGCTACAGGAGTGAAGTAAATAGGCTGGCCACGTGGTGCAAGGACAACAATCTTCACCTGAACGTGGAGAAGACGAAGGAGATTGTTGTGGACTTCAGGAGAGCGCACATCCAGCATGCTCCACTCACGATCAACGGTGCTGCAGTGGAGCAAGTGAGCAGCACCAAGTTCCTGGGTGTGCACATCTCTGAGGACCTCTCCTGGAGCAGCAACTCTGCATCACTGGCCAAAAGAGCCCAACAACACCATTACTTTCTCCACAAACTGAAAAGAGCAAGAGCCCCGGTCCCCATCCTCCGGACATTCTACAGAGGCACCATTGAGAGTATCCTATCCAGCTCCATCATGGTGTGGTACGGTTCTTGCACTGTCCTGCAAAAAGACTGCAGTGCATTGTCAGAGCAGCTGAGAGGATCATCGGTGTCCCTCTCCCCCCTCTACTGGACATTTACCACTCCCGCCTCACCCGCAAAGCCACCAGGATTGCAGCTGACCCCACCCACCCATCTCACAGCCTCTTCATCCTGCTGCCATCAGGGAGGAGACTGCGGAACCTCCCGGCTAGAACCAGCAGGTTCAGGGACAGTTTTTTCCACCAGAGACTTAACCAGGGCTCTCAAGGCTCACGCATTGAGAGTGTGACACACGCAATTCGACGTATTCACACGCGCACACGCCACACATGGCATTTCTCACGCTGATTAGTGTTTTTTTTGTTTTTTGTTTTTTTTTGTGCCCAGAAAATCGGTCTGTGTGGCTTAGTTTATGCAGGCTCCGCGCGTTTTCAGCGCCTCCCTGCTCCCCCGAGCAGGGGGAACAGGGGGAGGGGGGGGCGGCGCGTCTGCTCGCCGTCCCCCGGGCACGTGGTGAGCCTCAGTCCCGGTGCCACGTCTCCTCTGAGACGCACCGACTCCGGTCCCGGTGTCTCCGTCTGTGCGTAACGTGTCCCCCCCGACGGCTTACGCGAGGAATACGCGCGGCCTAGAGCCAAACTGCCCATGGTGAGTCGCGATGAGACGCGATGAGACGCGGTGAGACGCGGGCCCGGTGCATTGACCAGACTCTTACATGAATCAGTTAAAAATGTCCCGCTCCCTCCTCCCCGCCCCTCTCACTGACAAAGTGCGGTGATGATAAAACACCGCACTTATTACCATCAGTTAATAACTTCATTTATAGAACTCTCATTAGTTGCTTTGTAGTTTAAGTTTGCTCTTTAGACAAACAGGGCTCTCAACACGCAATTCAAGCGCCAAAAATTGTTCACTCGCCCCCCCCCCCCGTCCTCGGAAATTACAGTCACACGCACGACCCCGCTCAAAACTTGAGAGCCCTGGACTTAACTCTCTCCCTGCCCCCCCCTCCCCCTTTTTTTTTTTTTTGTCTAGTCCAGTATGTCTTTACATTTCGTTTTTTTTACTTGAATGTTTGCACTGAGGTGGGAGAGGACAGCAATTTCATCTGGGCTATATATTCTTGTATGTATATTCACATGTGACATGATGAATTGCTCTCTTCAGACGGGGGTCTTTCCCACTGTCTTCAAAGCGGCGGTGGTGAGGCCCCTGCTGAAGAAGAGCAATTTAGATTTTAATGATTTTATCAACTACCGACCAGTGTCTAACTTATCATTTTTAAGCAAGATTTTAGAGAAACTTGTCTCTATCCAATTAACTCATTCACTGCCGGCCTGTTTTCAGAATGTCAACCCCAGACTGCCAGAACTTTTAGACCATTTTCACTGATTTTCCAAGACTCACAGAATACTGAGTTCTTTGACTATATAGACATGGCACACATCAAAATAAAGTGTAGACTCTTTCACCTAGAAAAAAAATTATGTTTCTAACCTTTTCGGTTCTCAAGATAGTAGAACATAGGGAAGTTTCAGCAAAAACACAGTTTTCTGACCAAAATTGGAGAAAACGAGCATTTTGTACAAAGAGTCATTTCGAGCAGATCGGTGATTTTGACGTCAATATTTATTGATTTAGTGACACCTCAAACATCTAAAATAACAAAGAAAGAGATTTTTGATGACAAAGTACATTTTTTATTTACTAATATAAGAATATAAGGCTCTGTGAATTGAAAATTCCTTCAAATCAATAGTGGCAAGAGATGTTTACAGGATATAATATCTTTTCATATAAAATAGAACTTTGTCACTTCACAACAATATTGAGGCTCAGAGTACACACACATATACACACACACACACACACACACACACGCACCTACATACACATACACACACACACACACACATATACGTATATGTACATACACACAAGCCCATGCATAAACCTTTACACACACACAGCTACACACACACACACACATACACACACACGCACACACGCGCGCGTACACACGCACGCACACACGTACACACACATATAACTTCATTCATTACAATTACCACACAGCAGCATCATGTAAACTTAATTCTTCTCATCTCATGCCTCTTTGGAGAGCAGGATCCAAGTCAGTAAACTTCTTTGGCGCTGTCGTAATTCTGATCAGAGTCCCTGCTCCGCGCAGCGCGATCAGGACACGCCCCCTGCCTCGGCCAGAGCAGATCTCTGCCCCGACCTCGCCCCGTCTCTGTGATCCTCTGATCCGGGATCTTGGGTCCCAAAAGCGATCAAACCGCTCCGTAGGCGCTGATCAACAGTCCTCTGCTTTTCCGGGTTCACTTGCCTCACCATCTTGCTCCACTCGCCTATCACACAGTACACACGCTACACTCCTCTCCTCTACCGCGTCTCCGATCGGCAGATAATGATACAAGATCGCCACCTACAGGTTGGGAAGTGTGAATTACACCTTCAAAGCTGCTCCAGGTCGTATCCTAGCAACCCCCGCTGAAAAACGTCCTTGACGAGTTTATTCGTCACGGCACTCAACGTTCGGATTCAACATGACGAGAAAACTCGTCACCGGCAGTCAATGAGTTAAATGATTTTCTAGATGATCACAACATTTTGGAAAAATTTCAGTCTGGTTTTAGGGTGAACCACAGCACCGAGACTGCCTTGGCAAAGATTTTAAATTACTTTAGAATAAATTGTGATTCTCAAAAGGTGACTGTGTTGGTTCTGCTGGATCTGAGCACTGCCTTTGACACAGCAGACCACACGATTCTTTTAACTCGCCTAAAACACCTCGGCCTCTCTGGTGCTGTTCACAAATGGTTCACATCCTATCTCACAGACAGAACATTTATGGTGAGTATGGACACATACTCCTCCAAGATCCATAAAATCACATGTGGTGTCCCCCAGGGTTCCATTTGAGGCCCTGTACTTTTCAAATTGTACATGCTCCCCCTTGGCGGCGTCATCAGGAGACATGGAATCAACTTCCACAGCTATGCAGATGATACGCAGCTTTACATTTCCGTGTCTCCTGATGACACCAGGCCAATGGATGCTCTTTTTAACTGCATTCTAGATGCATTCAAATCCTGGATGGCAAGAAACTTTCTCCAGCTTAACCAGGACAAAACTGAGGTTTTATTCATCGGTCCTGAGGCCCAGAGAGAGAAACTTTTATCAAAACTACAAGCACAGTCTTTTAACCCATCTCCTCAAGTGAAAAACTTGGGTGTCATTTTTGACTCTGAGCTAACTTTTATCCCACACATCATGAACATCACAAAAATAGGTTTCTATCATCTAAAAACATAGCCAGAGTTCGCCCTGTTCTCTCTCAGGCCAATAAGGAGACACTGATGCATGCTTTTGTCACCAGCCGTATAGACTACTGTAATGCCCTGCTCTCTGGTCTTCCCAAAAAGAGTATTTCAGGTTTGCAATTATTACAAAATTCAGCAGCACGTGTCCTGACTAGGTCCAGAGGGCGGAATCACATTACACCGGTCTTAAAATTTCTGCATTGGCTCCCTGTGAGTTTCAGGATAGATTTTAAAGTTATTTTACTGGTTTTTAAATGTCTTAATGGTCTTGGGCCTTCTTATCTTTCAGAACTGCTTTCCCCTTACGAACCTTCACGGGTCCTGCGCTCCTCCGGCAGCAGGCTCCTGGTCATTCCCAAAGTCAGCACTAGGGTGACCATTCGTCCGGATTTCGTCCTGACAGTCCGGTTTTAGAGCTGTCTGTCCGGCTGTCTGTCACGTGTCCTCCTTCCTCCTTTTTTTACATTTTGTCCTCCTTCCGGACCCTCGTCGGCCACCATTGCATAAATCGTCATAAATCCCCACCCATTATTTACACTTGCTACTCTGCGATGTTCGCCGTTTCCCAATTCAGCGAATGCACGGTTCAGAGTGTGGTCTCAGCCTGCAGTCGAGGTGGTGCATACTCGTTGAGCCCTGAGTGCAGTCCGTGGATCACATGGCCGTCTGCGAAATGGAACAAGTCCCGCCTCAGCTCAATGAGCCGGGTGGTCTGCTCCTTGTTCCCTACAGACAAAAATATTATTCTATTGCGACTAGTAATACTTGGAACTGGGACATGGCCAATGTTCCCCCTAATTTTTAATGTGTCTGAGCAAATGTAGTGAGACGCGCACCTTAACCAGCGGGCCAATCACGTAGCGCCCCAAGCCTTGATGAGGGAGACTGGTTTCACCTGTTGCACTCTCTCCTCACCTCTGGCATCCAACACGGTGTAGCAGCCACTGGGACAAGAAGGCTCTGTGTCTTATATTAACTTAAATCCGCTCAATTCCCGGTCTACGGTCGTGACTTAAAGCTGCGGCGCGTTGCTCCGTCCTGCCTTCTTGGTGAGTGGAGACGTATTCATTCATAAAACTGGTTACACTGGGTCTAAACCGCTACTTCTGTAGGCCGTGTCTGTGTGCGGGCTGTCCCTGGCGGGTGCGTGTACAAACTGTATTGGGTGAGTAATAAACCGGGATTTCATTCCTAGAATGTACTCGCTCTGAGTTCCCTTATCATGCGTTGCTCCGGCAGGCTTAGGCAGAGCAGGTGTGTCCTGCGCCTTCCCCTTCCCCCCCCTCTCGTTCCGAGCGGAGCGTCTCCTCGGCTCTTGAGTTCCCCGCGGGCCTCCCCTGTGGGATTGGGTCATCCCCTCTGGAGCTAGCTTTCCCCCGGCGGAGTTTGTCGCTCCTCTGGGCCTGGACGCCTCCTACCTTCGTGGTGTCGGCCCCTAATGGACAGTACCATTGCCGTATTCACCGGTCGAGTTATAACTTTTTTTGGTTAATATTTTATTGTGTGTGTGTGTGTGAGTGAAAGGAATTGTAAACATTGTTTAAAACATTTTAATATGGAATAATACATTTTTTTGTACCATTTTGTAAACTGGTGTCTTGCCTACTGCTTATGAATTACCCCCCCACTCGGTCACTACATACTTGGCGTTGCTGGCAGGGTCGGGCTTGAATTTTATGGAGGCAAGACACCATTTTAATATACTTTTTTTGTGTGTAAAATCTTGTTTTAGCATTGACAGTGTTTTTCCTTTTTCTGTAGCAGTGTTATACATGTGAGGCAGGAGACCAGTAGTAGCACACTGTTTCATGTCATTTTGATTGTGTTTTTGCATGTTATGTTTTGGTTTGCTGTGTCTATTTAGTATTTAGCTGTGTTCTTTATTGCATGTTTTGTTTTTAGACATGTACATAATGCTACTCTGTTTCTTCTAGCTCTGCCAATATTGAAAGCACCTTGCTCCAGATAAAAGTGAAACTGCATTTTTAGTAAGTTGCAGCGCGTTTTTGTAAAGTGAATATGGAGGGTCAGCTATTGGAGTTACAGGAAATGGTCATCCAGCTGAGGGCTGAGAATGAACGGCTGCGCCTATCTGCTTCTGATGCGAGTGCAGGGACGTCCTCTGCACCCACTGCACATGGTGTTCCCTCACAGGTTACCGGGGGTGTTGACCGACTGGTTTTCATCCCACGGGATCGTAAATGCCCCATGTTTAGGGGTAAGAAAGGCATTAGTTTGGGCGAGTGGTTAGAGGAAGCAGAAGCATGCATGCGCGCCAGACATTTATCCTTAACTGACCAAGCATTTTTTCTTTTTGACCATTTGGAAGGGGAGGCTCGCAAGGAAATTAAATTTAGATCTGTAGAAGAGCGACGTGACCCAACTAGGATCATTGCGATCTTACAGGAGCTTTATGGGTGTGCAGAGTCCTATGTTGCCCTGCAGGAGGCGTTTTTTTCTCGGCGACAGCAGGAGGGGGAGACTTTGCTTGAATACTCCCTTGCTTTGAAGTCTTTGATGGAAAGGGTGAAACGGCGCGCTCCAGATAATGTTCCAAATTCCGAAATATTGTTGCGTGATCAATTTGTGGAGCAGGTTTTAGACTGCGCGCTTCGTCGAGAATTAAAACAGTTTGTCCGTCGCACGCCTACAGCTACGTTGTTGGATGTCAGAGGTGAAGCAATGAGATGGGAGCGTGAGGGGTTGCCATCGGGTGTGCGTGGCCGGAGTAATTCTGTCCCTTCAGCCTTGGGTTTTCAATGCATGGTGCAGGGTGGCCGCCAGCGGTTCGATCCGCCGGCCTCTGAGGTTAGTGAGATGAAGGAGCTTCTACGACGTCAGCAGGAACAATTGGACAAACTGACGCAGAGCATCACAAGGCTACAGACTACTCACTCGCGCCACCGTCCCCAGAATTTACGCAGCCGCTCCCCTCGTCCAGGTCCAATAATTTGTAACCGTTGCCAACAGCCTGGACACATCGCTCGGCATTGTGATGGACCACGTGTTTCACATCCTCCGTTAGTGCATAATGATGTTCATCCACCACAGTCGTCGGAAAACTAATGCCCACCGTGCTGCCGAGCCACAGCTCAGGTGGGGCATCCACTGGCTCCGAAGACGCAAGGATTATGTTGGAAGACGTTCCGAAGTTGATTTCCATGTGTCCCCACCTTGACGTAGGTATGGGTGGCGCCCCTGTACCTTGTCTTGTAGACACTGGATCTATGGTTTCTACAATTACGGAAAGTTTCTTTCGCACACATTTTGAACCCTGGGGTGATGAACGCCTTAAAGCCTGTCATTGGTTAGAGCTTAAAGCTGCCAATGGGTTAACTATCCCTTATATTGGGTATCTTGAACTTGACGTTGTTCTTTGTGGGAAGTTGATGCCTCAATGCGGTGTTTTGGTGGTGAAAGATCCACCGGGGCGGATTGCATCTCAAGTCCCCGGTGTCCTAGGAATGAACATCATTAGTAAATGTTACCGGGAGCTGTTTGGTCAGTATGGACCTACCTTGTTTGGAGAAACGTTGGTGTCGTTTCCAGCGCCCTTAGCTGACGCTTTGCAGAAATGTCATGTAGCTAGCATCAGGCCAGTTTTAAACAACTTGGGGAAAGCAAGGGTTCGAGGAAAGAAGGCTTGTCGTATACCTGGAGGAGCAATGAAGATTGTAACGGCGACATGCTCAGAATATTTTTCTGAGGGGACCGTGCTATTTGAGCCACCGGAATCTGGCTTACCGGCGGGTCTTCTGGCGTCTCCCGCCTTGGTCCGCGTTATTCGGGGAACTGTTTATATCCCCGTGGTGAACGTTGGGGTTACTGAGGTGCTTCTCTATTCTCGCACTGTTATTGGCACTCTGGATGATGTCAGAGTTGTCAGCCTGCCCACCGGTGTTGAAGTTTCATCTATTTCTGCCCAAGTAGCGGGACACACTGGTTCCTCAGTCCTCGATCAGATTGAGTCGATTGACTTTTCACATTTGTCTTCTGATGACCGTAATGCGGCTTTTTCTCTGCTTCAGAAGCATGCGTCTGTCTTCTCCGCTAATGAACAAGACCTCGGCTGTACGAATCTCATCTCTCATGACATCCCCTTGCTCGATGACATTCCCATTCGGCAAAGGCATCGCCGTATTCCACCTTCTGAATATGAGGTTGTGAAAGAGCACATCAACCAGCTGTTGGAAACCAAGGTCATAAGGGAGAGTTCGAGCCCCTATGCTTCACCAATAGTGCTGGTCCGCAAAAAGGACGGGAGCTTACGGCTTTGTGTAGATTACAGACAACTAAATTCCAAGACGAGGAAGGACGCATTTCCACTCCCACGGATAGAAGAAACATTGGATTCTTTGTCGGGTGCTTGTTGGTTCTCCACAATGGACCTTGCAAGTGGGTACAATCAAGTGCCAGTCACTGAAGGAGATAAGCCTAAAACTGCCTTTTGTACCCCCTTCGGTTTGTTCGAATGGAACCGAATGCCGTTTGGTCTTTGTAACGCTCCCAGCACTTTTCAGAGGCTGATGCAGCGGATTTTTGGAAGTCAGCAGGGCCAATCGTTACTTTTATATCTGGACGATATCGTGGTCTTCTCTTCTGACACCCGCCAGCACCTGGAAAGGTTGGATGGAGTGTTAAGCAGGCTGCATGTGGAAGGTCTTAAGGTCAAGCTTTCAAAGTGCAGTTTCTTCAAGCAGGAAGTCAATTACTTGGGTCATGTAATCTCTGATCGTGGTGTGTCTTGTGACCCTGAGAAGGTCAGAGCAGTGGCTGAATGGCCGGTTCCCACCACGGTTTCCGAACTTCGATCCTTCATCGGATTTGCAAGTTACTATCGACGTTTTGTGGAAGGGTTTGCGAGGCTAGCTGCGCCCTTACATCGGAAGGTGGCTGAACTATCAGGCAAGTCCAAGAGAACTAAAAATCGTGATATTGAGGACTGGGACCAGGAATGCCAGGAAAACTTTGAGATCTTGAAGATGAAGCTTATAAGGGCACCTGTACTGGCATATGCAGACTTCACTTTGCCATTCATCCTTGAGGTGGATGCAAGCTTTTGTGGCCTGGGAGCAGTGCTCTCTCAGGAGCAAGAGGGAAAAGTGCGTCCCATTGCCTATGCAAGTAGAGGGTTGCGAAGAACTGAACGAAACATGTCAAATTATAGTTCGATGAAGCTTGAACTTCTTGCTTTGAAGTGGGCAATCAGTGAAAAATTTCGAGAGTATCTTCTTGGCCACAAATGTGTGGTATATACAGACAACAACCCGTTGAGCCACTTGTTGACTGCCAAATTGGGAGCTGTCGAACAGCGCTGGGCTGCGCAACTCGCATCTTTTGACTTCGAACTGCGCTATCGGTCTGGGAAAAGTAATGTTAATGCAGACGCCCTGTCACGCCAGAAAGACCTTAACCCAGAGGACATGGCTGCTTTGGGCCCCGGGTCAATGGTGCCAGTTTCTTTACAGCAGGCGGCACCTTTGCAGATGGTTGAGGTGACTCAGACTGTGGTGTTTGCTTTGCCTAGTCATTCCCCAAGCGACGTTAAGGCCCTTCAGGACGCAGATCCTGTTATTCAGGAGGTAGCAACTTTTTGGAGACGACGCCGACTGCCAACTGCAGAGGAGAAGAAAAACTGCTCAGCTGCTGCTTTGGTTTTATTCCGGCAGTGGGACCGCTTAGTTGAAAGAAATGAATTGTTGTATCGTAAGATCTACCGCCCTGAGGGTGGCGAGGCAGTGTTTCAGTTGCTCCTACCCTCGGCTATGATTGAGGAGGTGTTAACTCACTTGCATCAAGATCATGGACATCAAGGGGTCGCGAGAACACTTGCACTCCTGCGCTCACGATGTTATTGGCCAGGGATGTCAAAGGTTGTCAGTGATTGGTGTAGGCAGTGCGAACGTTGCCAGATCGCGAAGGATGCTCGTCCAGCTGCTCGCGCTTCCATGGGCCATTTGTTGGCCTCCCGACCTAATGAGATGCTTGCACTTGATTTCACTTTGTTGGAGCCCTCGCAACAAGGGTTTGAGGACGTGCTTGTCATTACTGATGTTTTCAGTAAGTATACACTGGCCTTGCCGACAAGGGACCAGAGCGCTTCGACAGTGGCAGAGATTCTGGTCTCTGACTGGTTTTCTAAGTTTGGTGTCCCCTCCCGAATTCATTCAGATCAGGGACGCTGTTTTGAGAGCCTGTTGTTGCGACAATTGTGTCATCTTTATGGGATCTCCAAATCTAGAACAACGCCGTACCATCCATCCGGCAATGGGCAGTGCGAGCGATTTAATCGCACCCTGCATGACTTACTTCGCACGTTGCCTGTGTCTAGGAAACGTGACTGGAGTTCCTGTTTGCCACAAATCTTGTATGCCTACAACACGGTGGTGTTGTAGGCACCCCACCAGTCTACTGGCGAATCTCCCTTCTATTTGATGTTTGGTCGAGAACCAAAGCTGCCAGTTGACTTTTTGTTGGGCCAGGCTGAGGACCCTCTTGATGGCGACCCCCATGAATGGATTATGGAGCACCAAACCCGCCTAAAATTGGCGTTTGATGGGGCGAAGGAACGGTTGAGACATGCTGCTGAACGCCGGAAGGTTCTGCATGACCAACAGGTGCATGATAAGCCCCTGGAGGAAGGAGAAACTGTTTTGGTGCGCAACACTGGGTTGCGAGGTCGCTGCAAAACCCATGACCGGTGGTCATCAGTCTTGCACATTGTTTTGCAAGCGCCAAGGGACGGCGGGGCTGTATACACCATCGCTCCACTGAATGACCAGGCGAAGGTGAAGCGGGTCCATCGCTCTTTAGTAAAGACGTGGATTGGTGTGACCCCTTTGGAGGCTAACCCTAGTGGTGTTCCCCCTGTAGTTGGGAACAATCGTTCGCTTAGCGGATCATCTGGTGAGGACTTGTGGTACATTGAACCTGGACAACCAGTTGCATTAGAGCCAGAGCTTGGCATGTTCAGTGGGTCTAGTAGGTTGAACCCTACCCAGTTAAAGCCTCAGTTGGAAAGGTCTGACACTGCTGCCACTGGCCTTCTGACAGCTTCGGAGCCACCTTCATCTCCTGCGCTAGCCGATGGCCCGCGGAGGTCGGCGCGTTCCACCGCTGGTTGCCACCCTAATCCTCACAATTTGCCTCGTTCTGTATTGGACAACCAAAATTGGGAGCCGGCCATTTGGTCTAAGACAGTCGATCGTCGGGTCGACGATCCAACTGGGGGGGGGCAGAATGTAGTGAGACGCGCACCTTAACCAGCGGGCCAATCACGTAGCGCCCCAAGCCTTGATGAGGGAGACTGGTTTCACCTGTTGCACTCTCTCCTCACCTCTGGCATCCAACACGGTGTAGCAGCCACTGGGACAAGAAGGCTCTGTGTCTTATATTAACTTAAATCCGCTCAATTCCCGGTCTACGGTCGTGACTTAAAGCTGCGGCGCGTTGCTCCGTCCTGCCTTCTTGGTGAGTGGAGACGTATTCATTCATAAAACTGGTTACACTGGGTCTAAACCGCTACTTCTGTAGGCCGTGTCTGTGTGCGGGCTGTCCCTGGCGGGTGCGTGTACAAACTGTATTGGGTGAGTAATAAACCGGGATTTCATTCCTAGAATGTACTCGTTCTGAGTTCCCTTATCATGCGTTGCTCCGGCAGGCTTAGGCAGAGCAGGTGTGTCCTGCGCCCCCCCCCCCCCCCCTCGTTCCGAGCGGAGCGTCTCCTCGGCTTTTGAGTTCCCCGCGGGCCTCCCCTGTGGGATTGGGTCATCCCCTCTGGAGCTAGCTTTCCCCCGGCGGAGTTTGTCGCTCCTCTGGGCCTGGACGCCTCCTACCTTCGTGGTGTCGGCCCCTAATGGACAGTACCATTGCCGTATTCACCGGTCGAGTTATAACTTTTTTTGGTTAATATTTTATTGTGTGTGTGTGTGTGAGTGAAAGGAATTGTAAACATTGTTTAAAACATTTTAATATGGAATAATACATTTTTTTGTACCATTTTGTAAACTGGTGTCTTGCCTACTGCTTATGAATTACCCCCCCACTCGGTCACTACACAAACACACTAACTCCCTGAGTGCTCCTTGGAACCCTGTGCGCAACATCTGAAATGCACCCCTTCCCCTCACGCGGCTCGCACTTTGCAGATATTAAAAAGATGACCCCGCGGCTGAATAAAAAGCGGAGATCCGCTAAAAGCTCTTTCATCCCTGATTTACAATGCGCTGCATAGGTTTTCTTGTGCGCTGAGAATGTGCGAGCAGTGCACAATTGTGCAGGCGCGCAGCTTAGAGTGGACATGGCTACACTGTATAATATCCAGCATACAACCGGGCCTTTCTGTGTGGAGATTGCATGTTCTCTCCGTGTCTGGGTGGGTTTCCTCTGGGCACTCCGGTTTCCCCCACCAACCCAAACATGCGCCATAGATAAAATCCTCCAGCTTAGGGCCTGACCAAGCCTAAATAACAAAACAAAATCATGGGGATGGTCCCCGGGTCAAATATAGAAACAACTTCTCCTGTGCGAGATCAATAAAGGTCAATCTTCTAATCCTTAACCACTGTAAGGCGCTTTGTCCTACAATTTTGTATGAAAAGCGCTTTATAAATATTGTTTGATTGATTGGTTTGATTGAATAAAGAGAAATTGAATTGAAATTGAATTGAACTAACTCAATGTCCACTAAAGGACACAAATGAATGGGCCGTGTCTCAGGAGGATATTACGCAAAATGGACTCTAGTGAGCTTTTAGTCGTGTTATAATGCTGTTACCTCTTCAAAAACAGACCTGGAGTTGGGTTTTGTTTCATCCACACATGTTTGAGTAATTCTTTATTATTAGTCATTATTATGATTCTTGTTTTTCAAAATCAAAAGCTCCCAGCAACCGCCCCCAGTTTGCGGGCAGTTGGTAATGCTGTAATACTATTGTGAAACAATTGCATAATTAAGGGAAATTGCTATGCACTCGACCCATTAATTACTAACATGTGGGGCAGTATAGTCAAGATTTTTTTATGTGTGTTTTGATCATTTTAAGCAGCTTTTTTGTATTTTACCCAAACAAATGACTGTTTATGCCTCTCTTTACTATTGGCAGGGATCAAATTGGTCAAAAATAGGGACACCTGGGACAAAAACTGGGACAAATCACTGGTTTTGTGTAAATCTACTGGGACACTGGGACTATCCCGGGACGTCTGGTCACCGTAGTATGATAATCACAAGGTGGAACACATAGTTTTCTGTTTGAGTCAAGAACTCATTTTAAACATGCAGGGTTTGTGTGTTCAACATATGAATGAAACAAAACACAACTCCAGGTACGTTTGTGATGTGGAAACAACATTAGAACATAGATCAGAAAACAGTGTAACATGGGCCCTTTAAGTAGATTAATACAAAATCCAACATACAAAAATTCCATATTATTTCTTTCTATTGCATATTTGTGTATTTGTATTCTTGCCTTTGCCTAGAATACTGCCCATTTACATGAAAGTCAATAGCAGCTCAATGAAGCGTGTCAGACTGTGTCACTTCTCTTCTGTCCATGCCCTCTCACTCCCGGTGCTGCCGCAGTGTTTGCCTCGTCATTAACGCTGTTAGCATTAGCGCTGTTAGCATTAGCTCACAGGGAGGCTGCCCCCCCCCCCCCCCCCCGCTGCTGTCAGCCCTCCACTCTCACACCTCTATCACTCTCTCTCATGTAGCTCTCTCTCTCATACACATACACACCTCTCTCTCTCACACACACTTCTCTCAGTCTCGCATGTCTTTCTCTCTTACACACTTCTCTGTCTCTCACCTCTTTCTCTCTCACACACCTCTCTCTCTCTCTCTCACACCTCTCTCTCATACACACACCACCCTCTCTCTCTCTCACACACCTCTCTCTCATACACACACCACCCTCTCTCTCTCTCACACACCTCTATCTCATACACACCCCTCTCTTTCTCTCTCACCTCTCTCTCTCACACACCCCTCTCTCTCTCACCTCTGTCTCTCACACACTCCTGTCTGTCACCTCTCTCTGTCTCTCACCTGTTTCTCTCTTACTCACCTCTCTCTCATACACACCCCTCACTCTTTCACCTCTCTCACACACACACCACCTATCTTGTCTATCTCTCACCTCTCTCTCTCTCTCTCACACACACACACACACCAAAACCTTATGATGTCCCCTGGTAATACAGGAAGTGCTCTACTGTGTTTTTAAACTTCATAGTTTTGAGCTTTGGAGAAGTAGACAGACTAATAATAAAGGATCAAAAACTCTCAGCATTACATTGGACCTTCAATAGAAAACCCCTCCACCATCATCACCACTCACCCGCACCCTGCTCTGAAGTGCTGAAAGCTCCTGCCCTCCTTGAACCCACCACATGCCCCGCAGTCTGAGTGATAGTGACTGATGAGAGCACACAGAGGGAACCAGCATGATGTATGTGTGTGTGTGTGGGGGGGGGGGGGCATTAACCTCATGACCTCTGCGTGACCCCCGCCTGGACACAAGAGTAAACAAAACAAAGTTAGACTCAGAGTTGAATGCTTTTAAGAATGGAGGACAGAAGTTCATTGTCTTGTAACCCTATATTCATATAATAATCAATAGATAAAATTGATAGGTAACAGATTGTTAAATATATTGGCCATAACTTGCAAATATTGTATTAAAACAAATTCAACTTCATACTAAAATTTAGTACGTTTCTGGTGGATAGTATCTCACCTGAGAGGTACTGTAAATGTAAAGTAGAGCTGGGTCATTCCAGAATTGGAGGACATTTTGGCTTTAAAATTCTTCAAAAATAAACCTTCACTTTTGATTCACTTTCTGATTTTCTGCTACATATTAATCAATAATAGGTAATAAACTATCAAATGCTTGATTAGCTCAGTTTATGGTCAATGGTACAATATTTCTTACATGCTTTATTTACTCTAATCACAGTAACAGGGTTGCATGTAACAGGGTTGCAAATCTGCACTAATGTTAGCTTTATCTCAGGAGTAGAAGCTAGCTGTTTAGCTAGCTCAAGGGTCAGCAACCCGCGGCTCTGGAGCCGCATGCAGCTCTTTGATCCCTCAGTACAGTGGTCCCTCATTTATCGCAGGGGTTACATTGTAAAAATAACCCGCGATAGGCGAAATCCGTGAAATAGTCAGCTTTATATTGCATGTATAAATATGCATGTATCTCACAGGTCCTCTGACCTGATGCTCTGTTGCGGGTTTTGTTGGGGAAAAAACTTGCAAACATACACCACTTCAGAGCAGTGACAGACTGGGATCAAAAAACGGTCCTGGCATTTTGCACCTACAAGTGGTTCTACAGCTCTGCACCGTGCGCACTGGTCACACAGCTCCGGGAGTCCGGCTGGATGTGCGAGGGATGCGGAGACATGAGTCACTGGATCCGTAGGAAGCGACTCTTTTTGGGTCTGTCGAAGCCAGGGCTGAGTCTGTCCCTGGTCTTTGCATCCTTCCTCATGCTCCAGAGAAGGACGCACTAGGGCTGAAAGCGGAGCCTGATACGGCTTGGACTGCTTCTCATTCAAACACAGAACTGTAGTGAGAACGCATCCGTGTGCTCTCAAGACTCGTTCCACCGCCTGGACTCCAGGTTCCACCAGTTCGTTCTGCGGAAACACTGCCACTACTTCCTGATGTGCATTAACCACCCGGAGAAGTGTGCGCGCGGACATGTGCACCTGCTCATCGTGGTCAAATCCGTGATAGAGCAGCATGACGCATGGCCGCGGCCCTTCTGGCATGTGCCTAAATGCCAGACCACTCAGTCCGTCACTGCTTCAGAGTCACACTGCTCGTGATCGAACATTTAAATAAATTTGGCAAACTGAATGCATTCTGTACTGTACAGGAGACACGGCACGGAGGAGAATGACTGACAAAGACAAAAGTATACAGTCCCTTAGCCAATCAGGATGCAGAACACAATGCGTGTTATATGCAGTGTTATTTCATTTTAAATTTCAAAAGGGTTTTGTGGCTCCCAGTGTTTTCTTTACTATGTGAAACGGGTCCAAACGGCTCTTTGAGTGGTAAAGGTTGCCGACCCCTGAGCTAGCTGTTACTGCTAATCAAGAGGAAAAACTTATTTATGCAAATATGTAAAGGAAAAAAATAAAAAAAAATCTTATTCTGATAATATGCATAACAGGGTTGCATGAGGTAGAGTGTGACGTTCAGTCAAGGCTAACTATGTTAAAATATTTTAAAAAATAGAAGAGAAGACAAACCTTTGCTCTACCCATTCTTTTGGAAAACTGTTTGATGATGTCAAGTCCAGGGGATCATGTGGTTCTGCTTTCTTCTTCTTCTACTAGGCTAAAAATGTTATGGTAAAAGGGTGTTACACATGTTACGTGAATAATACTTATTATTTGAAATATGATTTCTATTAAATCAAATGTTCCCACAGTTACAAGAGATGGCAATGAAACAAATAATAAAAAAAAGAAATTTAATTTTAACTGGTTTATTTGAGATTCAATTTGGTCATTAGAGGGGTGGGACAAGAGGAAAATGGCATTTTGGGGGGTACTCCAGACTTATTTGGTATCTTAAAAACTATTTTCAAGCATTCTTTTCTCTTAGTTTTTTTTAGATTTGGTCTCAGGACAAGTAAATTCACTCAGAAACTGTATGTTTTAGTGTTTTGTATGTGGATTATTTAATATTTGATGTAAAATGTCCTCCAATTCTGGAATGACCCAGCAGTTTAACGTCATATTGTGGATGTTCCACAGTATGACATTTGGGTTTTGGGTCCACCACCTGCTTGTTTCTATGGATATGTCATTGCTCTGCCTGGAATGTTCCCCAGTTAAACAGCTCTAGCTCACATTTATTCAATTACAGGTGGATTTGTTGGTCAAAAATACATAGAAAAACAGGCAACAGGCATTTCATCTGTGAATGGGGTTGTCGCTCCACAGATCTGACCTGTAACTTGATCTGGTTTAGTCTCCTTGAAGATAGAAAGGTTTAATACCATATTGTGAAATATTCCAGACAAAGCAATAACATGTCTGTGGAGAAAATCATTTGACATCGCCTCCACCAGAAAAGTTACACAATGCACCTTTAAGCTTTTTCCTCATCACATCTCTGAATATTGGACAACCATATCACCACCTTCAGTCATATTAATCGCTGTATGTGAATTAAAGCTCTCCTTTCTCCTTTTGGAATCCTTTCTAAGTAAATAAACCATTTTTTATTTGTAATTTGGAAGTCGCTCTCTAAAATCTCACTCATTTATCCTGAAAATTATTTAAAAAAAAAAATACTTCACAGGCCTCCCACATAAACTCTACAGGGAGGTCTGTTTCTGAAAAGCCAGCAGGCAAATTAGAGCCAGTTCAAAAGAACCGGGCAGTCCCACTTCAGTCTGATTTATGGAGCGTGTGGTGTCTTCTTCAGTGATCCCAGTAAACATGGACATAAATCTACTAGCTGGCCAGCAACATGTCTCACTTTTCTCCTCAAAGCAGTTCTCAATCACTAGTAAACAAACTCATGAGTCATAGAGATACTAAAAACTACAGCAAGATGTGCAAAGACATGTATCTGGCTGTGGCAAGTCTAAATATGACTTGTTCTTGTCTCATATTTTGCCATAAGCAGGTCAGTGTAACTGTAAATAGTACAAAAAATATCAATGAATTGGGCATTTAAGTGAACATATCCATTCTTGTGGTTTTAGGTTTAGGTTAGTTTATTTGACATTAAAAAAACATATTGTGCATGTGCAAAAAGCTCAAAATGCACCATGAGACCTTAAATAATGACTTTTTAATTGACATTTAAACAGGATTTTGGTCTCTCTGGGATTAGTATTTAACATTTTCTTCCACATAACTTTGGAGCACCCTCTCATGATAGCAGTGGGAATGAACAATGACAATATAATGAAATAAATAATAGAATCTGGTGATGGTTTAAAGGTCCCATGACATGGTACTTCTTGATGCTTTTTTATGGCTCCTTAAAGGGACAGTGTGTAAGATTTTTACCCGTTAATTACTGAAATTGAAGATACCCATTCAAAAATACATTGTTTTCCAAGCCTTTTCACTTCCATCATGAAATCAAAGTATTCTTTTGGACTTAGATATAGTCACATAAAAGGGGGATCTTCCCCATGCAGAGGCAGCCATTTTGAATACGAGAGCCGCAGAAGGACATTTGGGCTCCGAGTTCGCCTTCAGCAAGGCTCGTGGTTTTGGGTAAACAACACAAGCATGCTGCCGGATCAGACATCGTAATGGATCTAACACGTGTTTTGGACTAAATTGTTTTACTGGATTTTATTCGCTGGATCCTTACGGACAAATTGAGAGCAAGTTTATGGTGAAATACAGAGTTTGACCTGTGCAAAGCATTCTAAGGTAAGCTAACCTCGTTTCGTGCTTTTCCGTATAAAAGCCCCATGTGCTCGGGGAGTGATTGTTTTGCAGGGAAATGAATTGCATAGTCAAAAAGAGGAGACTGTAAGGTTTCATTTGATGTGTAGAGTGTCATGGTACATGATCGGGAATGTGTGTTTTCATGAGAAAAAAAAAAAAAAAACGGGACCGCGTTTTATTTATACAGTAGCGGTGCGCGGCTCGTGCGCGGGTACGAGAGCTGTCCGCGTTACGGTGCGCCCGGGTGACCCTCGAGGTCTGCCGTAGCTAAAACAGAAAGTGCAATAGCACCATCCACCTATGCGCCACGAATCCTACACACTGGGGCTTTAATGGTTCCCTAATACTGTAAATGAATCCTTCTTCAAAATCAAACCTCAGTGCATGAGATATGACTCTGACTGTCTTCCTGAGGCTAAATGTGTCTCTGAAACGCTTTATCCTGGGCGTTATTGCTTGAATGCAAATGAGGAGGACAGAGATGGCCTATAGTAGCGGGTGGGGGCATGGCCAAACTCTCCGCTCTTTCCTTTTCAGCTGTGCGCTTTGACCCACTTCCGCGTTTTTCCGCGGAGGGAGAGATGAGAAGCATTCCATTGAAAAATAAACACATTTCCACAGAAAATAAAATTAAACCACTGCTGTTTCAGATATCCACAGGCTCAGATAAAGGACTTCCGAGCCTAGAAACACTCGCACATGCCTCCAGGCAAATAAAAAAACGCATTTCGCATTGTGTAGCTCCTCTGCAGTCCAAACTCTCTGGGCGTGATTTACAGAGACGCTGAGTAGACGGGGGTGGAACTGCATTTGCATTTCTTTTTTTCAGTTTCCTTGTTCAGAATCGCCCGTTTGAGCTCTGATTTTTTCTAACGCAGAAAAGGACCGCAAATGCTCAGTTTAGACATTTCGCAACTTTGGGGGGGGGGGGCTAAACGGGGTAGGGGAGCTCACATTAACGTTCAAAAACCTCAGAAAGTGAAAATTTCATGCCATGGGACCTTTAAGGGTTTAACAACTACACAGGAGAAATCAGGATTTTTACCTCTGATGCAACAATCCAGGGACAATTCTGAATGATTCCTGAGTGCTCAGAGAAGATCTTGTAAAGAGTATTTATAAAAGAAATGTGAAGGAAAAAAAAAAAGCAAAAAACACCTCCCAGCATGTTATTGATGAGGGAAATTTAAATTTTACTTTAAAGTGGTCCTTTAAGTTTTGATTTTGAAATTTTCCTTTTCTAAAGTTTAAAATAATGCTCTGATTTGAGTATGGAGGCTATAGCTCAGCCTACCTTAGCAACCTATTATTTACTTCAGATATTACCAAAACGTGTAATTTTTTCTTCCTCATAACTTCTTTGTGTGTCTCAGTTGTGACCATAGACTGTAAATGGACATATTTCCTAGTAGGGAACACTGCTACAAATTCACTCCTATAAATGCTAACCTTGGTTAGCTTCATTTGACTGGAGCTGAATGCTATGAGCAACGTCACAATGCCAATTCTTACTACAATCTAAGGTTCTGACCAATAGGGGCGATGACATGCTAAGAGCAAAGCTAGGCTAAACAATAATTGGAGTAACAAAAAAATGACAAACTGGAAATAACTTCATGATGCAAATATACAAAATAGATCACAATTACAGACACAAATTTGCATCTTTCTGAAAGCTATCCGTACCCTCTCATCCAAACACATGGAAACTCCCCTCTGGACCAGATTGCAGACCACAAATGACCACTAGTTAAATTGGCGCCATCTAGATTTCACAGCAGATTTACGGTTAAAACGCAAACTCTTCCCTACCTAAACACCATTGTCACACCCTTGTCACACCGTCATGCCTAAACTTCTCAAACATTTGGCTAACATCCTGGCATTGTTCCCACGAATCACTCTCACCGAACCACAACTATTTCGACACGTATAACCTGCGTAGTTAGCTTCGATTTACAAGTCCTTGATCATTTGTCTCCTTCCCAACCTGCCAGTCCAGTCCTTTCTGGACCAGATTGTAGTACCACGACTGACCACTAGTTAAATTAGCTCCACCTACATTTCACAGTAGATTTACGGTAAAAACGCAAACCTTTCCCTACCAAAACATCATTGCCACACATTTCTCCAATGACTCATGTCCAACGCCTAACCTTTTCTCAAACTTTTGGCCAACGTTCTGGCATTATTTCCACTCACAACCTGTGCAATTAGCATTGATTTACAAGTCTGAGAAAGTGCAGAGGGGGAGGAGCCTCACAGTTTCTTAGAGAATAGCCCTTGCTCATTTGTCTCCCTGCCTTCCTGCCAGTCTGCCCGACGGGCTCTGCTCCGTCCACCCCTATAATTACACTTTACGACTTGCTTCACGGTTAAATGCTACATAAATCTTGTGACACCCTGCGATAACTTATCCGGCCCCCTTATCATGCAAACATCGTAATCCCCGGGTCCACAATTTCCTCCCTTTATTGCCAGTCACTTCTGATTTAACAGCGCTTTGATGATGGCATCGTAAAATGCTACACGGGGTGAGATGGGTCTAGATTGCATGGTTGGTATGGTTAAAGTTGTCAGCTCCTCCGTTAAGAGTGTTACTAGATGGAAACCAGAAACGTAGCTGGATTTTTAGGGTTGCTGGCTGCATGCAGTGAAATGGTGGGCTGTTTTTCTCTTTGGATGACTGTAAACATGAGTCTCCCGGTGCGTCCCTGGCACCAAAGTCGCTTAAAAGGAATTCTAACTTCAGAGTGCAGACTGTTTTTATGGTTTTAGCGTCACCGGCATGCTCTCTGGAGATGGGTGGTGTGGTGATGATGGTGGGAAAAGGTCATATGAGGTGAGGATGAGCCAGCGGCCAATCAGAATGGAGGGGTAGGGCTATGAAGATGAGGCCAGGAAGTAAACAAGACTCACTATAATGTAGTTGAATAGAGTTCTATCTAATATATTTTTCAGACATTTGGGCATTTCATTATTTTTTTATTTTTCCAATTAAAACAATTACATAATAAATATGGATTTGAATAAGGTTTAATATGGTTCATTAACATAGCCAAGGCACATTTTTAAAATTTCTCAAAATGTCAATTATTTCCTCCAAACAACATCACTTTATTGCCACATGATTGGCTGGAGACCGATTGTGTTCTGTGGTAACATATGACAAAATTGTATTACTTGCACATCTTATTAAAGCCACAGTATGTAACTTTTTAGGAAAAATTTACTAAAATTAAAGCATTTAAAAAAAATATTTTGGTTGTGCTTATACCTCTGAAAAAGTTACATACTGTATTTTTAAAAAACATAAATATTATCTTAAACCGCTAGCCACAGCTTTCCAAACAGAAAATGAGCATGAAAATGAAAATCGACTTGTTCGTGTTAACCCTCTGTACGTGATCCTGGTGTTTTTTATTTTTGCTATTTTGTCCATAAATACATTTCAATTACTAATATGGAACTCAGCTCCAAATTTGGTCCTACAACCGCTAACCTTTGTGAGCTTCATTTGACTGGAGCCGAACCCTATGGGTATACATCTACGTTGTCCATACAATTATAATCAAAAATCCACTGCAAAGAAGACTACAATACTCAATTTTTGTTTTAAGTTTTGACATAAAGCTTTTATTTAAAGTGAACGTGCAGTTTTTGGAGTGTTGGTGACTGGCTCATATTGAGACCTGGGTGTGATATGGAGTGTCTGGCGTATTTACAGGGCTGAGGTGTGAGAGTGTCTGCAGCCCAGTGGGACTCAAAGCCTGCTCTGTGTCAATAAAGTCCACATAATGTCCTCACAAAGACTAATGTGTGTGAGTGTTTGTGTGCTGTTTGAGTTAGGGACTAAAGGGGACTTTGCATGGCCAGAATGGAGCGTTGATACAGGCACTTGATACTTTGCAGCTGATGCCATCAACGTTCCCTGTGCGTGTGATGCCAACTGTAAACAATGCTCTGTCTGAAGCTCTGTTAGACTTTCATCTGAGCTTTCATTTGACACAATCTGACCAGAAAGGGCTGACTTATTTGGAACTACAAAAGGCATTTGCCAACAATTTTTCAGTTAATCACTCTCACCTTTTTTTTTACTGAAAATCAAACACCTAAACTGTACCATGAACACTCGTATTGATTGATATGTTGTATTTTTTTGGCAGTGTTTAGTAATGTATGCTTTGTGTCACCATGGAAACTGATGATTCCGCCATAGACATATGTGTCCCACCACGGCAATTCAGGACACAAATCGTCCCGGAGGCATTTTGAGTTATTCAGATTCTGAAAGTGTAGATTCTAACCTTTCCAATGATGCCTTACAGATGGAAATCTGACAACATTTGAAGAAGTTGTGGGCGTTTGAAAAGCTTCTCTAAAGAGTCTCTTTTCCAGGCCTTCAGAGCTTATTTGCATGGCATTAAGCTAAGCCCTCCCCTATCACTGTGGTGTGGAGTTTCAGGCAGGTCAGATTTATACTTTGTTAAAATGGAAATGCTTATATAACAAAAAGTCAATATAATCATAATCATTAAATTACGTTAAAAAGTTAAGTTAAAAAAATCACCTGTATTGTCAATTTAATACAATCCAAAATAGTATAGGACACTACACACACACACACACACAGTCCTGCTTTAGTCCTGCTTTAGTCCTGCTTTAGTCCTGCTTTAGTCCTGCTTTATTCCTGGTTTAGTCCTGGTTTAGTCCTGGTTTAGTCCTGTGAGTAATTAATTATTGCAATAAGCTATCTTTAATTCCAAAAATAAAGTGCACTTTCAAAGTTCTATTAAATAAATCAATTAGTATTGGCATTGCAGCCTAATTCATTCAAAAATAAAAAAGTTACAAAAAGAAACATTTAATTTTCAAATGCTGCGTATTACATAAGAACTTCCATTCAAAACCTCATGGCTAAATAAGCGCCAAGTCAAACAAAGTTACAAAAGTGCCGAAACGGGTCAAATTGAATCAAAATAAAGTATTACTCTACCGCTATAGCCTATGGCAAAATGTTCGGCTTTTATATAAACATAAATAGAGTGAAAATTAACCTAAAGAGACTGTTCTTGGTCGCGCTGACCGCATTTGTATCAATGCGGCTAAGCAGCATTGTGAATGGAGATCCGCGGTGCCACAAAACAAATGACTTCACAATAAATGAGCAGATCAACTCACCGATGATTGCCACACAAAAGCTGAATTAGTATTTAAACATTTCCTAAAGTCTATAAAGTAACTGTGTTCTTACACTTACTTGCCTCGTTGTTTGCCTCGTCTGTGGATCGCATATCCGCGCACTTTCGCCAGTAAAGTATCGGATTGCATTCTGTAAGCTTCGTAGAAACATGTCCCATGTCCCGAGGAGAGATTCCTTCCTTCTTATGTAGCATTTACAGTCAAAGTTAAGGATTTTCAAGTTACGGATGCAAATGCATCCTATGAAATGCAGCTACATATTCAGGTGCTGCGCACAGCTGATAGGCGGGAAAAGTAAACAAAAGAGCGCAAATATCACGTGATTGGTCCGTAGCAGTAGCATGGTAATTTAGACACACCTCGATTCTTTCTGAAAAACAACCCAATTTCACAGACAAAATGTATGCTTTTTAAGCAGCCAATGCTGTTATTTAAAACATGGAGTGGGTTCTTCATGATCTCAAATTGCACAGTCTGCAAAAAAATGAAAATCTCAAATTTTGAAAAAAAACAACAAAAAAACAACTTGTTTATCTCAGATTCTCTAATGCCGAGATGAGGACTGAAAATCCGTGGTGTGTCACATATATGCAGAACACCTCCAGCATGATGTCACTGCAAAGCATCAATGGAAAAGCTGCGCAGACTGGTACAGATATAAGCTTATATATTGTGTGTGTTCTATCTCATGCATTTCAGTGTGTGTGCCATATATTTTACATTGGAAATATCCAGAAATTAGGAAGGCACCGGTCTTGGGCTTGTTAATAATTTCTTGTATCTCAAACTGGCTTCACAACTGATTATTCCTCTACTCATGTTGTAGATGAAGTGTCTTTCCAGCAGTGACAGTGTTGTTTAAGTAAGTCTTCAATCTTCAAGTGATCCAAATTAGATATCCTTATTTTGTTTTTGGTCTAGTAATTCGTTTTATGTTCTAAGCAAAATATGTAAAGAAGGTTTTAATGGTGGTCATCTGGACACTGTTTTTGCAATCCAGACATTTCAGCTCCCATCCAGAAACCATTTTCAATTTGATAGTGCTGGCTCTACTTTTAACCACTCCTGGAAGAATGAAGGATTACAACATTTTTTTCCCAATAAGCAAAATGTGATTCACCCATTTTCCTACTCACCTTATTCCGCAAGATACCATGGGAGACGCCATCTTCTTTGTGTTTTTTTTTTTTTTTTTTTATCGCAAAGCACTATGCAACTTTTTGACTGGAGGTCCATCACCTGCTTGTTTCTATGGATATGTCGTGGAATGTTCCTCAGTATGACATTGAACAGCTCTACCTTTCATTTATTCAATTGCAGGTAGTTTTATAGCTCCAAAATACTTAGAAAAACAGGCATTCTGGCAGGCAGATCTGACCTGTAACTTGGTTGTCTCATGAAAATAGAAAGGTTTAATGCCATACTGTGAAACATTCCAGACAAAGCAATAATACGTAGAAAAGCATTTGATGGACCCTCCGCCAGAAAGGTTACACAGTGCACCTTTAACCGGAAGTGCCACCATAAAAAACAAAAGTGGGCGGGGCAATATAAGGTCAATTTATGAGCGCAATGTTTTGTATTCATGTCAGTATAATGAATTCTAAATGATGTTGTATACCGCTGCTATATTTAATGCATATGCATTTGTTCCATCCTGCTCAGTTTCCCGACCTGAATCTCCAGCATGCCCTGCCATCTCACCGAGTGCTGTGTTCCTTGTAAACAGCAGTGTGCCACCATATTGTCTGGCGCGGCTCATATTTTAGCATGTTAACACGCCATCTGTTTGCCCTCATAAGCATTCATTACACACAAATGAGTAGACCCAGCAGGCGGCTACATCACAGACACGCGTTCTGCCATTAAAACAAACACAGCCAGATCAGGCACAGAGCGGAGAAGCCATTTACAACTGTCCATTTACTCAGTACACTTTCAGTCTTGGAAGTGATTCATGGTTTAAAGGTTAAATGTGCACTATGTAACTTTTTAGTTGGGGGACTGTCACCTGCTTGTTTCTATGGAGATGTCATTGCTCTGCCTGGAACGTTCCACAGTATGACTTTAAACAGCCCTACCTTACATTATTAAATTAAAGGTGGTTTTATAGATGTGAGTGGTGTCGCCTCTTCACGGATCTGACCTGTAACTTGGTCTGGTTTGGTCTCCATGAAGCTAGAAAAGTGTAATATCATATTGTGAAACATTTCAGACAAAGCAATAACATCTCCATGGAAAAAGGCATTCGACAGCCCTTCACCAGAAAAGTTACAAAATGAACCTTCCATGCAATGTAACAGGTCAGATCTGTGGAGAGGTGACCCCATTCACAGTCAGAATCTGTTTTTATAGATATTTTTGAGCTATAAAACCACCTGTAAGTGAATAAATAAGTGGACCCTTAACCAAAAAGTTGCACCTTTAAAGTGTCTCTGACAGGTTAGACTAGTCATTTTACTAAAACACAATTAAAATCATTGTATTTAAGCTTGTTTCAGTTTAAATTGTTACTTCCCAGTTGGAAATCGTGACGTCACACTAGGGAATTCCATAAATGTTACCTAGCAAACTTCCTCTAATGTACAAAGAAGTTAAGAAAACACCTTTATTTTGTTGAGTTAATGCTTATTTTTCATCTTTTCTTTGCAAACTGCTTCTCAATTGATGTAAAACTATAATTTACATTTACAATAGTATTCATCCCACCAAAATAATTCAAAATTAGAGAATCATAAAAATCTGCTTTACACACTTTACAAATATTGTAGATGTAAAATGTAAAATGGAAATTGTCGTGTATGCACACTAATAAGTTCTAAGAATGTCCAAGCAGGCAACTGGAAGTACACAATGGCAGAATTTCGAAAACTCCACTGATCTTTATTCACTGTTTTTTTACATACATACATGACCGGTAGTCAGAGCAAGGTGAGAGGGCGTAAGAGAGTGTGCCCTAGTGGCGCAGTACCATTTATACTCATGGGAACAACCAATCAGAACTCATCCCGATAACTATCAAAATACCAGTTCAACAACTTCCATCATTAAATCATATTTTTCTGTGTTGGAACACCACAGCTCCTCCTCTGTAAATTATTACCTCTTATTTTACTTTATCATTAAATCCTTAACAAGGAACGTAAATTCTTGAACTCATAGCATACATGCGTGAAGAGTCCCTCAGTCGTCCAGGTAGAATCCATGATAAATGAAGAAATTCAATTTGTCAACTGGACAAAGTTTGTTTGGTCGAAAACGTTTCGCCGCTCATCCGAGAGCATACATGAAAATCATACATCATTTCCCTTTTTTTTTTTTTTACAAGTTGTCCCCCCCCCCCCACACACACACACACACACACACACACACAATTTCAGTTATAAGTTCAGTCTGTCAGGGGGATGTCTGTTTCTCACAGGACGAGTACGATGTTCCACCACTGGTACTGTTGATGGTACTCTGGGTTGTTCTTCCACAGTCATTGGCACAGCCAGTTCCAAGTCAGTCTCTGTATTTAATTCCTCAAAATCCAAAACTGGTTCTGGTTCTGAGTCCACTTGTGTCAACTGAGCTGGATTTGCCTTAGTACTCAACATGTCTTTTCACACACTTTCCATTTACATCAACATTGACCCAACACTTCACGTATGACACCATTCAAGCATTTCTCCCCTCCCCTGTAATTCTTTACCAAGACCTGTTGACCAACAAAAAAGACCTAACATGAGGAAGTTTTGGTTCTGTCTCAGTTTGCATTCTCTGTGAAAACTCTGGTTTGATCAGTGATAACCTGGTTCGCACCTGTCTCCTCAGAAACAGCTCAGATGGAGTCTTGCCTGTAGTTGTGTGAGGTGTGTTTCTGTAACCAAAAACAAAATTTGCTACGCAATGCTCCAATGTCATGCCACCAATTGCTCTATTCTTAGCAAGTGACTTCTTAAGATTCTGCACTAGCCTTTCAGCTAAACCATTGCTTGCAGGGTGGTAAGCTGGTGATTTTATGTGCTTCACTCCATTTCTAGCAAGAAATGACTCAAACTCTTGTGACACGAACTGAGGTCCGTTGTCTGTGACTACTTCTTTTGGTAAACCATAAGCGGAAAACAAGGTTCTCAGTGCCTCTATTGTTTTCGCTGATGTAGTAGTGTGCATGGGAATAATCTCTGGCCATCTAGCATAAGCATCCATCACTACTAAGAACATCTGCTTCTGGTCCTCAGCAGAATCAAGGTGTACTCTCTCCCATGGACTCGAAGACCATTTCCAAGTATGTACTTGTGCAGTAGCAGGCATACTACGCTGTTGTTGGCAAACACTACACTTATTCACCTCTTGTTCAATGCACTCATCTAATGTAGGCCACCAGAAAAGACTTCTGGCAAGGGATTTCATTTTAACTATCCCCCAGTGGTGTTCATGTAGTTCAGATAGTAGTCTATCTTTCAGTTTCTCAGGAACTACCACTCGTAACCCCCACAAAAGACAATCAACCTCTACAGTTAACTCATATTTTCTTAGAAAATAAGGGTTCAGTGTAGAGGTAAGATCGGGCCTAAAAAATCCAGCCCGACCCGAACCGGCCCGCGGGTATTAAAGCCCAACCCGGCCCGAACCCGACCAATTAACTTGATTTGCAGGCCCGAGCCCGAAGCAAACCCGAAATTTCATATTTTATTTGTGATGAGGAGGGAGGAGGAGGGGTGATTTATGATAACAAATTAAAGCCTGTCTTTTGTAACGAAATCTAAGTTAAACAAGACTGTATAAACATTTACATCTTTTATATTTGTTTCTGCAGAGGGTACATTTACCGACAATTTTCCATCATTGACGGATTTTTTAAAGAGTTGACGGGAAAAATTTAAGGCCGTCCGTCATTTTGACGGGTTGAAAGTTGGGCCATAAACCACAGCAGCAGTACGTCCTTAAGAATCTAGCGCGGCACTAGACAGAGAAGCAGAGCGCGCGGAGCGGAGGGGAAGATTATTAAGAGGGGGGCCGTCACGTGCACAGAGCTCTGGCTCTGCGGCTCCTGTTTAGTAGTTAAATAGCAATTACATTACAGCGCCTTCTCTGTTTTATCCAAATTATTTATTTTAAAACAAGTATTCCTTAGTTTAGTATCCACACATCGTTTTAGTATACATTTTTATAAACAGATATTTATTTTAAAAAAAGTCAGCGAGAGAGAAGCCCGAGCCCGAACCGACCCGAAGCAATGATTGACATTTTAGGCCCGAGCCCGACCCGAATTTAGGGTCGGGTCGTGTCGGGCTCGGGCTCGGGCTTAAGATCTTACCTCTAGTTCAGTGTCTCATCCTGCACATGTTTAGGCCAACCTGTTAACACAAGTTGTTTAACTACCTTCAACACAGGATCTTTCTCTTTCGTCTCTTTGGTAACCTCCTTCGCTGTGACAGGCAAATCTTCCAGATATGCAACTCTGTACACTGGATTTGACGCAACATCCACACTAGGCTTCACAGGTAATCGCGACAAAGCATCAGCATTGCTATGCTGCTCTGACCTCTTGTATTGGATCTCATAGGTATATGCTGCTAAAATTAGAGCCCACCTTTGCATCCTCGCTGCGGCTAGTGTAGGTACCCCGGTTTTAGGGCCTAAGATTTTCAACAATGGCTTATGGTCAGTCAATAACAGAAATTTCCTACCATAAAGGTATTCATGGAACTTCATAACACCAAAAACCAGGCCAAGGGCCTCTTTCTCTATCTGTGAATAATTCTGTTCCGTTTTTGTCAACATTCTTGAAGCAAAAGCAATCAGTCTCTTGCAACCATCCTTCATTTGGTGACTAATTACAGCACCATCTCCATAAGGAGAAGCATCACATGCTAAAACGAGCGGTAAGTCAGGGTCATAATGCACTAGCAATTTGTCTGACTGAAGCGATTGCTTTGCACTTTCAAATGCACTTTGACATTTTTCTGACCATTGCCAAACAACATCATTGTGCAGCAGTGCTGTCATGGGCTGGATCATGGTAGACAGATTAGGGATAAACTTCTCATAATAATTCAGTAGTGCTAAGAATGACCTGAGCTCAGTCACATTTTTCGGAACTGCAGCTCTCTGGATAGCATCTGTCTTTTCTTTCATTGGGTGAATGCCCATAGCATCAATGACATGTCCTAAGTATGACACACTGCTCTTCATGAATTCACACTTCTCTTGTTTTACTCTGAGATTGAACGACTCTAGCCTCCTAAGAACCTCCTCCAAGTTAGCTAGGTGACTTTTTGTATCCTTTCCAGTTAATAAAATATCATCTAAATAGCAGATGACACCATCCATGCCCTGAAGCACTTGATCCATTATCTTTTGAAAAATTCCAGGTGCGCTGGCGACACCATATGGTAGTCTGTTGTAATGGTATAGCCCTTTGTGCGTGTTGATAGTGAGGTAACGCTTTGAGTTTTCCTCTAACTGCACTTGCTGATATGCTTCAGATAAGTCTAGTTTGGTAAATTGCTGACCTCCAGCTAATTTAGCAAACAGATCTTGAGTTCTGGGTAGTGGATACTGTTCCACATTCAACCATGGATTAATAGTGACCTTGTAGTCGCCACATATACGTGCACTGTTATCCTTTTAGGTACACAGACTATGGGAGCTGCCCATTCACTGTAGTTAGTAGGTGAAATTACCCCTTCAGCTTCTAACTTTGCCAGTTCTCTCTCCACAGCTTCCCTCAGTGCATAAGGCGCATTCCTAGGCTTACAGAATTTGGGAACAGCGTTTTCAGTTACGTGCAACTTTGCTTCAATGCCCTTGAGCTTCCCTAACCCTGGTTTGAATACAGATGCATGTCTGGCACACATGCTGTCGACTGTTTCAGGAACTACTCGGTTGACTTTTGACCAGTCTAGTTTTAACTGGCTAATGCAGTCTCGCCCCATCAATGCAGGACCTTTTCCTTTGACCACTAGCAGTTATAGCTTTTTAGTGACCTCCTTACATTTCACCTTTGCTGTGAATTTACCCATCAAATGCAATGACTCTTGACTGTAAGTTTTCAGTACACAGTTAGCTGGGCTAAGTTTCACTGATTTAAACTTGCGTTGGTACAGACTTTCAGATATCACTGACACAGCTGCGCCAGTGTCGACTTCCATTTTAACCCTTGCACCATTAACACTCACATAAACATTGTACGGATTCACCATATCACCTGTACTTGTGTCCATTGCAAAAAGATTGGCCCCTCCACTGTCAAAA
The DNA here is from genome assembly GCA_036785185.1 of Paratrypauchen microcephalus. Classification (NCBI taxonomy): domain Eukaryota; kingdom Metazoa; phylum Chordata; class Actinopteri; order Gobiiformes; family Gobiidae; genus Paratrypauchen; species Paratrypauchen microcephalus. Next base: position 3,883,800 of record JAVJIX010000090.1, on the reverse strand, counting down.
GTCTGACCAGTGTCGATGCTCGTAATCGTATCGTCCACCATGCACCTGGACACGCACAGCTGTCTTCACAGAGGTGCAGCTCGCTACAACCACCACCTGTCTGTAGCTGGTGATCACTGCTGCGTTGGGGAGCAGGGTCTCTCTCGTGCTGGGGATCGTTGCAATCGCGGCCTCTCTTGCGCTGGGGAGCATTGCAACAGTAATCTGCCTGCTGCTAGAGAGCGCTGGCACCTTGGCATGTCTCGTGCTTGAGAGCGTTGCAATGTCCCTTGCTCGCCAAATGCGCGTTTTTTCCTCATGGCGGGCGTGAGCGGCATGCTTTCACGATGTGCCCCTTTTTGTTACACACGTGGCACTCCACGTCCTTGAATCTGCAGTCATCTGGTCTGTGCCCTTTACCACTGCAACAATAGCACGGCTTCACGTTGGCTGTAGGCTTTTCCGTAGCCTCTCTCTGCTTTGGTGTAGCTTTCTTATCCACAACATTCGCCTTGTAGGTTCTTTGATTAAACTGCTGCGTACTGTCTTTTGTTACTTCAAATGCAAGCGCCATTTCGACTGAAAGCGCTAACGTTAATACTTTAGTGTGGGCTGCGTTCAGCAAACGTGCTTTTAACACCACACACGAACCTATTACGCAGTGCTTCATCTAGAAATGTCCCAAACTTGCATGTGGCAGCTAACTTTCTCAAACTAGCAATGTACTCACTTATGCTTTCGGTTTCCTTTTGATTTCGTCCGTGGAATTTGCATCTTTCAGCGATGAAATTGGTTTTAGGAATGTAGATGTTTTTCTAGCAGTTCCACCAAATCTTTGTAAGTTTTCTCAGATGGCTTTGCCGGAGCACACAAATCCATTAGCAAGCTATGCGCCCTTTTTCCTATCACCGTAAGAAACACTGCTTTGGTTTTCTCATTTTGGGTATCCAGGCCATTAGCCGCAAAGTACTGCTCTAGCCTCTGACGATAACTATCAAAACTTTCTTCAGTTTCCTCAAAGTGAAAATCTTCTGGCTTTCCGAATGCCATTCTCTGTTCGACGGTCCTTTCACTCACCGAACTTCTCTGTTGCTCTGTTGGTGCCGGATTCTCCTCGCTCACCGCACGGGTCTCTGGCTCTGCGGGGTTATCTTCTGCCTCGGAGCTTGACATGCTAAACACGTGTCTTCCAACTTAAACATCCCATCCTCGTTGCCAAAACTGTCGTGTATGCACACTAATAAGTTCTAAGTATGTCCAAGCAGGCAACTGGAAGTACACAATGGCAGAATTTCGAAAACTCCACTGATCTTTATTCACTGTTTTTTTTTACATACATACAGGACCGGTAGTCAGAGCGTAGTGAGAGGGCGTAAGAGAGTGTGCCCTAGTGGCGCAGTACCATTTATACTCATGGGAACAACCAATCAGAACTCATGCCAATAACTATCAAAATACCAGTTCAACAACTTCCATCATTAAATCATATTTCTCTGTGTTGGAACACCACAGAAATGTACTTCTGAGCATATAATACAATGATCATCAGCAGTAAAAAAACAGGCACTAATCGATACTAAAACTAGTACTGAAACAAGATACTAATTTGAGCAAGTATTGATACTAAAAGAGTCACATTTACCAGACAGAAATGAATGTCTTTAGAATGACCTTGACCTGTATCAGAACAAGTATAAGAGCACATAGACTAGTATATGCCCATGGACCACTATGGAACCTACAGGACCACTGAGGGATTACACAGATATACGACCACATGGGAACAGAAAAGAAAGTACTAATACTGTATTTACTGCTGACAATCACATTCTATTGCCTAAAGAGTCTTTTCCTTAAAGATCCCATGACATGGTATTTCTTGATGCTTTTATATGGCTCCTTAATGGTTCCCTAATACTGTAAATGAATCCTTCTTCAAAATCAACACTCACTGCATGAGATATGACTCTGACAGTCTTCATGAGGCTAGATATGTGTCTAAAATGCTCTATTGTGGGTGTTGCTTCTTCACTGCAAATGAGAAGGACAGAGAGATTGGCTGAGGAGCGGGGGGGCGGGTTTCCCCCGCAGCTTAGCGCAGCTCAGCTCCGCTGTGTCTGCTCTTCCGTGAGAGACAGATGAGAGAGTTAGCAATGAAAAAAAGCATATTTACACAGAAAATAAAATGAAACCACTGGTATTTCAGAGGTCCAGAGGGTCGGGTAAGGGACTTGCGAGCCTAGAAACACTCGCAGGTGCCTCCAGGCAAATAAAAAAATGCATTTCGCATTGCGTAGCGCATTCACAGTCCAAACTCTATGGGCGGGATATACAGGGACGCTGAGCGGAGACAGAGGGAGGGGCTGGAGCTGCATTTGCCGATCTGACGTCAAAAAGGTGCCTTGTCTGAACTCGCCCGTTTCAAAACTGGGTTTGTGTAACACAGAAAAGGACCGCAAATGCTCAGTTTAGACATTTCGCAACTTTTAGCCATGGGGGGGGCCCTAAACAGGGTAGGGGAGCTCACATTAACGTTCAAAAACCTCAGAAAGTGAAAAATTCATGCCATGGGACCTTTAATATTATAAGCATGTTTGTATTGTGAGAACCCTAGTCAGCAGCAGGAGCATTTTTTTTTTTTACGGTATTAGCGGCAAGCTTCAAGACTGAGATGCATTTTAGTGTATGCAATCTGACCTATGAAAAAAATGGAAATGAGTAAAAGGTAAAACACATCGCTGCAATAGATCACAAAGTGGAATAAAGCCTTTTGAGCTAAGAGAGCTTTATACACCTGATTACTCTATGCTTGAAAAGTCCTGGTATGTTGTTCTGTTGGGTAAGGAATTGCGTATTGACATGCCTGAATGCTAAAAAAAAAAAAAAAAATCAATTTAGAATAATAAAACACCTTTTTATAATCCATTACTGTTGTGAATTTGAGCATAGAAAGTTTGGAAATGTAAGAAATGTATTTGCAGTTTTAATATTGCTAATGAAGCCTGAAGATTACCTCAAAGCTCCTTTTGTAGTACTGCTGGAATATTTGTGTGGTAGCTATTAGCAACAAGAACAATTCAAAGGCTTGTGGAGCATATTTCAAGTCATTAAACAGGCCAGAGTAATCCTTTTGCTTCTGCTATTTCACAATGTTCACATCATGGACTGGGACCAAGCTGTAGGATTGTCTTATGTCTCAATACACAACTCATCAAGTTCAAAATTAGCAGCTACTATTTTTAGCAACATTTGTATTGCTTCACTCCTCAGTACATCCGATAATTATACAAAGGTGTAAATAAAGATGTTGTTGTACTGAATGCCTTTCTGGTGGTTTGCCAGCATTCAAGGTGCATTTGGTAACTTTTTTCATAGAGGGTCTGTCAAAAGCTTTTCCCCAGGTCAGATCTGTGGAGAGGCGCCCCACTCACAGTCAAAATGCCTGTTTTACTGGGTATTTTTGAGCTATAAAACCACCTGTAATTGAATAAATGTAATGTAGAGGTGATAAAAGAAGAAATTCAATTTGTCAACTGGACAAAGTTTGTTTGGTCAAAAACGTTTCGCCGCTCATCCGAGAGGCTTCGTCAGCTCTAATAAGAATGCTGGTAAGACACTTGCTTATATCTTGCTGCAGGGAGAAGCTAACTAGCTAACTACTTTCCGAAACTATCTCATTGGTTTCAGTCTTTTGTTTCTCTGGCGTCTAGATTAGCATACCTATTCATCCCTACAACGACTGTTTTTCCCACCTCTGGCCCTGACCTGGCTAGCCTTATTGTTCCCCTGTTTGCTTGATCTAGGCTTAAGAATGGAATTATAGATGGGAGACAAATTATGTCTGACTCCACCATTTCTGTTCAAAGAAGGATTCTCTTTTTTGACAAAAATAGCCTCTTTAACTCCCCTCTCAAACCAATTATTTTCCCTGGCTAAGATCTGAACCTCACTGTCCTCAAAAGAATGGCCCGTGGCTTCAAGGTGAAGATGTACGGCAGATGACGGTCCACTCTGGCCCGCCCGTCTGTGTTGGTACATCCTCTTGTGAAGTGGCTGTTTGGTTTCTCCAATGTAGCGCTCACTGCAGTCTTCACTACACTGAATGGAGTAGACCACATTGCTTTGTTTGTGGCTCGGTGTTTTGTCCTTTGGGTGGACGAGTTTTTGTCTTAAAGTGTTTGTGGGTTTGAAATAAACTGGGATTTCATATTGTCTGAAAATCCTCTGTAGTTTTTCCGACATGCCAGCCAGGTAAGGAATCGCTACCCCTTTCCTCCTGGGTTCGGATTCTCTGTTATCTTGTTTCTTGCCCTTGTCTCTCTTGGTTTTGTTAACAGCCCACTTAGGATATCCACAAACAGAGAGGGCTTCCTGCACATGTTGTTCTTCTTTCTCCTTACCCTCTGTGCTTGTGGGAACCACTTGGGCCCTGTGTTGTAATGTGTCTAGCTTGGAATCCTGCAGTAAACTCCTTCTCGCTGCTTCGACCGCTACAGCTGTGGGGATACAAGTGAAAAGAGAGGTTACATCAAAGGAAACCATTGTCTCATCCTGACCAAACTGGAGAAACTTAACTTTGTTTACAAATTCGGCTGTGTTCTCAATGTGGTGCTCCATGTTACCCACCAATGGAGCCAAGATGGTTTTTAGGTGTTTGGCCACATTATATGTGATGGAGTCAACACTGCACACAATGGGTCTGAGTGGTACTCCTTGTTTGTGAATCTTAGGGAGGCCATAGATGCACGGGATAGCGTCACCAGGGTACAGTCTGTAATACAGTTGTTGAGGTGTTTAATGTCACACTGTGGAACATTCCAGGCAGAAAAAATACCTATATCCATAGAGGTGATGAACCCTCCACCATAAAAGTTGCACAATGCACCTTAAAGTCATGAATATATTGAATTATATTATATGTTATTGCTACAGAAATACCTCGAAAAACATGGATTATTACTGGGAGCTGTCGCCTGTCCACAGACCTGACCTTTATTGACCTAAACTGAAAAATCTACTTACTTACTGTGGAACATTCCTATTGAAGCAAAACTCATCTTGAGCTAGAGCTTTTACCATGTTATAATTTCTCACTGATCCACTCTTAAGTTGTGCTTAGAGTGATTCATGCATGTTTGAGTCATCTGCTTTCTCCTATTCAAAACGTCATTGTTCAGATCAATCCCCAGTTTTCATCATTACCGGAACACACCCACTGCTCTTTACTTACTTTTCCATTTACTGTTCTCCAATTTTATTTTCTTAATCAGTGAAACAGTCTTTTTAAATCTGCTGCTCGCTAGAATGAACTGCAGAGAAGAGTCCAGCAGAGAGGAACTTTGTTGTGATGGTGTTTACAGCGACAGCTCTCATGGGAGACCACAGTTTTCTAAACCTGAAACTTTTTTTTTATTTAAGTGATAGTATGTAACTTTCTGGAGGTCAAAATTTCTTGGTAATAGAAGGTCGAAACTACACTTCAGAACATTCTTCAGATATACATAAGTTTTATATTTATATTCTCATGCAGTGGAATATTATAGCCAAAGCAGCAATTTCCATTTCCAAATTTCCATTTAAAGAAACAGGAGGAGGCCCTCTCCAGTCCAAATAAGAGTCAAGTGTGAGATGCGAGCCCTCACAGAAAGAATGCACGTTTTTCTTCATGTCATATATATATATATATACACTATATTACCAAAAGTATTCACTCACCTGCCTTGACTCATACTATGAACTGAAGTGCCATCCCATTCCTAACCCATAGAGTTCAATATGATGTCGGTCCACCTTTTGCAGCTATTACAGCTTCAACTCTTCTGGGAAGACTGTCCACAAGGTTGAGGAGAGTGTGTATAGGAATTTTTGACCATTATTCCAAAAGCGCATTGGTGAGGTCACACACTGATGTTGGTCGAGAAGGCCTGGCTCTCAGTCTCCGCTCTAATTCAACCCAAAGGTGTTCTATCGGGTTCAGGTCAGGACTCTGTGCAGGCCAGTCAAGTTCATCCACTCCAGACTCCGTCATCCATGTCTTTATGGACCTTGCTTTGTGCACTGGTGCACAGTCATGTTGGAAGAGGAAGGGGCCCGCTCCAAACTGTTCCCACAAGGTTGGGAGCATGGAATTGTCCAAAATGTTTTGGTATCCTGAAGCATTCAAAGTTCCTTTCACTGGAACTAAGGGGCCAAGCCCAGCTCCTGAAAAACAACCCCACACCATAATTCCTCCTCCACCAAATTTCACAGTCGGCACAATGCAGTCTGAAATGTACCGTTCTCCTGGCAACCTCCAAACCCAAACTCGTCCATCAGAGTGCCAGATGGAAAAGCGTGATTCATCACTCCAGAGAACGCGTCTCCACTGCTCTAAAGGCCAGTGGCAGCGTGCTTTACACCATTGCATCCGACGCTTTGCATTGCACTTGGTGATGTGTGGCTTGGCTGCAGCTGCAGCCAAGCCATGCCATGAAGCTCTCTGCGTACTGTACTTGGGCTAATCTGAAGGTCACATGAAGTTTGTAGCTCTGTAGCAATTGACTGTGAAGAAAGTCGGCGACCTCTTTGTACTATGCGCTTCAGCATCCGCTGACCCCTCTCCGTCACTTTACGTGGCCTACCACTTCGTGGCTGAGTTGCTGTTGTTCCCAAACGCTTCCATTTTGTTATAATAGAGCTGACAGTTGACTGTGGAATATTTAGGAGCGAGGAAATTTCACGACTGGATTTGTTGCACAGGTGGCATCCTATGACAGTTCCACGCTGGAATTCACTGAGCTCCTGAGAGCGGCCCATTCTTTCACAAATGTCTTGTTTCACAGTCTGCATGCCTGAGTGCTTGATTTTATACACCTGTGGCCAGGCCAAGTGATATATATATATATATATATATATATATATATATATATATATATATATATATATATATATATATATATATATATATATATATAGTCTGTTTCTTTGGCTTAAAATTTACATATTGTGGCTTTATGGGTTCCATATCACACGTTTTTCTGATCTATGTTATAATGTTATTTCCTCATCACAAACATTCCTGGAGTTGTGTTTTGTTTCATTCGCAAACCCTGCACCTTGTGATGTCATGTGGTAATACAGGAAGTGCTCCACTGTGTTTTTAAGTTCCACACACCTTCACTAGAATCAGTTCAGCCCTGAAAATGCCAATCTCTACTTTAAAAAAAAAAAGGTTAAAAAAAAGGTAGCTGCTAACCTTAAACCTACCGCTTCATGGTATCACAAGGTGGAACAGAGTATTTTGAGCTTTAGAGATAAGACAGACTAATAATGCAGGATTACTCAAACATGTATGAATGAAACAAACCATGATGAGATGAGAAAATGATGAGAAAAACAACATTATAACATGGCTCATGAGTCCATTTTGCATAATATAGGACCTTTTAGTTGTTTTAGTTCATTGAGATTTAAAATGTCTAAGATCATAATTATAAAACATAATGGTCCATATAACTATACAGCAGACACAAGCTCAATATGTCATCTTTAAAAAAAAAAAAAAACAAGGGATAGGCTTTCAAATAGTCTATATACCTCAAATGGATTATAGTCATAGATAGCAGTATAAAAACCGCCTGCAGGTCATTTGTTTCCTCTAGTGTCCAAACTCATCGCTCCTATCTCCTGTGTTCTTTATACCCTCTTTGTTTTGGAGCAGGTCAGCTCAGAGGCAGCAGAAGATGCACTCTACCGGGCTAATGATCACTCTGCCCTGCGTATTGACCAGAGCCATGATGGATCTGAGGATCTCTCTGATTATTGGGTCATTAATCAGGCCTGGATTACCCTATCAATGGAACTGCCACTGCACAGGCCAGTCCAGAGATGGATGAGGCGAGAGAGGAAGAGGAGGAGGAGAAGGACGAGGGCCACAGTGCACAGACAAAGCGGCATCCCAAACAAGGATTGAGCAAGCTGGTACAGAAAGTTACACAGACAAGGAATATTGCCAGGCATGTTGATTAAAGGTTATATATTATGCAGAATTGAATCTTGTGAGTTTTAAACCATGTTGCAATGCTGTTACCTCATCAAAAACATACCTGGAGTTGTGTTTTGTTTCATTCACACATGTTTGAGTGTTCCTTTATTATTAGTCTGTCTACATCTCCAAACCTCAAAATGCTTTCACCTTGTGATGTTATGAAGCTGTAGTTTTCAAGCTGCCCTTTATCGTTTCTTCAGTAGATTGGCCAAAAGTATCCAAATGATTCTATTCACAAACAAACAAAAAAGAAGAAGAAGAGAAAAAGAATTCTGAATAGAGGTGTATATGTGTGTATATGTTTTTTGTTTTGTTTTTTCAGTTGAAGAATATAGGGGTAATGATAATATTATTATTATTATTATTATTATAGCGTCTTTCTCTGCCTCTTAGCTCTAGCGCGGAATGCGCAAGGAGTGCAGAGACACAAGCAACGCGGTCCTCCAACGGCACTGCCATGTCCCGGGATAATCCTGGTTTAGTCCAGGTCCAGTCCAGGTTTAGACCTGGTTTAGTCCTGGTCTAGACCTGGTTTATTCCAATCAGGATGCAGAACACAAATGTGACACTATAAAAAAAAAACTTTGTGTATTACCATATGACATCACAAGGTGGAACAGAGCCTAAATATTCAGGGTTTGCATGTTAAACACATCTCCGGGTTTGTTTTTGATGAGGACACAACATTCAATCAGAAAATAGCATAACATGGGCCCTTTAAAGGAGCTGTGCCTGATTTTAAACCATGAGTGAGGAACATGTTTGAGTGTTGATTCCCATGATTTTTAGCAAACAATGCTCCTGATTGGATGAAAATGCATGTCAGTAGGTTTTGTATTAGTTTTACCCCCCAAAGTCTTTGTAAAATGCACAAGTTTTACAGTCTCATTTGTCTCAGTTATCTACATTTACAATATACAACATAATAATAATCTTATCATATCATAGTTTTTATGTCATAAAGTAGGGTCTAACTGCATCTAATTTTAAACGCAGTATTGTCTGTGAACAAGGAAGTGCTGTTTGCCTGCTAGTTATTTTTTACCATACTGGTCTCTAAAAGTTGTGAAAAGCCTTTACAAACTCATCAAAGTGCAAAACTGCAAATGAACTAGTTAGTGTTTTGTTTTGTTTTGTTTTTGACAGTAAAATCATGTATAGCACTTTTAATGTAATGTTATTTGGGAACCAGTGGGAATAAGTAAAAATGTGTTTTATCTCTGATTTACCTCTAGGTGACTACTAGAGAGACTAGAATACTACAGATACTCATATTATTTTACTTTGAAGGAGTTTTTAGAATTTACAAAAGATCAGTGTTAATCCTGAGCCTGGAGGTATACCTGAGTTACAGATAACATTTTAGAGAACAACAATATTTCATACAGATGGGGGCAGCAAAAATTTGCATTGTTAAAGGTGCATTGTGTATGTTTTTGGTGGAGAGTATGACACTTTTTTTTTTCTTTTAGGGAGATGTTATTGCTTTGCTTGGTATGGTATGTAAGTCTATTCATTTTTTTCATATTCTAATTGTTTCATTTATTTGTTTGTAATAAAATAAAAATATGTTCAGAAATACCTTTATTAACATGGAGTATGCAGAGAGCCCTCCTCTCCATTGGCACTGAGCTGTTCTTTGGCCTGCTTGCCTCCATGAAGACAAATAATGCTTTACAGTGAAACATTCTAGACTCACATTTACAGTACATCTGCATGGAGATTATAGCATGTAGCACACCTTTCTTAAGAAAACTTACACAGTGCACCTTTTAACAGCAGACTTGTGTGGTAATATAGTGAATCCCAGGGTCTAGTCTACAACAGAAATGATAAAGTTAAACATTTGTAAATTTACCTTTTGGATATCTTATGGCAAAGTACAGCGTAATCAATAGGAGAAACTCATCACATTATAAAATCTGAAAACCACCAAAGGGGGAACTGGAACACCCAGAGGAAATCTACACTGACACAGGAAGGACATGCAAAGTCTGCACAGTCCGTCTACCAAACACCGGACCTCTTGAAATGAGGTGAGAGCAATAGCAAGAATTCAATAATCCGGTATAACATGACAGGAATTGGCAGAAATGTAATATACTAATGTGGCTTGCCTTTTTAAAAAATAATACAAGACCTTTCTAGACATTTGTACTCATGCAGTCGTAGCCATTACTCGTATAACAGTAGAGCATTTTTCTCTAAGCTGAAGATCATTTCAGTTACTGTTTAAGTGCGATGAGCTGCAATCCAACATGTTGCATGTAGACTATATCATGTACATTATAGCGAGAGATAGAGAGAGACGCTTTATTGATCCCGAGGGAAATTCAAGTTTTGCAGCAGCAACATTTAAACTTCTACGCTTCTCAGTGGCCAAAAGTGTCACTCCTCTGTGTCCTGCAACATCACAGCAGTGTCCAGGGGGAACCAGGTGAACACAACAGAAAAGGCCTCGTTCTTACTCTGCTCTGGTGTTTCGATTGGTGATGAAATGGGCTATTCCCTATGTATTTCCTCTGGAAGGTCTTTTGCCACATATGGGGTAAAAATCCTGTAGCATCTCAAAGGTCCATAGCTAGCTCCTTAGTTAGCTAGCCTCTTGCAGGATACAGGAAAAACAAACTTCATTTCAGTCCCTTGTGTTAATTCCCTCAGAGTATTTCCTCTAGAGGGTCTTGGAGTATTTATTTCCTCTGGAAGGTCTTCTGCCACATATGGTGTGAAAAGCTTGTAGCATCTCAAAATATCAGAATGTTGTGACATCATCTGTATCAAGTAGGCTACATCAGTTTACCACTGGGCTGTGAATAGTATAATAAGCTTTTTAATGTATGTATTATTAATATTATTTCCCTTACTCCTACTTTTTTGACTACCATTAGATCAAAAATTATGAATCTTCATAGTTAGGTGCTAAGAATTTAGTAAAAGTGTCTGGTTCCTTTCGTCATCCATACCCACTATACATGAAACCTACATTATCATTTATCATTATTACCAAAGATTTCCCATCACTTGTCACTTTTGGAGCTAAATTAGGCCCAGTTAGACTAAAAACAGCCATAAGTCATCCTGCTAACTGCTGTCAGTCTGTGTGCTACTCTAGCTGCTTCTAATTGGGCCTGTGCTCCCGGGAGAAATGAGGGAAAGTAGTTTCTCGGTATAGAGTGTATTGATAGGCCTCTGTCTAATGGTTCTCTTTGTTTTGGATTGGTGTTTGTGTCATGCTGGAGATACTGGCTGGCGTTATAGACCGGTGCTGCGATGATCGATGGGGTGCAAGACAGCTCACGGATCACATATCAATAGCTTTAGTGCACTCTCTCTCACTCAGAACAGATACACAGAGCCTTATCAATTCATTTATCATTTATTACAAAGAGCAGACAAGTCCCGGGTGGAAGAGGCCGATAATGATCCAGGCACATTGGCTGATGGAGTGGAGCTCAGTGTAGAAAAAAGAAAAGCAGACTGGAGAAGATGGACTCACTTCTTATATTTATAGTGTGTTTTTTTGTATTTCAGTTGGCATGGAATGGTGGCATGACTTCTGCAAAATGTATTCACTTATTCGAATGAAGATTATTTTTGCTTATGTTTGCTTTTTCAGTTTATTTTGCACTATAAAGCATAATAGGGGTGGGACGAGACACAATTTTCATGACATGACACACCACAAGAGATTGAGTCCACAAGAACGAGACAAAATTAGATTTTGACATAATTCATAACAAATAAGCAGAGCAGAACTACAGCTTCTCAAACTTTATAACTTACCAGCTCTTAACTCTTTTTTCTCCAAGCCAATGGTAAATTTGAGGGGAAAAATCTCATGAGATGATTTTTCTTTGTTTTGTCTCCTGAGAGCTTGTCCCATCCCTACTGTGTAACAACTTAGTCATATGTATTAGGTAAATACGTGGTACTCAGGTTTGGGATAAGAGCATTATGGCTGCATGTTATTAAGAGTTTTAACTGGTGACATTATTTCTAGTTGTAATAACTGTATTATGTTATTACTCGTTATTATAGAGTGAGTTACACATTATTACAGAGTGTTACACAGTTATTAAAATTTCAAGCTTGATTTCGATACTAAGGAATACTTGATACTCATTACTGATTCTGACACCACAATGATCATAAAAACACATTTAACTGTAGAACTTTCTTTTATATTACCATGTACCCTTATGTGTCCTTATGGTCCATGGGCGTATACTAGTCTTGTTCTGATACAGCCCAAGATCATTCTAAAGTTACTTAGGAAAGGTGCATTGTCATGTGAATATAATGTTTTTAGTATCAATACTTACTGGTCGTCATTGCAAATCAGGTTTTCGGAGTTGTCTTCCCTGGTAAAATATTGAATAAATAAAATAAAATGAGTATCTAGTTTCAGCAGGGACGTGCACAGGGGGGTTGCTCAGGTTGCCCGGGCAACTCCCCCTGGACTGATGTCGCCCTTCCGAGTCAAAAATAAAATAAAATAAAATAAAATAAAATAAATTGTTCAATGGATACAGAATTTCAGGCCTACCCTAGGCTTAGATTTGAAAATGAAAACAAAAAATCACCACTCAAAACATTTTTCCTAAAATAAAAGCAGCCTCATTCACTTGTGAGGACACCGGAGCACCGAGAGCCTGCCGGTGCTCCGGTGTGCCACGTCCAGGGACTTTAACTTTAGACTTTATTGTCCCCAAGGGGAAATTCATTTTCATGCACACAGAGCCTGTTTGACACACACACAGCAACAACACAACAAACACAAACACATACAATAAGTGTTACAGCACACTCAGTGGGGCCTGTTGTTCAAAAATGTGATGGCTGAAGGGATCAGGCTTCTGCCAAAGCGGGCCCTCCTGCACCTGACTGCCCTGTACCTCCGTCCTGAGGGCAGAGGGGTGAGGTGTTCCTGTAGTGGGTGAGTGGGGTCCTGTTCTATTGAAAGTGCAAAGCATCCAATAGCCCTGTTGTTGAGATCTGCAGGTTGGGTGTGCGGAGTCCTATAATTTTAGCAGCTGTATGAGTTACCTTTGTGAGTTTAGACCGTTTTTTAACAGTGAGCATATTGAAAAAGCAGGTAGAACAATACAACAGAATAGACTGGATGATGGATTGATACAACAGTAATAACAGATGTGGAGAAACATAGAGTCCTTTAAGTTTTTTGATTATTGACAATCGTTGATGGCTTTTTTTGTAAATGTCTGTGATATGTTGGTCAAATGTAAGTGCATTGTCTATTGTGACTCCGAGATATTTGAAAGTGTCCACTGTCTCTACTGTCTGGCTGCTAATAATGATGAGTGGCTGTGGTGAGGGGGGGTTGAAAATGAGTTCCTTAGTTTTACTGACATTAAGGTGAATTTTGTGATTGTGCTGTAATAGTCCATAACTGAATTATTGTCTTTGAGCAAGGCAAGGATAGCAGTGTCATCTGAGTATTTGAGGTATGTTATGTTTGTGGAGGGACTAATATTGTCATTTGCGTAGAGTGTGTAAAGAAATGGGCTGAGCACACATCCCTGCGGTGCACCGGTGTTTATAGTGAGAGCAGAGGATGTGGTCGCGCACAACCGTACAACTGTCTTGCTCAGAAAGTTATGGATGAGATGGATCAGTCTGGTGGAGATATTGAGTTGATGCAGTTTCTGGAACATCAGGTGCCTCTGGATGGAGTTGAAGGCTGAGCTGAAGACCACAAAGAGGATCCGGGCGAAGTGGAGAGTCTAGGTGCTGAAAGAGGAGCTGCAGCAGACAGGCTACAGCATCCTCCGTGCCCCTCCCTGCTTTGTAGGCAAATTGGAGTGGGTCTAGTCGGCCAACAACCGGCAAGATGATGTTTAGCAGTAGTTTCTGCAGGCACTTCATTATGATGGAGGTGAGTCCCACAGGTCGGTAGTGGTTGAGTTCCGTAGGCCTGGGTTTCTTTGGTACGGGGATTATTATGGATGTTTTCCAGATGGTTGGAATGGTGGCTGTGACAAAGACTTCCTTGAACAGGGAATGAAGAACAGGCTATAGCTCCTGTGTGCAGTTCTTCAACACCTTAGCTGAGATGCCATCAGGACCGAGGGCTTTGCCCACCTTGCACCTGCTGAGCTGGAGCCTCACATCCTCCAATGTAAAAGGGGGTGGTGCATCCTGGTCAGCTGCTGGAAGTTCTCTCAGGAGTCTCTCACATTCAGCAGAATAATCTACCTCATCAAAACGAGCATAACATTTATTGAGCTCTTCTACAAACTGTGCTGTGTCTGTAGCTGTAGCTGTATGTGCAATGGATTTGGGTTCGCAACCTGCTAATGTGCGTACTTTATGGAATGCTTGTTTTGTGTTCATGTTAGAGAATTCCCTTTCCAGTCTGTCCTTGTATTTCAGTTTTGCTTTCAGTACCATATTTCTTACCTCACAATTTGCCAGTTACATATCAGCCAGATTATTTTCCTTGAATGCTTTGTATTTCTTTCTCAAACTTTGCCTAAGTTGAGGAGTAATCTTGGTATTGGGAAATTTCTTAATTGTTTTGACCGGGATGCAAGTACCAATGCAAACGTTTATATAATCAGTGATCACAGTGGCCTTGTAGTCAATCTCCCCCTGGAAAACCTCCCAATCTGTACAAGCCCACGAACTAGGGTGACCACCGGCATGAAACAGGAAAGGAGGACACTTGTGTCCAAAAAGGAGGACAAAGGCCCTAAAATGAGGACACTTTTTTTTGTTTTCCCTCAGGGGGGGGGATTATTATTATGATTATGATTATGATGATGATGATGATGATGATGATGATGATGATTATTATTATTATTATTATTATTATTATTATTATTATTATTATTATTATTATTATTATTATTATTATTAACGAGGTCCAACGTGCTCCATAAACATAAGAAATCCAGGGTTCTCTACAAAGGCGAATGGTAAGTCACTCATTGCAATCATTTGTGCACCTGGCTGTGGTCTCCTGGGCCTTCGCAGTGTCAAGGGGCATTTTTTTTTTGTCTCCTTTTCAAACTCTCCTGCAGCGTGAGCTGATTCGTCTTTGGCTGGGTTGCCTGTAACTCGCTGTATTGTGTCGGGTGTTTGTTTTTGAGGTGCCGTATCGGTTTGTTGTGTTAAATGTCGCCCTTTCCTTTCCACCCCTTGCAATCCCAAGTTTACATATCCCACCGTTTGCTATGGCAATGTTGTTGTCATCAACTTTATAGTATTTCCAGACCCAGACATACTCGCCAAACATTATAGCGTTCTTATAGCGCTCATTATAGCGCTCTTCTTATCTCTTCTCTGTACTCGCGCTTTGCGCTTCGAGCTGCTTCCGTGTATTTAACCAATAGCGTGTCATGCCGCACGTGTTGATGTTTCTGTATGAAGTCTCACGCTATGCCACCGCGTAACCATAGATCTCATCTAGGATATGTTAAAAAATAATAAGAATACTTGCTACTAGCAAGTGTAAATAATGGGTGGGGATTTATGACGATTTATGCAACGGTGGGCGACGAGGGTCCGAAAGGAGGACAAAATGTAAAAAAGGAGGACACGTGACAGACGGCCGGACAGACAGCTCTAAAACCGGACTGTCCGGACTGTCCGGACGAAATCCGGACGAATGGTCACCCTACCACGAACCCTGGAGACATGCAATGGCCTCCCCAGACCACTGCGGGATGCTGTAGCACTCCGGGCTCTTCAGTTGTCTGTACAGCGGAAGTAGAGAGATGATGCTATGATCCGCAGTCCCGAGCGGTGGATATGAACGGGCACAGAAAGCATCGGCAATGTTGCCGTAGCATAAGTCCAAGATGTTTGCCCGTCTCGTCGGGTGTCCACATATTGCTGGAAAGATGGTAAAACGCTGTCCAGTCGGCAGTTGTTAAAATCTCCCATAATAAACAGCAGAGCATTAGCTCTGTTATTAGCTTCCCCGGCAATTAGCTCGGCTGCCATGATGATGTTCGCACTGGGAGGGACATAAACTAAGCTGATCACGATGGCAGGGAATTCCTTAGGCAGGTAGAAAGGACGGAGGGACACAGTCAGAATTTCTCGGTCTGGTGTGCATGACCTATGATGGACTTTGATGTTCGTGCACCACCTGTTATTGATGTATAAGCACACACCGCCGCCACATTTCTTCCCTGCCTGCTCAGTCCTGTCAGCGCGAATTACTGTAAAGTTGTCCAGTCCGATATCGAAATTAGCGATTGACTCATCCAGGCATGTTTCCGTGAGGGCAATGACACAGATGTCTGTGAAGGCCCTTTCTAGTTGGCATCTGGCGTGTAAAAGATCCATTTTATTACGGAGTGAACGGACATTTGATAAAATGGTGGAGGGGAGAGGAGGCTTGAAAGGACGTCTCCGAATCCTGCTCCGGACACCCCCGCATCTTCCCCGCTTTCTCGGCCGGAGCTCCGGTGGCACAGTGACAGCAGGCTTGGTGTTGCTCAGCAGGGAGGACCGATGGAGCAGAAGCTCATCGCGGCTGTAGGTGAGTAACCTGTTGCCGCCGCCTGTCTTCCGTAAACCAGCCAAGTCATTAAAAGTAGGGCAGTTATCATCGCCCTGCCTTGGTGGATCATTTCCACTATCCGTTTAGGTGCACGCAAAAACGACAAAAGACAAAAGACAAAAAAGACAAACTTTACAAACAGTCAAACGGAGCTTAGGTCGTGCTGTCACAGCGGAGCATGCGCCATCTTCCCTTCCTTCCCACAGTACACGCAACCCCGCGTCCCCCCGCTCCATCAGACGAGACTAGCAGCTGAATTTAAGCATATTACTAAGCGGAGGAAAAGAAACTAAACAGGATTCCCTCAGTAGCAGCGAGCGAAGAGGGAAGAGCCCAGCGCCGAATCCCCGTCTGACAGATGGGCAATGTGGCGTACGGAAGTCTGCCTGCCCGGTGTTGATCGGGGGCCTGATACAGGCTCAGCCCGTGGATGGTGTGAGGCCAGTAATGGCCCCCGTCGCGCCGGGTTCCGGTCTTCTTGGAGTTGGGTGTCGCCGGCCCTGCCGAGCACACTTCCTCCGCAGCGGTGCGCTGCGACCGGCTCTCGGTCCGCCAGGAAAGGCTCGAGGCGGCGGTGGCACACCGCCCCGGTTGCGTGCTTTACAGCGCCTCCCATCTGGACTTCGCCTCTTCCCGGGGCCGTGGGATCAGTGCCCGCTGCTGATACGCGCAACCGGCACCTGACCCAAACATGTGGAAAGAGATTGTCGCGGTTGTCTTCACGTTGTCATAAAAGGTGAGATAGAGATTATAACAAATGATCACCATGAAGGTTTACGAACTGAATAAAAATGTTCATAAATACATGTTCATTTTGCCACGTTTAGCCTTAATAATCAGACAGCTAGCTAGCTTACAGACAAGCAACCCATTATTTAAATAGGTTGCTTATTTTGTGGTCAGCATGTTTACATGTCTGCAGTTTCTAACTTTTAGACTTTTTTTTACTAGCAGCAGAATGAATGATGGCAGTAATCCATCACATGAATTCTTTCATTCAAAATGGTTAAATGACTAAATCTTATCACTATTCTGGGTAATGTGTGTTTTGTTCAGTGATGCCCACAGAAAAGAGGCAGTTGCAGGAGAGAGAGAAAAGGGGAGCACATCACTGCAGGGTTGGCTAAGAAAAAGCCAACCAGCAGGTGAGACAGAGACGTTGCATTGTGATAAAAATGAGATGATACTGCGTAAGCTAATTGATTAGTTAATCAGACTCATATTTTAGCCTACTACTGGCAATTTTTCAAAATTACATTATATTTAAGATGAGAAGGAGCCACAAGCCTCCTCCAGACACTTCATATAGCCTGTGATATAGCCTGGGGGGGTTGTTGTCAGAGCAACTGCCCCTCAAAATTCCTGTGCACGTCCCTGAGTTTCAGTACCGATTTTAACATTATTACAGGTTGTTACAAGATGCATTGCAGTGTATTTAACTGAGTAATTTAACTGAGTTTTTTTATTGAACTCTTTACTGTATTCTTGGTTTCAACTTTCTACTACACTGGACAACATGGCCAGTCATTTCAGGGCTATTCTACTTCCACAGTGTCATACAATATGTCATTGTAAATAGTGACTTGTTTTGGCTGTGTTCTAGTCCTGGTATAGTCCAGGTTTAGTCTCAAATTTAGACTGACTGAACCAGGACTGAACCAGGACTAAACCATGACAGAACCAGGACTAAACCAGGACTAAACCAGGACTGAACCAGGACTAAACTAACCTGGGAAATCCCAAGCTACTTTCATTCGTTCCGATCTGAAAGACAGCCTGGCAACTAGGCTAAGCGAGCTCTCCTGATTTTGGGAGCCAATCAGAGAGCGGGGAGGGGTGGAAAGACGGTCACGCGTACAACGCGACAAACGGAAACTTGTAGTTTGAACTGACGACTAACATGATTGGCTATGGGCTACGTATACGCCAAATGATAGACATTCGTAACGCCCAATAAACGGCCGTTGGCAATCGTAAAGCACACCTCCGCTACGAGATATTTAGTAGGACTGAAACCAGGACTGAACCAGGACTAAACCAGGACTAAACCAGGACTGAACCAGGACAGAACCAGGACTAAACCAAGATTAAACCAGGACTAGATTAGACAGATTAGCCCCAATTTTGATGTGCTTTAGTAATTTAAATGAATATTTTACTGAACAGATTAATTCATGGTTTCAACTTTCTACTATACCAGACCACATGGCCTGTGATTTCAGGGTTTGTCTATTTTAACAATGTCATACTATATATTATGTAAATGCAACTAATAGCTTGTTTTAGTAGTATTAAGATGCATTTGGTTCTGTTCTCGTAGTCCTGGTCTAGTCTAGTTTAGTTCCAAATTCAGTCCCAGATTAGTCCCAGTTTTTGATGTGAAAATGTGAACATACCCTTACAGAAAAATAGCTGACATATCCCACCTATAACCCCACCTATTCTAGGGGATTATGCTCTTGTTTTGTGATTCAAATCTTTTTTACATGCTGCTTTTCTGTGCTGCTTCATTCATCTGTAAAAGTTCCCAGCACATGTGTAGAGTGTTTGATGAGGCCCTCCCCGGCTCCGGTTCACTTTGAGATTACATTTCAAAAGCATCAGAACTGCTCCTGACACCGCCACAACTGCTGCAGCTTCTGGGATAATCAATCACCCCCAAATGGCACGAAAACTGAAATGTAGATAAAGACAGAAAGAAGTGTGTGAGGAGGAGGAGGAGGAGGAGGAGGAAGAGGGGTGAGTAAAATACATATAGCCTGTCTGCTCTGGGGAATGGGACTCATAAATCAAGCTGCCTGTCACAAACGGTGCAAGTTGTGAGAACATAAGTGTACACGGCAAAAAGGAGAAAAGTCTACTTGAGTGAAAATAAGTGGCATTCACAACGTTTTGATAGAAGTTTTTTGTTTCTTTACTTGGCACATAATAGAAATAAATCACATCAGCAATATTCATGTTGTCATTGTGGAGATTTTTTGTTGTTCATTTACATATATTAGACCAAAGCAAGAGACAATGGTCGAAGAAGTATTCAGTTTTGTTACTTAAGTCAAAGTACAGATACGGAAGCAAATAAACTCAAGTAGAAGTAAAAACATTGCATGAAAAAATCTACTTAAAGGAAAAGTAACGTTATTTTACAATCTGAGCCTTCTTTCGGTAATAAAACAAGTCGTTTGACTCACCCATATCACGTTCGTGTCATTTGGAGCTGTTTGAAGAAAGTTATGTTGTAGCGTATCCGTTAGCATTTGTATTCGGGGCATTACTTTGCGGTGTCCAAATAACACAAACTTTAGCACTTTTCAAATCATAGAAGCCCGATGTCTTAATGAAAGATTTCGTTTGAAGCAAAAGTGGCCTGTAATCCGAGATTTATCCATAGTTTTCAGCTTTGCGTTTCATGTTTGGGTCCCCGGAGCAGTCCGCGCATGCGCACTGGCGTCCTCATCTACTCGAAACTATGGCTAAATCTCGGATTACAGGCCACTTTTGCTTCAAACAAAATCTTTCATTAAGACATCGGGCTTCTATGATTTGAAAAGTGCTAAAGTTTGTGTTATTTGGACACCGCAAAGTAATGCCCCGAGCAAATGATACAGCACCATGTTAACGGATACGGGATCATTACTAGAACAGAACGGCTCAACATAAGTTCTGCGATACTGCTCCAATTGACAGAAAAATGCTATGGGTGAGTAAAACTACTTGTTTTATTGCCGAAAGAAGGCTCAGATTGTAAAAAAACGTTAATTTGCCTTTAAGTAAAATTAGCTTTAAAGGGATATGCCACCCCCAGGTCAAATTTGGGCATCTCCCCACAGTCCAGAGACTAAAATAAGTGGTGGAAAGCGTTTTCCTGGTCACCCAGCCATTGTCCGAGTCTGTTGCCACTGACCGCCGCGGTATCTGCAGCTACTCCGCCTTAGACTGGAGTCTAACGTCGCCAGAGAAAGATTTCGGCCAAAAGGAATTAATTTGCTCGATGCGTTTCCCAATTACTTTCTGTGTAGTGCGCATTCATATCGAGTGCAAATAAATGTGCAAATCAACACGGAGAGCTTGCCTTGGTCATTTTGGGTGGGAACTAATAAAGCCGAATCACGCAGCACGCTGCCAGGGGAATCCCTGTTACGCACCAGGAAGGGAGTTCCCCTGTTGCACAACGTGGTGCGTGATTCGGCTTTATTCTTCCGCACTGGAAAATAGTTCACACCCAAAATGACCAAGTCAAGCTCTCCGTGTTGATTTGCACATTTATTTGCACTCGATATGAATGCGCACTACACAGAAAGTAATTGGGAAACGCATCGAGCAAATTAATTCCTTTTGGCCGAAATCTTTCTCTGGCGACGTTAGACTCCAATCTAACGCGGAGTAGCTGCAGATACCGCGGCGGTCAGTGGCGACAGACTCGGACAATGGCTGGGTGAGCAGGAAAACGCTTTCCATCACTTATTTTAGTCTCTGGACTGTGGGGAGATGCCCAAATTTGACCTGGGGGTGGCATATCCCTTTAAGTACCTGTTTAAAATATACTTAAAGGGACAGTGTGTAGGATTCGTGGCGCATAGGTGGTTACTAGCTATTCCACTTCCTCTTTTGGCTATGGCAAACCTCGAGGGTCACCCGGACGCGACGTACCGCCGACATCGCGCGTGCCCGCGCACGAACCGCGCACCGCTGTATACATAAACCGCGGTCCCCCGTTCACTTTTTTTTTTCTTTTCGCATGAAAACACACAATCCCGATCATGATTCATGACAATCTACACATCAAATGAAACCTTACAGTCTCCTCTTTTTGACTATGCAATTCATTTCCCTGCAAAACAATCACTCCCCGAGCACATGGGGCTTTTATACAGAAAAGCACAAAACTTAGCTTACTTAGCTTACCTTTGAAGGCTTTGCACAGGTCAAACTCTGTATTTCACCATAAACTTGGTCTCAATCTGTCCATAAGGATCCAGCGAATAAAATCCAGTAAAACAATTTAGTCCAAAATACGTGTTATATCCATTACGATGTGTGATCCGGCAGCATGCTCCCCCTCCCCCCCTCCCCTTCCCCTTCTCTCCTTCGCTCCTGGCTGCATATGGGAGCAGAGGAACGAAGGAGAGAAGGGGAAGGGGAGGGGGGAAGGGGGGAGCCATTTGCAGCGCGGCTAAGCAGCTGTTAGCAGGAGCCGAGGCAAAGGATGAGCCCAAATGTCCTTCTGCGGCTCTCGTATTCAAAATGGCTGCCTCTATATGGGGAAGATCCCCCTTTTATGTGACTATATCTAAGTCCAAAAGAATACTTTGATTTCATGATGGAAGTGAAAAGGCTTGGAAAACAATGTATTTTTGAATGGGTATCTTCAATTTCAGTAATTAACAGGTAAAAATCTTACACACTGTCCCTTTAAAGATTTTGAGATTTAATAAAGCTTCAAATGTAGTGATTTTGATGCAGTTGAATTATTATTTTTTTCTTAGCTGTTTTAATTTGTATATTTTTGTTTGCTCAAACCATGACCTTGATTAAAAAATAATAAATAATAATAATAATAATAATAATAATAATAATAATAATAATAATAATAATAATAATAATAATAATAATAATAATAATTAATAAATAAATAAATAAATAAATAAATGCTGTAGGGTTTTCAGCAGGTCTCAGACAAGAATAAAAAATACTTAAAGTACAGTATGTACACTACACTACTACTGCTACTAAAGTAAAATATTGAGTATATTGTCTAATTTAATTTTTTAAATCAAAAAAATAAATTCGCTCTTGCTATCTTGAATTGCAGCTGTACATCAGAGTGGCCGACTCTTGTTGTGATGACATTTACACTGACGTCAGCTCCCATTGGGCACCACAGTATTCAAAGGTAGAAGTCAGCAGACACATTTCTTTTATTCAGTCCTTTCAGATTAATATTACAATTCAAAATATGCAAGTTATAACATAATGAACCACGGCTGTTGTTGATTATAACAGCAGGCTCAAGCACAGTATGTCTTCATCAGTAACCCCGAAGAAAAAACAGATTCAAATATTTTCAGCCAAATTACTACAGTGGTACCTCACCTTACGCAAGACCCAACAAACGAAAATTCCAAGTTATGAAACGCCTTCACATTAAATTTTGGTCTCTAGATACGAAAGAAAATTCAAGTTACGAAACGCGAAATCTCAAAAATTCAAATAATGCGCGCTCAGCCACACACATTATACGCTTTTCTCAGACTGGATTTAAACTTTTCTCACATTTGTCTCTCGTTTAAACACTCAAACTTTCATAGATTTTCAACAAAATGTATTAATAGTGAAGTGTGGGGGTAAGGGGGAGGGGGGAGAAGACTGCGCGCGGACACGTGTGTGATAGCGCAGCATGACCCGGCGCGGGGCTGCGAGCACGAAACCCGTGCTCAAACCACCGCGTTCGTTCATGCGCTCGGACTGCGTGCCGTCCCGAGGGAAGCACATCTCCTCCCC
The DNA here is from genome assembly GCA_036785185.1 of Paratrypauchen microcephalus. NCBI lineage: Eukaryota > Metazoa > Chordata > Actinopteri > Gobiiformes > Gobiidae > Paratrypauchen > Paratrypauchen microcephalus. Next base: position 3,860,764 of record JAVJIX010000090.1, on the reverse strand, counting down.
TCCTCGCTGCTCGCCTCAGCCGTGACTGGTGAGCCGTGAGGTATAGCGGCAGAGCTAGCACGAAACCAGGAAATAGACCCGCACGCGGTGGTTTTATCCTGGTTTAGACCTGGTTTAGATCTGGTCTAGATCTGGTCTAGAGAAGGCACGGTTTGAGCACGGGTCTTGTGCTCGCAGCCCTGCGCCGGGTCATGCTGCGCTATCACACACGTGTCCGCCCTCTCCTTACGCACGCAGTCGCTGCTCGCCTCAGCCGTGACTCGTGAGGTACACCGGTGCTGCTGCTAATAGCAGAGCTAGCACAAAACCAGGAAATAGACCCGCACGCGGCACTTTAATCCTGGTGTCCAGTCCTGGTTTAGTCCAGGTTTAGTCCTGGTCCAGTCCAGGTATAGACCTTGTTTAGACCTGGTTTAGTCCACGTTTAGTCCTGGGTCTACAGTCTCTTAGCCAATCAGGACGCAGAACACAGTGTTACACAATAAAAAAAAGGTTACACTATAAAAAAAAAACCTTGGAACGGGGCCATGGAACGAATCAGGCTTTTTCCATTGAAATAGCTACTCAACTTACAAAAAATTCAGGTTACGAAACCGCTTCTGGAACAAATTAATTTCGTAAGGTGAGGTACTACTGTATATCCACCAATCGAAATGTCTTCCACCAACTTTTCATAAAGATATAAATCAAAAGCAACACAAACAATCACAAAATAACTCTTATAACAAACAAATCTGCCCCATCCAAAGCCAACAGGAGCGGAGGAGGAGTCCAGGCATTGACACTGGGGTGCTGTGGCTGGATGTAATTTCCCTGATGTCAGTTGAGAGATGTGGAGCAGATAAGGCGTGAGCTTGTCCGTGTTGGCATCGTGACCTCAGATCTCGTTATGTGGACATGATAGGATTTGCTCAGAGTGTAACCTCATTATCCCAGTCTGAGATAAGGGCTTGTAATTGGTCTCACTGATGCTCTGTGATGCACTGGTCCAAGCTGGAGGAGTGGGTAGAGCTACAGGGTTTTTAAAGGGCCCATGTTATGCTGTTTTCTGAGCTGTTATAATGTTGTTTCCTCATCACAAACAGACCTGGAGTTGTGTTTTGTTTTGTTTCATTCACACATTTATAACACATAAATCCTGCATATTTAGGCTCTCAAACCAGCTTGTGATGTCCTGTGGTGATACAAGAAGTGATCCACTGTGTTTTTAATCTTGTTATACCTTCACTAGAATCATTTGGATAATTTCAGACCAGGAAATGCCAATCTCTGCTGAACAAAAGCTGAAAGGTAGCTGTTAACTTGACATCATCATCAACATCAACATCACAAGGTGGAACAGAGCATTTTGAGCTTTGGAGATGAAGACAGACTAATAAAGGAGTTCTCAAACATGTGTGAATGAAATAAAACACAACTCCCGGTATGTTTTCAAGGAGGTCACAACATTTTAACATGTTTTCAAGGAGGTCACAACATTTTAACATGGCTTAAAGCTCACAGGAGTCAATTTTGTGTAATATAGGACCTTTAAAAGTTCACTATGGGTCTGACATTACTGGGTTGTTATTAACTTCAGTTTCATATCTTTTTGATTGATGTGCGAACAAATATAAGACTGTCATTTAAACAACAAATGTATACACCCCTTTTCATAACTTAAAAATTGAGTGAATACAAATACAAAAGAAGCATCACACAATAAATAAGGGGAAAAAAAAAAAAAAAAAAAAACAGATTTAAGTCTAAGAGCTCCAGACAGAGCAGAGCCTACAGTTAGCATTACAGCCTCAGGGAGTTTTGATGACATCAGCTGCAAAGTATCAATATATCCCTTTAGACTATTGTTTAACACCTTTTTTGTTTTATAACTTAGAGGTGCACTATGTAACTTTTGGTACAAGATCTGCCACCTGCTTGTCTTCATGGAAAGGTTCTTCCTATGCCTGGAATGTTCCACAGTATTGCATTAAAGAACATATATCATTCACAATTGACTTTCTGGAGCTTCTGTATTGTTGCCCATACATACGTGGAGTTGTATTTTACTTCCTGTAGCCTAATTGAGAGAAAAGATGCTGGTTTTCTTATGTCCTTTTTGAACGAGTTTAATTTATTCAATTAAACTATAGCTTTGAAATTGCCCTTTTATATTATATCTTAATGTTTTTATTCATTGTGTGTTGTTTTTTATGTTTGTTTTCATTTGAACTGTATACTTTTATAACATGCTCATTTTGTTTGGATACAAAAATCTGCATTTAAAAAAAAAACAAAAAAAAAAAACAAAAAAAAAACTTCCTGTATATTCTGTATCTTAGTGACAGTACGTATCAAAACTTCCCTCCAGTGTCATGTTGCTATGTTGTACTAGGAAATATGTTGAGACAAAAGCAAAATTAAAAAAAAAAAAATCACAACATTGTACAGAATCTTACTGTTATAACGCAGAAGAAAGCTATCACAGCTTATCACATCTCATTTCTAGACTCCTTTTTGATGAGGAAGTACCATAATAGCGTACGGTTGTTGTGTCATTGCACAACTCTTAATCCATCTTGTTCCTGTAATGTTTCATTTTTGTTTGAGAGATTTTGCATTATCTAGTGTTTAGAGAAGAATCAAAATGGATGCTGCTTTTTCAGTTTGTCTCAAGGCAGCAGCTGTTACAGAAGTACCTCACTGGCAATGCATATTAAAAACAAGCTCAATTTTTAATGTCATGTTACAATGCAGTATTCGGTAGGAAATGTGGTCAGACTAAAGCAAAGTATGTTTGGAAAACGCCACAGCAATCTAACCCACAACCTTTTATGTTAGACAATAAAAAACGCCTTTAAGCACCCAGTAGCTTCATTCCACCACAAAACAACCATGGCTCCATTACTTTTTTCCAGGGCCCATATTACGTTATTTTTTAATCTACGTTATAATGTTGTTTTCTCATCGCAAACAGACCTGGAGTTGTGTTTTTCCTGTTCCACCAGTTGGATAATTTCAACCCTGGAATTTCCCATCTCTACTGAACAAAAGGTAAAAGCCGTTAGCTGTTACTGACATCACAAGGTGGAACAGAGCATTTAAAACTTTGGAGATGCAGATTAATAATAAAGAGTAATGACACTTAGATTACACTGACACTGCTGCTTAAATGACACTTAAATGACACTGACACTGCTACTTAAATAACACAATTTGAGCTTTATTACACTACACATTGTGTGTTTTACCTATTTGTATCATATACAAGTTTACTGTACTTTTGCTACAGGTATATGTGATGTTTTAGTCATTATGTTTATTGTCTTGTTTATCAGATGTTTTATGTTCACTTTGGGCCTGGGGAGAGTTGCAATTTCAAATCCTGTGTGCGCAACCTGTACATATGGTTTTTGACAATAAAGTACAATAACTTTGAACTTTGCTCAAACATGTGCGAATGAAACAAATCACAGCTCCAGCTATGTTTTTGAGGAGGTAATAACATTATAACATAACAATAGTCACATTTGCATAATATAGGACTTTAAAGCATACCAAATCAGTAGAAATCAACCAACCAGAAGAAGTATCCTGGGAAGTGCCTGCGACCTTGAAGCCTGTGTCATCCGCCGAGATCATTTACTCAGCTGAGAGTTAAAACCAGTAACGTGAAATGGTAGCAATTGTGTGGTCAGTCCGAAAAGAGCTCTTCGTGCATCCATGGTCCACACCCCCACTGACCACCCAGGCTCATGCGATCGAGGCGAGCCAAAAGCAGCATGGAAAGTTAGCTTTATGAGAAGAGGGGAAACGCATTTGATTTGTATAGCGGGCTGAACAAGACAGATGATCGGTCTTTGGTCTGAGAGTGTTGATTCAGCCCTGCCACCCAGCCTTCATGGGTTTGGCGCTTGCTACGTGGTGCTTTAAATGCAATACGCAATATAGACCTCCGGCGCTGTCCGTTTTATATGCATATCACTCAGAATAAAGCGCATGTGTGTCTTAGTCAATAAAATTATCACTTTGCATCATGGGAAACGCGGTGAAACTGGGAGTGAGTTGGAGCAAAGTGGACTCAAACTGAACTCAGATGAGGTGGGGATTGTAGCGACGATTTTAAGTGGCGTTTATTGTGTTTGAACTTCGGGGTATGTCTGGAAGAGTCGGAATGGTTAGGAAAACAGAAAAATATCCTTCCATAATACCAGCCAATCATAGCAACCCAATTCTCAAGCTCTTAATATAAATGTACTCGTTACTCCCTGACGAACCCAAAATCTCCTCGCTCACAGTTAAAGGGCCCGTGCTATGCTATTTTCTGATTTGTATTCTAATGTCCTGATCGCAAACAGACCTGGAGTTGTGTTTTGTTTCATTCACACATTTCTTTTCTCAAACGAAAACACTCCATACACCTTCACTAGAATCATTTTGATGATTTCAGCCCTAGAATTGCCAATCTAGAACTAGGTATTATCACTAAAATCTCATTGCAATATATATATATTACTTGAGACTAACCACTATACAAAAAAAAAAAAAAAAAATTATTTATTTATTTTAGAGATAAAATACTCTAAGGTCCATATTATGCAAAATTACCTAATCAAAAACATACATACCTTTTTCACACGTTTGAGTAATCCTGCATTATTAGTCTGTCTACATCTCCAAAGCTCAAAATGCTCTGTTGCACCTTGTGATGTTATGAAGCGGTCGTTTTCAAGTTAACAGCTCCTTTAGTTAACATAGATCAGAAAACAGTGTGATATAGCTTCTTTAACCATCTGTATAGCGATCACACGGTTATCCAGTTTACTTGCTTGTTTATTTTTCCACCTAAACTGCTTCTGTTCAGACTGAAATTTTATAATCCGCCATTTCAAATTCATACTTTGAAATCATTTTGAGCTTCTTCTACCAAGGCTTGGCTTACACCTCAAGGGCAGCCCTATTGAAATGCAGATATTGTCATTTGCACAGTTTAACAATTACCCCAAACACTTACAACCTGAGCTGATGCCTTCTCTAATGGCCCGTAACAGATACTTAAATGGCAAATTCATTCATAAAACACAATTATCCCAGAGTATTAGACCACTTGAGTTGACACCTCACTGCCCTCTCAAATCCTCCAAAATGGATTATTTGATCACAATATAACAGTCATTTGAGGCAAAGTTCCTACTGTGGAATCTGTCAAAGAGAAAGGAAGAGAGGAGAGGAGAAAGGAGAAGAAAATGCTGTATCATATCGCGAGCATGTAATCACTGTTACAGTATTTTTACAAGCAAAATGTTAAAAATTGTAACGATCATTAAAGGAATGAATAGTTTTTGATTAATGTTTTAATATGTATCTTAGAGAATATTTGTGTCTTTGGCTAAACCACATCTAAAGCAGATTCAAACCAGGTAAAGGACTACACAAAACTGATAGAAAACCATGTCTAAACCACAACTGAACTAGAAAGAAAAAAAAACTGGTCAACACTGCAAAAAGCAAAATCTATGTAAGTTAAAATATCTTAAATTAAGATGTGTGTAGAATCCCTCAGTCGTCCAGGTAGAATCCATGGTAAAAGGAGAATTTCAATTTGTCAAGTGGATAAAAGTGTATTTGGTCTAATACGTTTCGCAGCTCATCCAAACTGCTTCTTCAGTTCTGGTCAGACGCTGGTGGACACTGCTTAAAAACTGCCTGCAAGAAGGAGCTAACTACAATGAAATTACTATGAAACTATCACACCTATTTGTTTTCAGTTTCTGTTAGCTAATAAGCCTATTAAATATGCAGTGGGAGTGGAGTGTGGGGTCTTCTTAGCAGAACCATTCAGGGCCATAATGGGTGTTTTCACACCTCTGGACCTTGCCTGCTCCCAGACCATATCACAAGTGGTATCTGGTCTGGGAGCCACCTACTGAATATCTCGTAGCGGAGGTGTGGTTTACGATTGCCAACGGCTGTTTATTGGGTGTTACGATTTGGTTATAGATGGGAGACAAATTATGTCTGAGACCTCCATTTCTGTTCAAGGAAGGATTCTCTTTCTTGTACATATTCGACCAAATAAATTTTGTCCAGTTGACAAATTGTCAAAAATGTCTTAAATTAAGAACATTTTATTAGTAGATTACCTAAGGCACAAGTGTGATTTTCTTAATTGAAGCAACATTAGATTTTTTTGTTTTTTATTTTAAAGACGCACTCTTGGGGGTCCATCACCTGCTTGTTTGTGTCATTGCTCTGCTTGGAATGTTCCCTAGTATGACATTAAATAGCTCAATCTACCACCTGTGATTTATTCAATTACAGGTGGTTTTATAGCTTAAAAATACCTAGAAAAACAGGCATTCTGACAGTGAGTGGGGTCGTTTCTCCACAGATCTGACCTTGGTCTGGTTGGTCTGGTTTTGTCTTAATACCAGAAATAGTTACACAATGCGCTAAGTGCAAAGAGTTGTTGTTTTTCTCATCTCAAATGTGGTAAGATGTATTTTCATATTTTAAGTACAAAAAGTCTTGTTCCACTGGGAATACATTTTTACTTCTCAAGTGATTAATTTACTCAAATCATGATAAAACTTTTCAAGTCGTCTTAACTTGGGAAGATTTCAGTTTTTGCTCTGTAAACCACCAGCATGAAAAGTGGACTTAATAATAAAGGACTCAACTGGAACCAAACTAGGACTATGATAGGACCAGAACCAGATTTAGATTAACCTTGAACTAACCTTGAACTAACCAGGGCTAAATCAGAACGAAGCAAAGAGGGGTTGTTTTAATGTTATATTTGCCAAAAACAAGGTATAAACATGTTTAATAAGTTTCATTTTGTTTTTGATCCTGTGAGTCCCCCTCTCCCTTTGTTCTCTGCACTAAGTCACTCCTATGGGCAGAAATATGTGCCACCAGAAACTGAATTTGAATCACATAATTTGAAATTGTATTTTTTAATTTGAATTATTGCATTGAAAAATTGAATCTGAATCGTATCATTTGAAATTTAATGTATTAGTTTGTAACAGGAATCTAATAAAATTTAAAAATTCACTCTTTTTATGCTCATGTTCAGTTCTCGAAATTCAAATTCAGTTCACAAAATTCAAATTCAGCTTACTGTGACAAACATCCAGGTAGTTTAAGGATGGAAGGAAGAGCAATCGAGCTCAGATATACAGGATTCCTCTGTCTGCTGCTACACCGAGACTCGTAAAAACTTTTCAGTATGGCCCGAGTCTGATCCCGAACGCGAAGAAGCTGCAACTCAGCGGCTTCAGCAGGACATCTCCGAATGGTTAGTTTGAAATGTGAATGTCTGGAAACAATACTTTCGTTAGCTTGTTTATGTATACTGTTACGGTTAGCATGTAGCCAGCATCTAGCCTATGTTGTTAGCTTTTCATGTTGCTCTGATTGAATGACTTGACTATGTGACTATGTTTACATGCACTTAATATCGCGAATGTAAGGCATATCCCGGTTTTGATCAAATTTGGGACACAGTGTTTACATGAACACAGAGTAATGGGGTTATTGATATCTCGGTTTACATGTAAAACACTAGTATACTGATGTGTTGTTCTCTGTACGTGTGTAACCTGTTTACCAACAACAATGTTCTAACATGTGCACAAATACAAAGCCAGGATACTTAAGTGCATGTAAATAATATTTACATATTATACATATTATGTATGTTGCTCCTCAGAAATGTGCACCTACCCCCCTTTTGTTATTTTTTCTTGCACTATGTTATAAATGTATGTAAATAATCTACATACATGTCTGCGCTGGAGAATGGGCTGCTTTTAATCTCATTGTGCATATGTACAGTAATAATAGAAGGCATTCTATTCTATGACTAGATGTGTGAAGAATCCCTCAGTCGTCCAGGCAGAATCCATGATAAAAGGAGAAATTCAATTTGTCAACTGGACGAAGTTTATTTGGTCGAAAATGTTTCGCAACTCATCCGAGTTGCTTCGTCAGTTCTGGTTAGAGTGCTGATGGACACTGCTTATATCTAGCTGCAGGGAGGAGCTAACTATACTGAAATTATTCTGAAACTATCCCACCTCTTTGTTTTGAGTTTCTGTCTTTTGTATTTCCAGTTTCTCTCTGGCGTCTAGTTTAGCATACCCATTCAAACCGTAATGGCTGTTTTCACACCTCTGGACCTGACCTGGCTAGCCCTATTGTTTCCTTTGTTTTTTTGTTTTTTTTTTCGGGTTGAGAATGGAATTGTATATGGGAGACAAATTATGGCTGACTCCCCCATTTCTGTTTTTTTTTTTTTACAAAAATAGCCTCTTTAACTCCCCTCTCAAACCAGTTCTTTTCCCTGGCTAAGATCTGAACCTCACTGTCCTTAAATAAATGGCTCGTGGCTTCTAGGTGGAGATGTACGGCAGATGACGGTCCACTCTGGCACGCCCGTCTGTGTTGGTACATCCTCTTGTGAAGTGGCTGTTTTGTTTCTCCAGTGTAGCGCTCACTGCAGTCTTCACTACACTGAATGGAGTAGACCACATTGCTTTGTTTGTGGCTCGGTGTTTTGTCCTTTGGGTGAACTAGTTTTTGTCTTAAAGTGTTTGTGGGTTTGAAATAAACTGGGATTCCATATTGTCTGAAAATCCTCTGTAGTTTATCAGAAACGCCGGCCAGGTAAGGAATCGCTACCCCTTTCCTCCTGGGTTCGGATTCTCTGTTGTCTTGTTTCTTGCCCTTGTCTCTCTTGGTTTTGTTGAAAGCCCATTTAGGATATCCACAAACAGAGAGGGCTTCCTGCACATGTTGTTCTTCTTTCTCCTTACTCTCTGTGCTTGTAGGAACCACTTGGGCCCTGTGTTGTAATGTCCGAATAAACCCCAATTTGTGCTGCAGTTTGTACCCCAATTTGTGCTGCAGCACAAGGATACCAAGGATACCAAGCTAGAAGAGGGAACCAAATTTTCACCTGCTGGAAATTTGTCTGAATACCACCTATTTCCAGTTCAGAGGGAACTTCTACAGGCAAATCCACGGCTGTGCGATGGGCTCACCAGTCTCCCCTGTCATGGCTAACTTGTAAATGGAACAATTTGAACAGAGTGCTTTGGCCTCATATCCAGGCACTAGACCCAAACATTGGTATCGTTATGCTGATGATAATTTTTCAAAAATCTAAATTCAAGATTTGGAACCTTTTACTGCACATAGAAGATGAGAAGATGTCAAGGATAACACATTGGCGTTCTTAGATTGTGCAGTAACGATAGGAGGAGACCGGCGACTCCAAGTAGAAGTCTTCAGGAAGCACACACACACAGACCAATACCTGCTTTTTGATTCACACCACCCACGGCAGCACAAATCGGGGGTTATTCGGACATTACAATACAGGGCCCGAGTGGTTCCTACAAGCACAGAGGGTAAGGAGAAAGAAGAACAACATGTGCAGGAAGCCCTCTCTGTTTGTGGATATCCTAAATGGGCTTTCAACAAAACCAAGAGAGACAAGGACAAGAAACAAGACAACAGAGAATCCGAACCCAGGAGGAAAGGGGTAGCGATTCCTTACCTGGCCGGCGTGTCGGAAAAACTACAGAGGATTTTCAGACAATATGAAATCCCAGTTTATTTCAAACCCACAAACACTTTAAGACAAAAACTAGTACACCCAAAGGACAAAACACCGAGCCACAAACAAAGCAATGTGGTCTACTCCATTCTCTGTAGTGAAGACTGCAGTGAGTGCTACACTGGAGAAACAAAACAGCCACTTCACAAGAGGATGTACCAACACAGACGGGCGTGCCAGAGTGGACCGTCATCTGCCGTACATCTCCACCTAGAAGCCACGGGCCATTCATTTGAGGACAGTGAGGTTCAGATCTTAGCCAGGGAAAAGAACTGGTTTGAGAGGGGAGTTAAAGAGGCTATTTTTGTCAAAAAAGAGAATCCTTCTTTAAACAGGAATACAGTCAGCCATAATTTGTCTCCCATCTATAATTCCATTCTCAGACCGAAATCAAAACAAACAAAGGAAACAATAGGGCTAGCCAGGTCAGGTCCAGAGATGTGAAAACAGCCATTAGGGTTTGAATGGGTATGCTAAACTAGACGCCAGAGAGAAACTGGAAATATAAAAGACAGAAACTCAAAACGAAGAGGTGGGATAGTTTCAAAATAATTTCAATATAGTTAGCTCCTCCCTGCAGCTAGATATAAGCAGTGTCCATCAGCACTCTAACTAGAACTGACGAAGCAACTTGGATGAGTTGCGAAACGTTTTCGACCAAATAAACTTTGTCCAGTTGACAAATTGAATTTCTCCTTTCATCATCTATTCTATGACTATTCTGGTTTATATTTAATGATAAAGTTCTCTATGCTCACGTATATTGACGTCATGTTAACCTATGACTTCTGAAGATTTACCATCATCACATCTGTCTGTATTACCTTATATTTACCTGAAGATTTACCAAGTTCTACCTAGGGCTGGGCGATATGGAGAAAAAAAATTATCTCGATATGTTTTTGCTATATCTCGATATACGATATATATCTCGATATCTATGCAGGGGAAAAAAAAAAACAATCAAAAAACCAAACGCGCCAAACTCAGCAAGGATTTCTTTTTTTTATTGAAGTGCAAACAGGTAGGCAGCCAAGTGCCTAAAGGTAGACAGATACTAGTAACAAAGTGCTTGTGCACCATTTTTAACATTACCAAACCAAGTAGTACATTGCCTTATTTTAATTGTAAACATAAAATCTGTGGGTAGACAGTTCTTATAAAGTGCTTCTTTAACATTTAAGATAAAAGACAAAAAAAAAAATCCCTCATTTCGTAGCCAAGTGCCTAGAGGTAGACAGGTACTAGTAACAAAGTGCTGTGCTTGTGTACCAATTTTAACATTATCAAACCAAGGAAGTAGTATATTGCCTTATTTAATTGTAAACATAAAATCTGAGGGTAGACAGTTATATAGTGCAAAGATAAAAAAAAAAACAAAAAAAAATTAAGATGAGACAAAAAAAATCCCTCATTTTGTAATTAATTTAAAAAAAAAAAGAAATAATACATATTGCCTTCCTTTTCCTTAAAAAACAAAATTCGAACTCCAAAAAACAAAAAACTGTACCTGTAGTGTAACATTTTTACATTTGAAGATTTTGAGCCAGAAACACCAATCGGTCAACTGTGTCAGGCTTAGCCCACGACAACGTTCCTGGGTTTTTTTTACCCGGGGTGAAAAAAAGTGTTGTCCACACACGTGTTGGATCAGAAAACCTTCGTGTCAAGATGAGCATGGAGCGCTGAGTGAAAACGATTTAGTACATATGTCACACCGATAAGTGGCGCTGTAAACCGGAAAGAGCCAGAGCCACCGGAAACGCAAGACTACAAAGAGCACATGCGCAGAAAGTCCTTTCTCTTTCGTAAACAAGCAAACACGTGTACTTTAGGGACCGTCAAAAAAAGCGAATTTATTTTGTCCCCCTGCTCCACCAATGTAGCAGCGACTCCCTCCGGTAATGTGAAAATGTTGACCGTTCCTAACATAGACAGACGCCACAGAACGAAGATTTGCGCTGCGTGAGCAGAGTTTTTGCCTATAAATCGATAGTTAGTATTACTTGCTATCATTTTATTAGATAGACATTAACAAGTAGAACTCTCGTTAACCTTGCTCGTGTTATTTACGCCAAATGCTTGTTTGGATCTTAATACGGGAATGTTAAACAGACTCGGACATTATGTTGGCTTTTCTGCGAGAATATACAACCGGGGACCATCACCAACGGGCAGCTATATAGTTGTGTGAATTTGTGTAAAGAAAACAGAAATGCGTTCATATATTTTTGTGTGTTATATTGCATGTGCCTGTTTGTAAAAGGTAAATTTTCATTCAATAAAAAAGAAGAAATGGTTGCTCTATTTCTTTATTTACAGCACACAACACCCTCAAATTGGTATGGGCTCCTCATTGTCCACTATCTGCCTTTTCATTGACGGGATTTTTCCAGTTTTAAAATACGTGTTTAGCTTTGAATTGGCAAACACTCGTGTGTCGTGCGTACCACGGCAGTGAAACACAAACGCAAGAAGGAGGCGGGGCGGACAGCTCCACAAACAGTTGAGGAAAATAAGCAGGGCGGTGAAATCTTATTCATTTAGCGCATTATCTCGAGTTTTTCGATATGCCAAAATCTTTCTCGATTTCATAAAACATCTCAAGATATCGCAAATCTCGATTAATCGCCCAGCCCTAGTTCTACCTATATTTTTGGATAGGTGCCACTGTGGAAATTGTGCTACCATGCCCTCAGAAGCTGCTTGGATATCTCAGGTAACACTCTAAATTGAAAACAACTTTATATCTTCATTTGACAACTACTTATGCCTAAAAATGACACTTACCATTTCTAATCCTAATTAGGTTACTAGAAGACTATGACAGGTCGAGGGACAGCTCACATGTGTGGTGGACCATCCTGGATTGGAGCCTGTCTGCCTCAATGTGTACTCTCTGCAAAATGCTGGCCAAATATACAGAGCTGACTTTGGTCCTTTACTATTGAGAGGAATACACCAGTACGTTTTTACAGAAGTTAATAAAAGAATAAATAAACTGTTGACAGTTAATTCTACCCACAAATCTAGAGCCTTGTGCCTTTTCATTCAATGGTGTAGACGAGGGGTCGGCAACCTTTACCACTCAAAGAGCCATTTGGACCCGTTTCACACAGTAAAGAAAACACTGGGAGCCACAAAACCCTTTTGAAATTTAAAATGAAATAACACTGCATATAATTTTTTTTATATATATATATTTTTTTACCTTTATGCCTTTGTGCCACAGTGAGAGTGTGCCACAGAATTACATTTTGAAAATGAAAAAACTAAAATAAAATACATTTTAATTAAATACAGTGGTCCCTCACTGCAGATTTTTTTATAGTGTATCAACCCGCATTGTATTCTGCATCCTGATTGGCTAAGGGACTGTAAACCTTTGTCTTTGTCAGTCATTCTCCTCCGTGCCGTGTCTCCTGTACAGTTACAGAATGCGTTCAGTTTGCCAAATTTATTTAAATGTTCGATCACGAGCAGTGTGACTCTGAAGCAGTGACAGACTGAGCAGTCTGGCATTTGGGCACATGCCAGAATGCCGTGCGTCTCACCTGGGGTCGGTCGCGCCGGTCATGCTGCTCTATCATGGATTTGACCACAATGAGCAGGTGCACGTGTCCGCACGCACTCTTCTCCGGGTCTTACTACAGTTCTGTGTTTGAATGAGAAGCAGTCCGAGCCGCACCCGGGTCCGCTTTCAGCCCCAGTGCGTCCTTCTCTGGAGCATGAGAAAGGATGCGAAGACCAGGGACAGACTCAACACTGGCTTCAACAGACCCAAAAAGAGACGCTTCCTACGGATCCAGTGACTCATGTCTCCGCGCCCCTCACACATCCAGCCGGACTCCCGGAGCCGTGTGACCGGTGCGCATGGTGCAGAGCTGTAGAACCCCTCTCCCCTGTTCCACGTTCTACGGGGCCGCTTGCAGGTGCAAAATGCCAGGGCCATTTTTTGATCCCAGTCCGTCACTGCTCTGAAGTGCTGTATGTTTGCAAGTTTTCTCCCCAACAAAATCCGCAACAGCGCAGCGGCACCTCGGTCAGAGGAACTGTGAAATACATGCATATTTATACACGCAATATAAAGCTGACTACTTCACGGATTTCGCCTATCCCGGGTTATTTTTACAATGTAACCCCCGCAATAAATGAGGGACCACTGTACTGAGCCGCATCAGAGGGATCAGAGAGCCGCATGCGGCTCCGGAGCCGCGGGTTGCCGACCCCTGGTGTAGACAGTGTAAAGATAATGTAACATCACATCACAGGGGAAAAAACTTTGAAAATTGTTAGAACATAAGAATTGAAGATGATCCATAGGAGCATAGGAATATTTGCAGAACAAGAACACAAACCAATGGAGTTAATGTGATTAACTGAAATTCAGGAGCAGGACCACGCCTCAACCACCTTCTCCTCCTCACCAGCGAATCACAGTTCACCATAACCACACCTCTAATTTCCCGGAGCTATTTATAGCCACTCATCCCTTCATTCCAGTTCATCTCGGTTAACTCGACCCCTCCCTCCCATCCCTATCTCGTTTGTCTTTCAGCCACAAGACATCTCCTAAAGGGGGGGTTCCGTTCCGCTGGGCCAATCGAAGATTGAGACGGAACCCCCACCCATCGTCTCAACCCAGCCATTACTGCCTATTCACTCAGACATCCACTATCATTCAATAATAAATATCTTCACTGCATTATGTTGATGGCGTGGTCCTAGCTAGTGAAATGATACTTTGCAAATATCTAAACTAAATACAGTGGAACCTCACCTTACGAAAGACGAAACGCCTTCACGTTAAATTTTGGTCTCTAAATACGAAAGAAAATTCAAGTTACGAAACGCGAAATCTCAAAAATTCAAATAATGCGTGCTCAGATCCGTGCTCAGATGCGCGCTCAGATGCGCGCCCCCCGAAACGTAAATACACTTTATCAACACACACGGGGGTTCCAGAGGTGACCCGCGGTGGGAGAGGTCCACGAGGTAGGACAACTTTGTATTTTGCAATTGTTCTACATGTTTTAGGGCTGTAAATGCCTCACCACACACATTATACGCTTTTTTCAGATTAGAGTTGGGCTTTTTTCGCATTTCTCTCTCGTTTGAACACTCGAACGTTCATAGATTTTCAACGGAATGTGTTGATAGTGAAGCGTGGGGGGGACACGGCTCAATATAGCGCCAAATGCAAGAGGGGAGCTGAGACACGAGCAACACGCTCATCCGGCAGCGCTCCAAGGGGTTGGCGTGCGCCGCGCCCCGGGAAACGGCAGCGCCGCCGGATGAGCGTGTTGCTCGTGTTTCAGCTCCCCTCGCGCGTTCGGGCAGGGCCGAACGGAGAGCCGAACGGGGTGATTTAATCCTGGTCTGGTCCCGGTTTGGACCGGGTCTGGACCTGGTCCGGTGCTGGTTTGGTCCGGGTCCGGTCCAGGTTTCGACCTGGTTTGGACCTGGTCTAGCCCTGGTTTGGTTCTGGTCTGGACCTGGTTTATTCCACGTTTAGTCCTGTGTCTACAGTCTCTGTAGACAGTCTCTACAGAACACAATGTTACACTATTTAAAAAAAAATTTGGAATGGAAAGAACAGGGCCTTGGAACGAATCAGGAGTTTTCCATTCAAATAGCAATTCAACTTACGAAAAATTCACGTTACGAAACCACTTCTGGAATGAATTAATTTCGTAAGGTGAGGTTCCACTGTATCATTTTGATTGTCATCTCTCTCAGTACTCATTTGTGAGCTGGGGCTGGGGCTGGTGCTGCAGAATCTGGGTCCTTATTCCAGCTTGTGTGGTCCTACGCATCCAGTCAGAGTTGATGTGCTGGTCTGTGTAGATAAAATAATGACAAATTAGTACTCCATTTATTACTTTATTATTACTCCAGATGCAAGTTGTAAGAAGATAGAAGATAATTATGTGTAGTGAACAACATTAATACTTCAATATACCCATTATGAAATTACATCATTTATTTGGTTACACATTGTATATTTTACACACCTCAAAAACTCTATTAATCTCATTACAAATGCAACAAACCTGTAGTCACCTGCTAACAGCTCATGGATTTGAATCTTTAAAACTTTAGTGGGCCTATGCAGATTTAGGAAGAATTAACAGAAACATCTCATCAGTAAAATGCTACAACTTCTGCATAATATTCAAAATAAAATGTTGTAAGTTTACATACTAAAACCAAAGGTTTACAAGAGATGAATTTGTCTATTTTCACCGGGTAAAGCCTCATTTTAACTGTAACAGATAAAGACTTCTACCAGTTTCTACCAGTAACAAGGCAGACAAACAAAGACAGACACAAAATTATGTAGTTTTACAGTTGACTTACTTGTTCAGCGTCTGAAGCTGATGCGGCGTAGAGAATTGGTACTGACCCAGGCTTCAGTTTCAGTCAATTTGCAAGTCCAGCTCTGTATTGTCCCATGAAAAAAACACTTGTCCGTGTTTGGCGCAGACATACAATGTTTTAGGTAATCCTGTCAGCACATTTCCACAGAAAATAAAATTAAACCAGGGCTGTTTCAAAGGCTCGGATGAAGGAGCTAAAACATACTTCATCATCAAATCCAGGGACAGAGCAGTTGCCGTGTTTCACTCGTTTCATAGCTCTCACGTCTCTCCAGTAAAAACAAACTGCAGCAGGCCTCTCAAGTCTCACGCATTGAGAGTGTGACAAACGCAATTCAACGTGTTCACACGCTCACACGCCACACATGGTATTTCTAATAATAATAATTTTTTTTAAGCAATTCAAAACTGTAGCCACTGTTCACAGCGCTTCTGTGCCCAGAAAATTGGTAAGTTAATGCAGGCACCGCGCGATTTCAGCGAAAAAAAAAGTCACTCGCACACCAGTACTGGTGCTGAGCGATCAGCTGTGAGGCCGATCGCGCACAGCTGATCGGCCTGTTCACCGATCAGCTGTCAGCGAGCCGCGTGAATGTTTACGCGGTAGAGAAGAAGAATCCTTAACTTGCTACGTTAATGCTACGTAAGAAGGAACTCTCGTCTCGGGACACGGGATAAGTTTGGGATATGTCCTTTTCTCCGGAACTCCGGATTATTAAAGACCGTGACACGTGCATACATGGATACGAGTGACCGCGTTTTTATGGGTGAGTCATATCAGATTATTTCTGCATCTATTTCAGCACTAAACCAGAACTAAACCAAGACTAAACCAGGACTAAACCAGAACTAAACCAGGACTAAACCAAAACTAAACCAGGACTAAACCAGGACTAGACCAGGACTAAACCAGAACTAAACCAGGACTAAACCAGAACTAAACCAGGACTAGACGAGGACTAAACCAGAACTAAACCAGGACTAAACCAGAACTAAACCAGGACTAAACCAGGACTAAACCAGAACTAAACCAAGACTAAACCAGGTCTAAACCAGGACTAAACCAGAACTAAACCAGGACTAAACAAGGACCTAGCCAGGACTAAACCAGAACTAAACCAGGACTAAACCAGAACTAAACCAGGACTAAACCGGGTCTAAACCAGGATTCAACTGGGACTAAACCAGGACTAAACCAGAACTAAACCAGGACTAAACCAAGACTAAACCACGTCTAAACCGGGTCTAAACCAGAACTAAACCAGGACTAAACCAGAACTAAACCAGGACTAGACCAGGACTAAACCAGAACTAAACCAGGACTAAACCAGAACTAAACCAGAACTAAACCAGGACTAAACCAGGACTAAACCAGAACTAAACCAAGACTAAACCAGGTCTAAACCAGGACTAAACCAGAACTAAATCAGGACTAGACCAGGACTAAACAAGGACCTAGCCAGGACTAAACCAGAACTAAACCAGGACTAAACCAGAACTAAACCAGGACTAAACCAAGACTAAACCAGGACTAAACCAGAACTAAACCAGGACTAGACCAGGACTAAACCAGGACTAAACCAGGACTAAACCATATCTAAACCGGGTCTAAACCAGGATTCAACTGGGACTAAACCAGGACTAAACCAAGACTAAACCAGGTCTAAACCAGGACTAAACCGGGACTAACCCGGCACTAAACCAGGACTAAAACAGGTCTAAACCAGGACTAAACCAGGTCTAAACCAGGACTAAGCCAAGACTAAACCATATCTAAACCGGGTCTAAACCAGGACTAAACCGGGACTAAACCAGGATTTAACCAAAACTAAACCAGGTCTAAACCAAGACTAAGCCAGGACTAAACCAGGTCTAAACCAGGACTAAGCCAAGACTAAACCAGATCTAAACCGGGTCTAAACCAGCACTAAACCAGGACTAAACCAGGTCTAAACTAGGACTAGACCAGGTCTAAACCAGGACTAAGCCAAGACTAAACCAGATCTAAACGGGGTCAAAACCAGGACTAAACCAGGACTTAACCAAAACTAAACCAGGTCTAAACCAAGACTAAGCCAGGACTAAACCAGGTCTAAACCAGGACTAAGCCAAGACTAAACCAGATCTAAATCGGGTCTAAACCAGGACTAAACCGGGACTAAACCAAAACTAAACCAGGTCTAAACCAAGACTAAGCCAGGACTAAACCAGGACTAAGCCAAGACTAAACCAGATCTAAACCAGCACTAAACCAGGAATAAACCAGGTCTAAACTAGGACTAAACCAGGTCTAAACCAGGACAAAACTAAACCAGGTCTAAACCAAGACTAAGCCAGGACTTAGTCTAAACCAAGACTAAGCCAGGACTTGGTTTAGTCCCCCCCCCCCCCCGCTTGTTCTAACCCGCCCGTTTGGGCTGTCTTTTTTTCAGCACCAAACATCTGCGCTCAGAAATACTATATACTATTTTAATAGGCTATCACAAGTAGGGTTGCCAACTCCCTGAAAGATAAATAAGGGACACCTCATTGGCAGGACCAGCCGGCCCGATTGCCTTCACCCTTCGTGGTGTAGTGAATCTTTTTAGCCCTTTTTTGTATGTGTGAAGCGATTTTTTAACTATTTGACTCAAACCGGAATTGAATTAGATGCATATCTGAGTGATATGAACACAGGGAAAATAAATAATTATCAGCAATTTATTTTTTTGATGCTCTGAGATGCAATCTGGGGTCATTCTAGCCAATAAAAACTAAGATGTCAACCATCCATTTTGGGGGGGAAAATTCCCTTTCTCCCTCTTGATGATCCCACTTTGCACGACCTTCTCACAAAATTTGACTTGCACTGGATGGAATCAGCTCGGGATGTGTAGCTGCTGACAGCCAGACTCAAGCTCACTTCTAAATGATCATCAGTCATGGTGGAACAGTACTTGGGCTTAATGATCTTCATGTGGGAAAAGGCTGACTCACATAAATAAGTTTTCATACATTTATCTCCATTTTATTTAATCTTAAAATAAGCCAAGCAAACTGTACTGCACTTAAACACTCCGTGCCCTGTTTTTGGACCCTCACCCACAGTTTGAGGACCTCTTCTTTGATTTTTTTAAATTTATTTTTTATTTATTTTTTTAAACCTGTTTTTCTAACTGGAATTACATTCTCTTACTGGTTTTGTAGTGGTATTTACCAGCCTCCTCACAATTACCAAATGGATGTTGTGACAAACAGATGCATTTGTGCACTTGTATTAGGCAAAATTCAACCACATGTCGCTGTATACCTACTCTGTGCTGTAGACCTGCTCTGTGCTGTACACCTGCTCTGTGCGGATGCTGTAACATAAATTTAGATTAGTTTTTGCTTTGCACGTAGTCTTGCACTTCTAATCAGAGCGCATTGAGGAGGGAGCGTGTGCGCTATGAGCAGGAGGAGAGAGAGCGTGAAAAGGCGAGGCGCGTTGCGGTGACGTGGTTTCCGTGTGTTCCAGATGGAAGATTCCTGTTACAAACTAATAAATTCAATTTCAAATGGTACTATTCAGATTCAGTTTTTCAATGCAATGATTCAAATTAAAAAATACAATTTCAAATTATGTGATTCAAATTCAGTTTCTGGTGGTACATTTCTGCACATACTTCTCTTCAGAGCGCTATCGTAACACAAACAGCGTGCATCCCGCTAATCAAACTACCGCACATCACATCAGGTTTGTCAAGTTGTAGTGTACAGTTTTTTATCATGCTTTTGTATTTTCACGGAGAATTGTCGTCTGGGAGCATGGGTGTCATAGGCTTGTGGGTGGAACATTGGACAGAATCTCACAGCTAACCGTAAGAAGGGTTCAAGTCCAATAGAGATCACTAAATTACTGAAACATGCGCCTATGGTCATTTTTGTCCTTTTATTACAGGCTTGCTGTTATATTCATGTTTTTGTTCTGGGTTTATCCTGGATTGCTCTTCAGGCATGTTTTTGATGAGGGAATAGTTATAACATTGTACGAAGCTCAAAAAACAGATTTAGCATAATACCCCTTCTTTAACAAAACCAAACCTTAAGCAGGGCCAATCCAGGATAAACCCTTAACAAAAACATGCCTAAACCAGAAAGCCTAAAACAAAAGCCAAAAATTACCAGCGGTGGTCATCTGGACACAGTTTTGGAAATCAAGACATTTCAGATCCTAACCAGAAGCCATTTTCAGTTTGATGGTACTAGTTTAGAGACACTAGGTCTAAATTTTACTAAAATAGTACAACTCCTTCTGTCTCAAACCAGTGAAAAACAATGTCCAGATGGTTACCTAAACCAGGTTCAACCCAATTGTAAAGCCTAACTGAACCAGGAAGACGAGGAAAACCAATATTGTCCATTGCATGACCAGAAGAATAAGCACTCATATTTTAAGTGGAGAATTATAATAAACGAGGATATTGAAAGAACCATAATGATGTACAGTGGGATTGTGGAAAAAGCTGGTGTGGGACGAAAACCACAAATGTTCACCAGAAGAGGCTGACTCAAACCCTGTTCCCCTCCATAAATTATATTCCAGATGATGTATTTATAGTCAAATTATGCTATTCTGCATTATATTATACAAGAAATTGATTCATCTCATTTCTTTGCTGTGAGTGCTGGACAGTGGCCAAGAAAGTAAAATGAAAATCTACCCAAGTTAGAGTTACCTAAATGAAAAACATTCTATCATGATTTGAGTCAATTTCACTTTACGAGTCAAATGATCTACCGATGGAACAAGACTTTT
>JAVJIX010000090.1:3760000-3835000 GCA_036785185.1 Paratrypauchen microcephalus | reverse complement strand
AGATTGGAAATCCCAGGGCTGAAATTATCCTAATGATTCTAGTGAAGGTGTGTGGAGATTAAAAACACAGTGAAGCACTTCCTGTATTACCGGAAGTAAGTTTACAAGAAGAACTCAGCCTGAATATACAGGCTTTGTGTGTTAAACATGTGAATGAAACAAAACACAACTCCAGGTCTGTTTGTGATGAGGAAACATTATAACGTAGATCACAAATTAACCTAATATGGGCCCTTTAATAGAATAACAGTTACCTGGCCAGCCAAATGATATCTCTCTGTATTTGCTACAGCGCGATACCATTTGGACACCCTCCCTCCACTCTCGCTCCCCCGGTTAAAAACAGACTCCGCGATTCTGATTCGTTCAAAGATGGTGACGTCACTGCACCCGCCTTTGCCCGCAACGTCACTCAGCAGCGGATGTTCCTCCTCAGTTTTGAATCAAGATGGCGCAATCTCTGATTGGTTCACTTAGCTGTCTGTCTATGCGCAACCGCAGCGTATTCTGGACCAAGCGTTACCAGACTCATCCACTGGTACAGCGATGAGTCATGGATTCTTCCAGGCAAGAATAACAGAGCCATTCTGCACCAAACCTCTCAGACCCACACTAATACATCAATTCAAGTTGCTGAAGTGTCTTGCACAAGACACAGCAGCAGTACCAGCAACCTTATGCATATTTTCAGTCTTTTCTTATATTTGTGAAAAAAAAAAATCTTATAAAAGGAAAAAAATGTAATTACAGTAATATCAGCACATGCAGTTAGCTCCCTCCAACTCCGAGCACCTCACCGCGAATGAAAGAGGAGCAAGGGCGTGATCCAGAATATGAGCACCATGAACGTGCCATGTGAATAAGTGAGGGCGTTTGAGACAGTCCAGACCTGCCACCCCCTTCCCCTCCTGCCCCCTCTCTCGATGATGGATGAGCTGCGATGAGAAGTTTCCTCCGCCGTACGGCCAACAGCAGCGCTTCTCTGTAACGGCCCGGGCCATCTGCTTTCCATTGGTGAGAAAGGGATGGGGAAGGGGGGGGGTATAATGGGGCATGTTGCTGTAACTTTACTTTTTTTTGTCTTACCACTTTTGCACACCGTTCAATTAACTCTGTGTGCACTGTGTAACTTTTCTGGTGGAGGGTTATTGTTTTGTCTGGCATTTAAAAAATCCATCTTGAATTTACTGAATAATCTGGGTTTTTATAGACTTAAACTTTACATAAACTTTGCATAGCATTGTTAATCTGAGTGGGCTCACCTCTCCGCAGATCTGACATGTAACTTGGCCTTGTGGCGTCAAGTTACATGTGGTGTCTCCGTAGAGATAAATAATTGTAATGGCATAGTGTGGAACATTCCAGGCAGGATGTCCATTGACAGAAGCAGGTGAAGGACCTTCCACCAGAAAAGTTATAGTTCATCTTTAAGGTAATGTGCTAACTAATTTGGCACATTACAATTTTTCACCTATAATTAAGTAATAAACAAGAATGAATGTGCAAGTAAGAATCAAAAAGAAAATGTAATTCTGTCAGCTGGACAAATGTTTTAGTGTAAAGACGTTTCAAAAAATATCTGCACACTTTAAAGTTTCATCCAGTTGACAGAATTGAATTTTTCTTTTGATACCTGGACGACTGAGGGATTACTCACACATGCAAGTAAGAATGTAAAACATAAACAAACAAAAATAAATTCTTATAGTTAGCAAATCTTTAACCTGACCTACTGATGTGACCTGCTTGTCTACATGGAGATAAGAAAGTTTAAAATGTGTAAGTAATAACTAATAAAGAAGTAATAAGTGTAACTTTTCGGTTGGGGGCCAGTCACCAGCTTGTTTCTATCGATATGTCATTGCTCTGCTTAGGATGTTCCACAGTATGACATTAAACAGCTCTATTTTATTAAATGTATTCAATTAAAGGCGGTTTTATAGCTCAAAAATAAATAAATAGAAAAACAGGTTTTCTGACTGTGAGTGGGGTTGCTTCTCCACAGATCTGATCTGTAACTTGTAGTGAAGGGGGGGGTACATTGTGTATCTTTTCTGGAGGAAGGGTCCTTGGGCAAGACCCTTCACGGTACTGCCCCTCGAGCGCCGAAAGATGGCTGTTCACTGCTCCTGAAAAAAAAGGATGGGTCAAATGCAGAAGTAAAATTTCTTCCGTGTGTCACGCTGTGTCATTGTGTGTGAGACCAAATAAAGACTTAAATCTTAAAATCTAATGCCATACTGTGAACTTTCTAGACTAAAGCCTTAACATGTCCATGGAGAAAAGCAGATCCCTCCACAAAAAGTTCCATAGTGAAGCTTTAATATCTTGAATGCTTTATTATGCATTAGATAAGCTGATGGGTCTTATAGGAGTCACTGATGCATGTTGACACTAAGTGCAAGTGAAGACAGAGACTGGAGGACACACAGCCACAAATGTGAAACATCTGAGTTGGTTTTCTATAAATGATTTAATAAACTCAACATGACATTTTCTGTTTTTCAAATGCTTCAAAGGGCAGGGTTTAAAAGTTCTTTTTAACATTCCTTTTATGTCCTTTATTTATTTATTTTTACAATAATCACTCTAATGGAAGACATGCTGTCAAGAAGAGTTTTTCTCCAAACAGTTGTACAAATCTTTGGCTGTGTTTTAGTTTTCTCTTAAAGGAATTGTATGTAGCCTGCATTCTCACAGTTTTTAACTGATAGTATGGAGGTGGAAAAGTCAATTGCATGATTCCATGGAGACAGAAAGTTAAAAAACATATTTCGGAACATTCCCCATGTAGTGGAGTTTGTGGAGTTTGTGGAGGTGCAAGCCCACTCAGATTTATGCATGTTTTCCATGTTTTTAAGAGCAATAAAAATAAAGAAGAAACTTTTTTCTTTTTTTTTTCTTTTTGCCAGAAACCTTACAAGTTACTGTGGCTTTGAAAATGTATTACATTCATGACTGAACCTGGATCGCCAGTGTCTTAACCTGCAGATTGAGGACACAAGTTTTTCTCTGTATGGAAAGGCCAGGCCTCATATGAAAGCCCAGATTTATTTATTTATTTATCAATCAGTCATCAATTTTGCATGACAAATACAAAAAACCAAACCAATTCAATAACATGGCTTCATCAGTACTACAATTACAATTATGATTTACAATTCCCATTGTAAATCATAATATAATGTACTCATAATAACTATTAGCAGCTGATAGTATTTTACACAGTCCCCCGGGATCACAGCTCTTGACACAGCCCATCTATCTCTGTCCCATAGTGTTAAGTCCCTGGGGTCTCTGTCCCCTGATCCCGGTCCCCTGGATGTCTCTGGATCCTCCCACACACGTCCTCTCTTTTTTTGACCTTTCTGTGTCTCCACTGGATGTTCTCCCACTCGGCTCTCCTTCAGATTTAGGAAAGCAGTACGTGGGCTGTACACTTCCTCTTGGTTTTGTCTCTGAACAGATGATAGGCGCAGAATGCCAAGAAAGCCAAACAAAGAAAATTGAATTGGAAATTGAATTTTTTTTTTTTTTTTTTTGCTTGTTTGTTTGTTTGTTTGTTTCATGTTTTTTTTTTTTTCATGTTTCATTTTCATGTATTTGAGCATAATTTGTCTTGTACACATATATTGTAAAAGCAACTCTTCAAGTTAAACTAAATCCACTGTGTGCTGGCTGCATCTAATTATAAAGCTTTTTATTATCGGATAACCTGGAAGTGTGCAATTAACATGTTAGTTGTTGTTAGCCTTACCCTGACAACAAAATTCCACTCTGTTCTCTGAAAATTGTGAAAAGTGCTTATAAACTCATCATGGTGAATAGTTAGGATGCTCAGAATACAAGTAAGTGGTAAGTGATCAATAATTTTGGACCACTGCAATCTGTTTAAAATTAAGAAATTCTGTTTTTCAACCTCTTATTACTTTTTCACTTAAAGATCCCATGACATGGTACTTCTTGATGCTTTTATATGGTGCCTTAATGGTTCACTAATACTGTAAATGAATCCTTCTTCAAAATCAACATTCAGTGCATGAGAAATACACGTGTACACAGTCAGAGTCATTTTCTCTCTTTCTGAACAGCTCATTCTGGGCCTTGTTGCTTGAATGCAAATGAGAAGGACACAGAGATAGGCTTAGATGGGAGACAGCGCTGCGCTGTTTCCCCTCTTCCGTGTTTTAAGCACAAAGAGGCAGAGATGAGAGGCTTTTCAATGAAAAAAACACATTTTCACAGAAAATAAAATTAAACCACTGCTCTTTCAGAGGTCCAGAGGGTCAGGTAAAGGACTTCCGAGCCTAGAAACACTCGCATGTGCCTCCAGGCAAATAAAAAAAGGCATTTCGCATTGCGTTGCTCCTTCGCGGTCCAAACTCTCTGGGCATGATTTCCAGAGACAGGGGGTGGACACCCAGACGGGGGTGGAACTGCATTTGCATTTCTTTTTTCGAGCTGACGTCAAGAATCGCCCGTTTGGGTTGTCTTTTTTTCAAACGCAGAAAAGGACCGCAAATGCTCAGTTTTGACATTTTGCAACTTTTAGCCATGGGGGGGGGGGGGGGGGGGCCTAAACAGGGTAGGGGAGCTCACAGTAACATTCAAAAACCTCAGAAAGTGAAAATTTCATGCCATGGGACCTTTAAAGGGCCCATGTTACGCTAACATTATGTTATAGTGTTGTTTCCTCAATGCTGTAGTTTGTTTCATTCTAGCACAAACACAAACCCTGCATGTTTAGTCTGAGTTCTTCTTCAACACTTTGTGATGTCATATGGTAATACAGTTGATGCGCCACTGTGGTTTTAAACTCTATACACCTTCACTTGAATCGCCCTGGAATTGCCAATCTCTACTGCAGTCTTTCCCAACCAGGGATACAAGCACCCCTAGGGGTACGCGAGCACACTGCAGGGGGTACTCGGCAGTGTCGCTGCCAGGCACAGGGGGAGATTTTTTGGAATTTTTAAATTCTAATTTGAGTAAATTTGAGTTAAATTTTCAAATTACAGAGATGAAATAAAATGATTTTCATTTAATAATCTGTTGTGTCACGTTCTACTTTTGGAGAATTATCAACACGTATGAGTCAGGGGGTACTCGAGGTATGACAAAAAGGCTCAGGGACACAAGACAATAAAGGTTGGGAAACACTGCTCTACTGAACAAAATGTAAAAGGTAGGCATTAACTTGAAAACTACTACTACATGACATCACAATGTGGAACAGAGTATTTTGGAGATTTTTGGAGATAATAATAATAAAAGAATTACACAAACATGTGTGACTGAAACAAACACAACTACAGGTATGTTTTTGATGAAGTAACAACATTCTAACCTGGCTTAAAGCTCTCAACGAGTTAGTTTTATGTACTTTCCAATTCATACTACCCATTACAGCAGTTTCAATCTTTTCTGCCGGCTGGTTAGCTCAACTGGTAAGTCACTTGACTTTCACCTGGTGGGACCTGGGTTCAAATCCCCCCCAGCAATAAGCAAGCCAGTGTGGGTCCTTGGGCAAGACCCTTCACTCTGCTGCCCACTGTTCCTGAAAAAGGATGGGTCAAATGCAGAAGAAAAATTATCATGTGTGTGAGATCAATAAAGGCTTAATCTTTTTAAAATTTCTTAAAACACCAGTTATTTTTCATAATAGATTATTTACTGTAATTGCACTGCACAGAAAAAGACATCATTTTGAGCCTCCTACAACAGTTGGTCTATAGTTCTAAAATTGTATTCAGTACCATTCATTTACTAAAAGTGCACTGGCCAAACTCTGGTCTCTTTCACAATAGGATGGGACAGTGCAGTATTGTGCCTGCTGTCCCATTGTTCTGTCCGGTGGATGGATGAATC
The DNA here is from genome assembly GCA_036785185.1 of Paratrypauchen microcephalus. Lineage (NCBI taxonomy): Eukaryota > Metazoa > Chordata > Actinopteri > Gobiiformes > Gobiidae > Paratrypauchen > Paratrypauchen microcephalus. The sequence goes on along the minus strand of JAVJIX010000090.1, from coordinate 3,829,132 downwards.
TGGGTCCATAGAGACGAACTACACCACCAGCTGCATGACTATAAAAATATGACTATAAAAACCTCAAGGGATGTTATTTAAATAAGTTACATTTATTTAAAACTCTTTGTGAATAAATTGAGCTTCTATGAATACAAAAGAGCGATAAAACAAAAAGTATTCTGGAGGCAAGTTGGGTAAAGTGTCTTGCCCAGGGACATAGAAAATAGAATAAAAATCAATGGAGGGAAGGAGACTGAACCACCCACCGCTCTCCTTATTGGACTCTCTCCATTATTTTGTGTCAGTTACCTTCTATTAATAATAACATCTCTTTTGTTTTCAAAGGTTTTGTTGTGAAAAAGTTATATTTGTGGACGTTCTTCTTTGAAAGCCCCATATCGTCTGATCTCAGAAGCTAAGCAGTGCTGGGCTTGACTAATACTTGGAAACCGCTAGAAATACCAGGTGCCACAGTGGGGCAGCAGTGGTGTTAGAGCTCACTGTTTTTGAGTCCTCCACTTCATCCTCATTGCCTAGTATGAATGTGGTGAGGGCCAGCCTGTGACGTAAACGTACTGAGAGGTTGTTTAGGTCTACAACCACTAGGGGGGAAAGGGGGTCACATGCTCAGACAGAACTGCCTTGGCCTGATCAAATATATTTTTATTAATTTGAAGTGCACCGTACACACTTGAAATAAAAGGAAAAAAGCATAAAATAATGACAAAATACAACTCCAGGTATGTTTTTGACGAGGAAACAACATAATATAGATGAGAACACAGTGTAATATAGGCCCCATAACTACTCTACAACTAAATGAACAATAATTTTGGCTGCTCATGTTCTTGTTTCAGAATGAATGGCCAGGAGAATCAAACAGTTGGCCGCAGTTACTTCTTCTTTAGATTTATGGTTGTCTATTGATTCTGTCAATCACTTCACTTATAGCTTTATAGATTCCTGTCTCTGCTCTGACCTGGATCAATGAGGCTGACTGAAGATACACTTGGACTGTCCCATTACACACAAAGACAAAAATAGACAAACCTTAAGGGAATAAACTGATGAGAAACACAATTAATTTGGCAGAAGTGGCAGGTGACAGTAGACTTATTGGAGAGGCTGTACTTGACCCCTGTATGCCCCAAACTGACAGAAAAATATGTAACTTTTATTTTATCATTGACTGATTTCACAACTGTAGGCAGTGCAGATTTGTTAACGGGCCCATATTACACTATTTTCTGATCTATATTATAATGTTTCCTCATCAAACATACCTGGAGTTGTGTTTTGTTTCATTCACCTGTTTAACACGCAAACCTGCATATTTAGGCTGAGTTCTTCTCTCGAACAGAAACCTCTGTTGTGTGGTTTTATGTGGTAATACAGGAAGTGCTCCACTGTGTTTTTATACTCACTCAAATACCTTCACTAGTATCATTTGGGTGATTCTAGTGAAGGTTCTAGAAATTTCATGGAATGGAACTGACCATTTTAACTGAACAAAAGGTAAAAGGTAGCTGTTAACTTGAAAACTACCACTTCATGACCTTGCATGGTGAGACAGAGCATTTTGACCACTGAAGATATAGACAGACTACGCAAAATTACTCAAACATGTATGAATGAAATAAAACACAACTCCAGATATGTTTTTGAGGAGGTAACAGCATTATGTCAGGGCACAGTGGCACACGATTTTGGCTCACTTGTGCCAGTGCCCAAGAATCCTATCCCATCTGGACTTAATGACAGTTGCCCACATGTCAGGCCCACATTAGTGTGGATGATGCTGTAATCTATCTTCTGCAGCAGGCTCACTCCCTGGATAGTGTTAAAGGCTCTGTGAGGATATTGCTCTTTAATTTCTCCAGTGCCTTTAACATAATCCAGCCCTTTCTGATGAGTGAGAAGCTGCTCAGGATGGGTGTCAGCTCCTCCATTGTCTGCCGAGATTACTGACTACGTGTCGCCAGGTCTCAGTATGTGTGACTGGGGACCACCCTGTCTGATAACTGTGGTCAGTAATGTAGGAGTCCCCCAGGGTACAGTCCTGTCTCCGTACTTGTTCACTCTGTACACCTCTGATTTCCAGTACAGCTCCGGGTCCTGCCATCTGCAGAAGTTCTCTGATGACTCTGCGGTGGTTGGGTGTATCAGGGTTGGACAGGAGCTGGAGTACAGGACATTGATTGCAAATTTTGTGGAGTGGCCCAGGCAAACCATCTGTTCCTGAATGTTGACAAGATCAAGGAACTGGTGATTGACTTCCGGAAGAAGACAGTTGAGCTTGTAACCATCCAGGGTCATGCCGTGGAAATAGTGGACTGCTACAAGTACATGCAATAAAAGTCAATAATGACAGTCTTTAACAACATTAAACCTAAAATATTATACGCAGCTTTACATCTCCATGTATCCTGATGACACCAGGCCAATGGATGCTCTTTTTAACTGCATTCTAGATATCAAATCCTGGATTGCAGAAAACTTTCTCCAGCTTAACCAGGACAAAACTGAGGTTATAGTCATTGGTCCTTAGGGCCAGAGAGAGAAACTTTTACCCAAACTACAAGCACAGTCTTTTAACCCATCTCGGGCGTCAACCTGGGCGTCATTTTTGATTCTGAGCTGACTTTTATCCCACACTTCAAGAACATCACAAAATAGGTTTCTATCACCTAAAAAACATAGCCAGAGTCCGCCCTATTCTCTCTCGGGCCAACACAGAGACACAGATGCATGCTTTTATCACCAGTCGAATAGACTACTGTAATGCCCTGCCCTTTGGCCTTCCCAAAAAGAGTATTTCAGGTTTGCAATTATTACAAAACTCAGCAGTCCTGACTAGGACCAGAGGGCAGGACCACATTACACCGGTTTTAAAATCACTGCATTGGCTCCCTGTGAGATTCAGGATCGATTTTAAAGTTCTTTTACTGTTTTTTAAATGTCTTAATGGTCTCGGGCCTTCTTATCTTTCAGAACTGCTTTTTCCTTACGAAACTTCACAGGCCCGCTCCTCCAGCAGCAGGCTCCTGGTCATTCCCAAAGTCAGGACACACACTCACGGAGAGGCGTCTTGTCAGTACTACGGCCCTTGTCTATGGAACAGCCTGCCGGAGGACCTCAGGGCTGCAGAGAACGTTCATGTTTTTAAGAGGACACTCAAAACCCACCTGCTTAGCTTGGCCTTTGATTGTTTTACTTTTCATTTTTCATTTTATTTATTTTTTATTACTTTGTATAGTTTTATGTATTTTAGCATGTTAGTATGTGTGTGTGCATGTGTGCATGTGTGTGTGGGTGTGTGGGTTGTTTGGTTGTGTGGTGTCAGGCAGCTGGAGGGGCTGGTTGGGTGGGTGGAAGGAAATGTGGATTGTTTTTAATCACTGTAAAGCACTTTGTGTTACATTTTTTCTGTATGAAAAGTGCTTTATAAATGAAGTTTTGATTTGATTTGGTTTGATTAAATCTAATATAAGCAGCTCCAATACCCACAGCAGCTGGAAAGGGTAAAACGGTGTAAGCTGTAGCTGAGAAGAAGGGGTAACCTAAAAGTGATAATTTAGTATTTAGAATACGAACTAACCAGAATCACATGTAGCAGAACAGGGGCCATGCATAATCATACCCACCAAACTCCCAGGATGTGCCCCGCGCACAGAAGCACCCACCACAGAGAGTGGGTGGAACCAGAGCGCCCCGCCTACAGACAGCACTGGATTAATTACTTAAAAATACAAGTGTAATTAAACGGAGCGAAAACCCTTACTGGGGCATCTAAATGCAAAATGTTCAGCACGAGGCTGGAGGGGTCCTCATGCCAGGAAAGAGCTCTGGACGCCACGCACTACTAAACAACACCAGGTGAATATCTATATTATTATCAATTTGGAATCGCCAGATAACTTACCAGAGCATCTGACAAAACACTTCACGGGGGTCTGCGAAAGAAGAAATTGTTTGGATACAGAGAATGTGAGATACGGAGAAGGAATGAAGGGATAAATGAGAATCACATATTACTCGTGGGGAACAATCACTCGGCTTTAGGCCCAAGAAAGGTGATTTTTAAGCAATAGTAAAGCTTAATTCAGAGCTCGTGCTGCTGCACTGCTCCTAGATGGCGGGTGATGTCAAAGGCGATCAACGGTTCGAGCAGGTAAAGGACCCTCCCTCTTAAAGGTTCAGGCCATACGAAAGAGGCTACCGGCAGGCACATGGGCCTACTGCCACAATTATAACGTGGCTTAAAGATCACAAGAATCTGTTTTGTGTAATACAGGACCTTTAATATTAATTAGTATTGATTTCTCAGTTAAAATTTGTGTAAAAAAGGAGTTTAATTACTCATTAGGGCAGGAATGATCATGCAAAATATGACTCATGTAATAGTTCACACCTCAGGGTAGTTCAACAGACTGAACTAATAGCAAATACTCCTAATGGTAAACAACTGAGAGTTAGCTCCTCTCTTCGAATCTGCTAGCCACTGCGTTACAAATAGGAAGTGTTCATGGGGTGCTTTACATTAGAATATTGTGGCCCCTCTCTCTGTAACTGTTGCTGTGAGCCTCGTCGGTTTGGTCTTAAAATGTTTGTATTAACCCGCTCCACACGATCCTGTTTTTTTTTTTATTTCGCTTTCATTTTATTTTGTCCATAAATAAATTTCTATGCACCTGGCTCCAAATTCACCCCTGTAACTGCAAGTATCATGAGCATCATTTGACTGCAGCTGAACTACATGGGTGATGTCAGACTCCCTTAGTCCACAGTTCATATTATACAATCTATGGACAGATGTAGAATACAGTAATCTCTCGTTTATCATGGGGGTTAGGTTCCAGAAATAGCCCGCAATAAGTGAAATCCGCGAAGTAGGACAACTTTATATTTCACAATTCTACATGTTTTAAGGCTGTAAATGCCTCACCACACACATTATACCCTTTTCTCAGACTGGAATTAACCTTTTCTCACATTTGTCTCTAGTTTAAACACTCAAACTTTCATAGATTTTCAACAAAATGTATTAATAGTGACGCGTAGGGGGAGACACGGCCCCGGGAGCCCCGCCGGACACGCGAGGAGCACTGCCACGTCCCGGGACGAGACGCGCACCAACCCCTTGGAGAAGTGCACGACACATGCTGCTCTGTCACAGATTTGACCACAATAAACCCCTCATCGTGGATAAGGGATGAGGGATTATCTACATGGAGGTTAAAATCACAGAGTATCAAAAATCTCTCAAGTTTAATAATAGAAGACAACAAGTCTGCAAAATCATCCAAGAAAGAACGTGCAGGACCAGGCGGCCGATAGATTAAGATACAATAAAATGAAGCAATGTTCCCAACCTTAGTCATCTGCATCTCAAAGGAGTTGAACTCGAGCGGATTCATTTGTCGTGTCCAGAAGCCATCCGGGTAAACGAGCGCGAGACCGCCGCCTCGCCGTGCGGCCCGCGGGGTTCCAGTCACGGAGCAGTCCGGGGGGCACAATTCATTAAGGTGGACAAAATCCTGTTCGCGTTGCCATGCCTCAGTCAGGAACACAAAATCCACGTGTTCGTTGACAAACAAGTTGCTCAGTATAAAGGATTTATTCGATATGGAGCGTGCGTTAAGCAGGGCCATCCGGAGGGGCTGCGCGCGTTCGGACACTGACGTGCACTGATCGACTGGACGCTACGGACAAGACTGGACACAACCTCCATCCTTGATACAAGTGACAGGGCGAAGGACCCTCTCACGCCGCAGAGAAGTACGGGTGACTCAGCTCCGTAGCGGCGGTGGCTCCGCAGATTCGCCGTCCGACGCCCAGATAGGAACCGGTATCAGACACCGTTCGCTCCCCGCAGATCCAGTCCCGCTTGCTCGCTGTTTTCTCCGCCTGGTTTGGACACCTGCCCTGGATCCCTGATTCCTTTTTCTTTTGCCCCGGGGCCTTAGTTAGCAGCAGGTACTCCGCCGATGACGTGGAGCATTCCAGTTTTGGAGGGAAAAATTGTGTACCTGGCCAGGTAACAGAAAAACTTTCCATATGTGCTTGATGCGGAATAACGTATGTCTGTCATATTGAATAACAGCCGCGACATAGCCATTTGTTGACAGGGCTGACCATGCAAAATATAGCACAAGGAAAATCACAAAAATACGAGAAATAGTAGAGGTAGCAGAAGTACAGCCGACCATAGGCGCCATCTTGCTCCTGTGATTCCTCTCAACCCGAGCCACAAACCGAACACGCACAAACGAACGCAAAAGCCGCACAGAGTGATTTAATCCTGGTTCAGACCTGGTCTAGTTCTGGTCTAGACCTGGTTTAGTCCACGTTTAGTCCTGGTCTAGTCTCTTAGCCAATCAGGACGCAGAACACATTGTTACACTATTTTAAAAAAAATGTTACGCTATTTTTTTTAAAATGAAAAAAAAAAAATTTGAAAAAAAAATCCGCGAAACAGCGAGGCCGCGAAGAGTGAACCGCGATAGAGCGAGGGTTCACTGTAGTCCAGAACTCTTGTCACAACTAAAGAAGCTACTTGGATAGCAAAATGTATTCTCTTTTTAAAGCATTTGTCAGGCATTTTATTTCACTTTCGTTTATGTATGTCTTTTTATCATTGACTGTACAGATTTTTTTTATTTAAAATTGTTAGGGCTGGGTATCGATCAAATTTTTTCGATGCCGATACCAATATCGATACCTTCATTTCGATACCGATTCCTGACCAGTACCTTTTTCGGTTCCTATTTTATATTAATTCTAGGGGAAAAAATTAATTTCATTACACATTCTATTCAGTTTATTTTCCGTTATTCAAGTTATTTCCAAAGTTTTTTTTAACCCGTTTTTAACCTGTTTTTCTGACTGGAGTCATATTCTCTTACTGGTTTTGTAGTGGTATTTACCAGCCTCTGCACATTTACCAAATGGATGTTGTGACAAACAGATGCATTTGTGCACTTTTATTAGGCAAAATTCAACCACATGTCGCTGTAGCTCTGTGTGGATGCTGCAACATAAATTTTGATTAGTTTTTGCTTTGCATTTCATCTTGCTCTTCTAATCAGAGCGAAAAGGCGAGGAGCGGCGTGAACGCGGAAACCAGTGTGGTTTCCATGTGTTCCAAACGATCGCACGGGCTGCACTGCGAAAAACATGGTAAAAGTTTATTGCTAAAGGCAGCGGCCGTAATGAAATATGATCACAAGCATCTCGAGACCAAGACCAGACACCGATCAACACGGTAATACGGGACAAAGTGCGTCCTTTTTCAGCTCAATACAGGACGCGTACTTTTGTTTCTGAATACGGGACAATTCCGTTTTTCAAGGGACGGTTGGCAACCCTACACAGAAGCGCTGTGACCAGTGGCTAGATTTTCAATGAATTGCTTAACAAAATTTCAGCGTGAGAAATACCATGTGTGGCGTGTGAGCGTGTGAACTCGTTGAAATGCGTGTGTCACACTCTCAAAGCGTGAGACTTGAGAGCTGTGCTAATATCCTACAGTACCACAGGTAAACTTGCAACAACCTAGCTAGCTCCTACCTTAACAAACAAAGTAGATCAACGGAATTCGCGGAACAAACTTACCCGATGAAATATCAGACACAGCACTGTGCTCAGTACTTTCCGAGTGTGGTCGTAAAACGTCCTGTAGCTCTTGTCAGATATGCTGCACCGCGCAGTATTAGAGTCGGTCTTGCAAAAGTATAACCACGCTTTCGACTTCGGCAATTTTGTACGGTTTGACGACTCCGCAGCCAAGCTAATTGATTAGCTCACTTATTAGCACCCTACAAGCAGGGCTCTCAAGTCTCACGCATTGAGAGTGTGACACACGCAATTTGACGTGTTCACACGCACACACGCCACACATGGCATCTCTCACGCTGATTTTTTATTTATTTATTTTTTGTGCTCAGAAAATCGGTCTGTGTGGCTCAGTTTATGCAAGCACCGCGCGTTTTCAGCGAAAAAAAACTCCCCCTGCTCCGGCGCACGGTCCGAGCGAGGCCGGAGCAGACGCGCCGTCCCCCGGGCACATCCTGAGCCTCAGTCTCGGTGCCACGTCTCCTCTGAGACGCACCGACTCCGGTCCCGGTGTCTCCGTCTGTGCGTAACGTGTCCCCCCCGACGGCTTACGCGCGGAATACGCCCAGAGCCGAACTGCCCATGGTGAGCCGCGGTGAGCCGCGGTGAGCCGCGGTGAGCTGCGGTGAGACGTGGTGAGCCGCGGGCCCAGTGCATTAACCAGACTCTTACATGAATCCGTTAAAAATGTCCCGCCCCCCCGCACCGCTCCCTCCTCCCCGCCCCTCTCAGCGAGTGTCTAAGCGCGCACTGCACTCTGTCAGTGATAAGGACAGCGACTGAATACGAGGAAAGACAAAACGGTGATGATAAAACAAACTGAGAACCATCAGGTAATAACTTCATTTATATAACTGTCATTAGTTGCTTTGTAGTTTAAGTTTGCTCTTTAGACAAACAGGGCTCTCAACACGCAATTCGACGCTCACATGGCATTTCTCACGCAATTCAAGCGCCCCCCGGTCCTCGGAAATTACAGTCTCATGCACGACCCTGCTCAAAACTTGAGAGCCCTGCTACAAGTTAGGCGAATCTCGCCTTGCCTGTGAACGAGGGGCGTGACCACGCTGTGTTTTTCATACGCGCGGACGTTTCAACCAATCTCAGATGGCATTATCAGGCCATAAGCACGCAGGCACGTATCTGAGCCACACGTGATTAACCTCTGGGTATCGATACGTGGAACCGAAAGACGAGGCATATTTCGATACCCAGAAGAACCTAAGCATTTCAGTCGGTGCCATGAAGGAACCGAATTTCGGTGCCCAGCCCTAAAAATTGTGTAAAAAGGATTTTGAAGGTTAGGGTTGGAGTTTGATCACCCACAACGGGCAGGAATGATCATGCAAAATATGACTCATGTGACAGTTCACACCAGTGGACAAATAGGGTGTGCTAAGGCAGTGACTATGAGAACCCTGTCAGAACAGAAGAAGCTACTTGGACACCGAAATATATACACTCTTCCAGTTTTCCAAAGATTGTTTTTCATTACTATCTGGTTTTAAGCGACACTCAACTTGGAAAAAAAATAGGCTAATAATAATAATCGATATTGTTCTTATACACAAATGGGGGCCAGAATAAGCACATTTTAAACTGAAAATATATATACAGTGGTACCTCACCTTACGAAATTAATTCGTTCCAGAAGTGGTTTCGTAATGTGAAAAATTCGTAAGTTGAGTAGCTATTTCAATGGAAAAAGCCTGATTTGTTCCAAGGCCCCGATCCAAGTTTTTTTTTTTATAGTGTAACTTTTTTTATAGTGTAACATTGTGTTCTGCGTGTTTCTCACATTTGTCTCTCGTTTAAACACTCAAACTTTCATAGATTTTCAACAAAATGTATTAACAGTGAAGTGTGGGGGGGAAGCGGGAGGGGGGAGAAAACTGCACTTTGACACGTGTGATAGCGCAGCATGACCCGGCGCGGAGCTGATAGCAGGTCTAGACCAAGGTCTAAACCTGGACTGGACCAGGACTAAACCTGGACTAAACCAGGACTAAACCAGGACTAAACCAGGACTAAACCAGGACTAAACCTGGACTAAACCAGGACTAAACCAGGACTAGACCAGGTGGATTAAAGCAGCGAGGAGGGGACTGCACGCAGTCTGAGCGCATGAACACATGAACGAGACCCATGCAAGAGCCGCGGGCTCCTCCTGGTTTAGTCCAGGTTTAGTCCTGGTTTAGTCCAGACCACCGCGGCTCCTCCTGGTTTAGTCCAGGTTTAGTCCTGGTTTAGTCCAGACCACCGTGGCTCCTCTAGACCTCCTCTAGACCTGGTCAGGTCTAGACCACCGCGGCTCTTGCATGGGTCTCGTTCATGCGTTCATGCGCTCAGACTGCGTGCAGTCCCCTCCTCGCTGCTTTAATCCACCTGGTCTAGTCCTGGTTTAGTCCTGGTTTAGTCCTGGTTTAGTCCTGGTCCAGTCCAGGTTTCATGTGCGCTATCACACACATGTCCCCCCACACTTCACTATTAATAATTTTGTTGAAAATCTATGAAAGTTTGAGTGTTTAAACGAGAGACAAATGTGAGATAAGTCCAGTCTGAGAAAAGCGTATAATGTGTGTGGCTGAGCGTGCATTATTTGAATTTTTGAGGTTTCGCGTTTCGTAACTTGAATTTTCTTTCATATCTAGAGACCAAAATTTACCGTGAAGGCGTTTCGTAACTTGAAATTTCCGTTTGTTGGGTTATTCGTAAGGTGAGGTACCACTGTATATAAAAACAGTTTGACTATAGCCTACAACTAGCTGCACTCTTCCGACTTCACATATTCATTTGACAGCTCCTGTAATTCCTCATTCTGTTCTACATTGACCTGCATATCCCAAATTATGTTAATGTGAGAGTAGCGTTGTTTCCATGTCTCTGCAAGTTTACTTTTCCGACCCAGGCTGGAGATCAAGTTCTTTTAAATACCTGTCAAAATGCCTTCGGAAGATGGATGACGCTGGGTCAGAAGGAGCGTATGCGTTTTACATTCGAGTCCAAAAACAACACACGATAAAACCAACTCGTGCTTCGCTTTGCCTATTCAAACCAATATTCAAAAGTATCAAAACAGCTATAACGCTATCACAACTAATTCCAGGAGACAATTTCATCAGATAAGTTACCCAGAAGTGTCCGATTGCACTGAATGTCTGTCTTCTTGATGAATATGTAAAGCTTTTATTCATAGAGGATTATTATCTGGTGTTCGGCTCCTGGCCTCTTCCTTGTCTCTCTCTCTCTCTCCTCAGCTGTTCAAATATTGTTCATGTTTATATACTCGTCTTGGAGAAATATTTGCGCAGGGCCAGTGGAGCGGGGGGGGGGGGGGGGGGTGAATGGGCCTCGTCTCAGCTTGTCAAATTAGCCGCGCGCTCAGTGCTTGCTAATGTCTGTGTAATTGCAGATTCTGGCAGTGGCGGCGTAGCATCACCCGTGAAAACAGTGAGGTGGGTAGATTTTAAAAAGTTTGTGGTCAAGGAAAGCAACATTGTAAGAGGCTGTAAATTTGTTTAAAGGGGATATGACAGGTTTTCTTGTTTGTCAATTATGGCATTGTTTAGTGGGATAATACATGTGGTAAAAGTTACATTAATTAAGAGGCTGTTTGTAAAAAAAAAAATTATACTTAGTTTGCCAAAATTGTCAAACAATTATTTTTTAATCTTCAATATAATAATACTGTTTTAGTGACATGAGTAGTAAAAATTGTCATATGCACTTTAATGGAGAGACACTGGTTCATGGGATGGTTAGGGAATGAGTGGCAGCTTTAGGAAAAACAGGGAGGGAGCAAATGGAGGACCAGAACAGACTGAGAACTGGAGCTGGACTCTTGGCAATAATACATCACTGTTGAAGTTACTTTTCTCATTCAAGTTTACCTTAGTCTAATTGACAAGTAATGTGCTTTTTTCACCTTGAAAGTAACTGTTACTTTACCACAATCATTAAAATCCACACATTCATAGCTGTGAGTAAAGTAAACTAGCTGAATGCAAGTTAACCCTAATGTTAGACTGTACAGTGTAGGATAACGTACCTGAATAATTTCAGACCACAGGGAGTAACTGTTACTAGTGTACACACGCTCCTCAACCTACAAACGAGTTACTCTCTGAACGGCCGTTCGTTTGCTGAATTTGTTCGTAAGTCGTTATAGGGCATTCTTTAGAAGGGAATGTATGTTTAAGGCTTGTATAAGTAATCTATATGGATTTGTACTGCATTTAAATAACACTAAATGGTAACAAAACAATATGCTTTTTAAAAATATGGAAAACTGATGAGATAAAAAGAAGAGAGAGACAGAGGCAGACGAAGTAAACACAGCTGAGAGAGAGAGAGAGAGAGAGAGAGCCAGCCAGCCAGCGAGAGAGAGCATGTGTGTGTGTGAATGTATGTGTGATCGATCATCGGTTCATGTTGTATGCGCGTGCCACATTCACCATCTTCTCACCAGCATCAAGTTTCTTTATTATGGCCACCTTCTTTTCAAATGAGATGGCTTGCCGCTTTTTCACATTTCCACTAGAAGCTTCACTAGAAGCTTTTCGCTTTTCACCAACCATACTGGATTACGGATGCAAGATAAAACAACAAAGTTCGTAACACCACAAGTGCATCAGCGGCGGAAAGAAGAACTTTATTGATCTCACACTGGAGAAATTCTTCTCTGCATTTTAACCCATCCTATATATATATATATATACATATATTAGGAGCAGTGGGCAGCACACATTAGGGCGCCCGGGGACCATCTCCATGATCTTCTTGCTTCGGTTTGGTCAGGACCTAAGCTGGAGGTACCTATCATGCATGTTTTGGGTTTTGGGTTGGTGGGGGAAACCGGAGTGCCCGGAGGAAACCCACCCAGACACGGGGAGAACATGCAAAATCCACACAGAAAGGCTCGGGCGACCCGGGGATCAAACCCAGACCATGCATGCAAACTCCACACAGAACACACACGGAAAGGTCTGGGCGACCCGGGGATCGAACCCGGAACCTTCTTGCTATGAAGCAAGAGCGCTAACCACTCAGCTACCGTGCCGAGTGGTTAGCCGAGTGGTGGAAATACGCACTACGTACTGTACTCGGAAGTCGGAATAGGCGCTAAATACAAAAACTCACTTACGCACATGTACAGCACTTTTGCCCAAAATTTAACTTTTTTTTTAAATTTTCGACCCTGTTCGTAACTCAGAATGTTCGCAAATCGAATGTTCGTATGTGGAGGAGTGTCTGTACTTCTATTTTGTGTTGAAAATGACATTCCATTGTATGCTAAAGGGTAAATGGTCACATTTTTATACAAAACTTTACATCAAGGAACCACTCACCCGTTCACACACACATTCATACACCAATGTACGCAGAGGGGCGTTAAGTGTCTTTCCCAAGGACACAACAACAGCATTCATCTTTGGGAATCAGATTCCTAAGCTGTGAGTCAGTTGATCTAACTATTCAACCAGTGATGTTTATGTTGAGAGCGGGATTTGAACCACTAACCTTCCGATCAGAGGACAAACTAACTGAGCTACTGTCACCCCTTGTATATAACGTGTTAATATTGAAATATTGGTATCAATCATTTTCATTACTATCAAAGTTGAGTTTTCAATTCTAGTATTGTAATCCTTGTGAGCCATTACTTGTAATATTATTGTCAATCAAAGAATATGACAAGCTAGCTGTTTGTTTTTTTTATTACAAAACAAAAAGCCACCCTTGATTGTTGCAGCTAGTTGAAAGGCTCATCAGCCTGTTAGCAGTGCAGTAGTTTTCTCCCTTTTACCCAGAATTTGGCAGTTCAATTCCCTCACTATCTTGACCATAACGCCATTGTGTTCTTGAGCAACATACATAACCCACCCTATACCTCCAGGTTCTGCATACACTAGAGTCTATGTATGATGATGGAAATAACACACATCAACAGTGACATTGATATACATGTAGTTGTATTCATGTTGGTCCAAATGTCTTGATTCAGACTTGTTTCCTGTAGTGGAGATAGCTGAGCTGGGACGTACTAATGGATGCCCACATTTCTCTGTGAGATGCAGACGAGGCTCCGAAGATGAGAAGAAGAAGAGAGAAGCAGGGCAGCGGAGGAGGAGGAGAGGAAAGTAAAGCCGCCGCGCTCATATCGATCTTCTGTCCCCCAGATTGATAGAGCAATAAGCAGCGGAGGAGAAGAGTGCAGGGGATGGAGAGGGGCAGGTGAGAAAGAGCAGGTCTGAAGATGAGTCCTGGATTGTGATGGGTGAGGAGCTAAAAAGAAGTCAGTAGATGGACACTTGGGAGTAGTTGATAATCTGTTGAAAAAAATGTTAGGTACAACTTTTTGGTTGTATGGATGTGTCATTGCTCTGCTTGGAATGTTCCACAGTATGACATTAAACAGCTCTACTTTACATTTATTCAATTACAGGTGGTTTTATAGCTCTAAAATACCTAAAAAACAGGCATTGAGCCATTTCTCCACAGATCTGAACTCTAACTTGGTCTGGTTTGATCTCGGGACAACAGATGAAAAATAGCCCTCAGGCTAATTCTGGCATATTTACATGCAAATGTTTATTAATGTGCACTGTCCCTGAAATAAATAAAATAAAATAAAAATAAAATCTCCATGAAGATAGGAAGGTCTAATGCCATACTGTGAAACTTTCCAGACAAAGCAATAACATCTCCATGGAGAAAAGTATTTGATGTACTCTCTATCAGAAAAGTTACACAATGCACCTTTAAAGTACAGTTTATTGAAAAAGCTATTTGAATCAGAATATTGTGCTGATGGAATAGCTGGAGTAGCAATGACGTGAGGTGAAGGGTGAAAGATCAGGTGTCTGGGCCTAATTGGGTCAAGGAGAGATAGGTGAAGTGTGATGGATGGACCAGGGCTCAGACAGAAAGATGATTGGATTTTATGTGAAGAGAGAGAGAGAGAATGGAGTGAGAGAAAGGAGAGAAAGAGGAGGCGGCAGGGGGGATAAGAGCGTTAGCTATTGTCCAGACAGTAAAGGTGACCCCCGTAGCTGGCTAATGGCACCATACATATTCTTTAATGAAGTCAGTGCTCAGGCTAATTATGAGCAGTGGTGTCAAAGTGTGAATGCAGCGTGGGTTATATAATAATACCTATATCTGTATAACACTATTCAAAACAGGGTCACAAAGTATGTATATTACTTTTAACCTTTACAAACTGTTCATTTCTTAAGCCTTCACAGTATGATGTGTGTAGAATCCCTCAGTCGTCCAGGTAGAATCCATGGCAAAAGGAGAAATTCAATTTGTCAATTGTCCAGTTGACAAATTGAATTTCTCCTTTTGCCCTTCACAGTATGGTTTGGGTCAAATTTGATCCAGACCAAGAATTCCCTCATAGTAAGAGTCTATACCAAATTTTGAATTACAGATCTATTTAGAATGTCTGAATAGACTATCCCACATTAATAAATATGTAATATATAAATATAATGTTTTAGAGAGCAGGAAGAGCATATTTTTTAAGTCGATTTTGGAGAAAAACATATATTATCACACAGTATCATGTCCTGTTTTACATACACATAAAAACACATAAAACATTTAAGCCATTATGATTTATATATATTTAATTGCATTTGAAAATGACATGAATATTTTGGAGCTGTTGGAATTTAAAATATAACAATGTTTCATCCACTGCAACCATTTCAAACTAGTCAGTGTATTCAAAGAAGTGGTAGGAAACTTTGAATGTGTGGGATTTGCATCTGTGTTTCCCACATTTGCAGCAGCAGGTTTGCTATCATTCTCCTCATCTTTGAACATCAGATCAAGGGTCTGTTGCACAGTAATTCTTGCTGCCATGATGTCAGTCACCAAAATGGCAGCTCAGGTCCCTTTATACCCCATCCACTCCCCTCCCACCATCACCCTCCCAACCCAAATTGATTCAAATTTGCAATTATTTTGCAGGTCCAGATCTTTTGTCTGTTTCAAGGCGCTCTCTGACCTCCAGATGACTTCTGTTATTATGTATACCATATACAGGATGATCACTCACTTTCACTGTTTTGAGAAAAACAAAAACCAACAGGTGTCTATCTCTGGAAACCTGGGAATGGGGTAAATCTCAAAACAGTGAACTCTTGAACTCTGTCACCACTGTCCCACACACAAACATGGCCTGTACAGTTTCACAGTTTCACTATTCCCTAAAGCTTTGATTTTCCTTCATTTGATACGCACTGATGAATCTAAAATCCATCTCAATAAATACGGGCCAAAATTGACCCGAACCAGTCTCAATGTCCAAAAATTTGTAGCACCTGTATAAAATATTAAAATATTTAATTTTTTGTCTATTTTGGCCAAATTTAGGAAAAGTAAAATTTCAGGATAAATGAATGATGCTTACGGTATTTTTTACAACTGCTGAATGTCAAAACAGGTCAAATTTGACCTGAGTAGTATGCAAGGGTTAATGTGAAATAACTAATTAGATATACAATAAATGTATGTAGACTGAAGTTATAATTGGAACTCAACACATCTAGCCAACTTTAAGCATTGTTTCCTCATAAATTTTTCCCATAGATTTTTAAAAAACACAAATATTCAGGGTTTAAAGGCACACTGGAGGGTAACTAGGCTAACTCTACATGTTTTCCATGTATTTGAGCAAACCTTGTCATGTCCCAGTACAGATATATCATATAAGCAGCTCTTGAAGTCAAAATAAGTTCACTGTGTCCCATCTGCATCTAACTGGCAAGCATTCTATTGTTTCATAATCAGGAAGCTCACCTAAAACTCCGCACTGGTCTCTGACGCTTCTAATTTCATTGCGGTGAATAACTACAACGCTTGGAATATAGAAGGTAAGGGATTAACTTTGGAACACTGTTTAAAAAGAACTTGTTCTGTTTGTCACATTTTAAGATGGTAAAAATCTATTACAGATTGATGTTATAGTCTTTAGCACTTTGTTTTGTAGCTTCCAAGCTTTATAGGTCCTATATTGCACAAAATTGACTCTTGTGAGCTTTAAACCATGTTAGAATGTTGTTATTTCTCAAAAAGATACCTGGAGTTGTGTTTTGTTTTATTCACACATGTTTGAATAATCTATTATTAGTCTGTCTACATCTCCAAAGCTCAAAATGCTCTGTTCCACCTTATGATGTCAAGTTAACAGCTACATTTTACCTTTAGTTCAGTCAGGGCTGGACTGGGACAAAAAAACGGCCCTGGCATTTTTGGCTCAGAACGGCCCCTCATAATTAGCGGAGCACAACAGACTCATTTATGTTTGTGTTCCCCAAAGTAATGTATTTTACTATTGTTACATCTTGGCCGAGGGGAAACACCTTCTTCACTACAGGGTTTGTAGCATCTTGCTTTGGGTGGTGATTTAAAAATTCTTGCATTCTAGCAGGCTCTGGATGGAAAAGTAGTCTACTCTCTCTTCTCTCTCCTCTACAGCTTGGCTTGACTAGACAGGAAGAGGAACAGATTATTACAGTTTATTAAGTGATAAATAGAAAAACTAAATTAAAAATTAAAATATTGGGAACTACCTGGAAAAACTGTGGAACTATCTAAACCATCAAAACATTTAGTATCTTTAGGTTACATTTTTATTTTTGATAA
Source organism: Paratrypauchen microcephalus (assembly GCA_036785185.1). Lineage (NCBI taxonomy): Eukaryota > Metazoa > Chordata > Actinopteri > Gobiiformes > Gobiidae > Paratrypauchen > Paratrypauchen microcephalus. The sequence goes on along the minus strand of JAVJIX010000090.1, from coordinate 3,811,879 downwards.
TGATCAGATAAATCTCATACTAAGGCAGCAAGAGACAAGGCAAGGCAAGATGGCTGACCGGAAGTAACGATGCTCTCACTTAAGGTAGCTTAAATCAGCCTATTCAATGTATGATTTGTATGGAATTTGTTGTTTATCAAAAAAAACTCTGACCAATATGGATGCCACCAGTGGAGTCAGTAGTGTGGAAACATTTACATGATTAAAAGATTTCTTGTTAACCTAAAATGTATTCTTAGACTTAGACTTAGACAAACTTTATTGATCCACAAGGGAAATTGTTTTGGGTACAGTAGCCCACTCATCAAATATAATATATGATATATGATATATAACAGAGGGTAAAAGAACAAAAAGAAAAATAGATGGAAAAGCAACCAAAGAGCAATAGACCTGTGTCAGATGAGACACCATTATATACATAAGATAATGATTATAAATATATGTGTACAATCAGATTTAATTGTTGTTTAGACTCGATGTAAATATAATCAAACAAATAGACCACTGTAGATTGTCATCTAAACATTTTTTTTATTGTTTTTTTCGCTGCCCACTAGCTAGTTAACTATGTTTCCAATCCATTTACTGTATGCTGAAGTGGGCTAATATCATGAGGGAAACAATAAATGATTTAATGATTTAGGGTGACCTTGAACATGGATTCTTGTTAATATGAATTATGTTCTTAGTAGAGGCAAATAATCACTAGAGCTTATAAAACATAGTCCGGGCTAGCACCCCACTGCAGATATTTTGAGCACTCAAACTAGAGCTAGCTGACCGGCTACTGCATCGCAACCACTTGCTACCACAGGATATTCATTCATTCATTTATTATTCATGCCGGTTTTGCGTTTTTCTCATTGAATCTACATTCACGTAGGTCACCTATTTTGGCTTCAAAACAGTGAACTTTGCTGAATATTTGCCGTTTTCTATCCATGTGGCATGCCTGTCCATCACCTAAAAGTCCCAGTATTATCCTAACATTACTACTTACCTGCTGTGATACACCTCCCTGGTCACTGTCTCTGTCCCTCGGGTGTCCTGTCCACAGTCTCTGGCTGCTCCTCTCCCTGTCCACCTTCAGCCTGGTCTGCAGAGGATGTGGAGGCTCCAGCAGCTCCTCCAGAGTGAGGCTTTTTAATATTTTCGCCCGCTAATTCTCCGCACCTCCTTTCTTGCACGTTTCCATGTTTGCCTGCTCATTCGCTCAACAGTATGATTATGAAACTGGCAGGGATCAGCGCAGAGAAAGGGGTGGGACCGCTCTCTATATCCTGATTGTTTAGTCCACTGTCTATATTGAAGATGGACCAATGGGCCGCCTCCTTTAAATTATGGGCCGGTGACCGGGCTCTAAGTTAAAAAAAAAAAACAGCACCGGTACCGGCCCTGAGGACTGTCGGCCCACCGGGAAAATGCCCAGTATGCCAGATGGCCAGTCCAGGCCTGAGTTCAGGAGAGATTGGCAATTCCAGGGTTGAAATCATCCAAATGATTCTAGTGAAGGTGTATGTAGTTTAAAAACACAGTAGAGCACTTCCTGCATTACAATATGACATTACAAGATTGGAACAAAGTGTTTTGCGTTTGAGAGAAGAACTCAAGCCTAAATAAATATGTAGGATTTGTGTGATAAACATGTGTGAATGAAACAAAACAAACAACTCCATGTCTGTTTTTTACAAGGAAACATTATAACATAGCCCAAAAAATTGCAGGCAATTTATGGGCAATATAAACAATAATAATTCATTCCATTTGACATTTCATGGTGTTAGCAGAAGCATTGGCCATTGACACCTTGTACTTGTAGATGAATTCCATTACCCGTTCAAGTTCCTTCTATACTGAGAAAGCCTTTAAATAGACTGTATACAGTGACAGGAGCAGGAGCCAATATTCATGTGCAGGGCTGATTTATCGGCACATGGGGCAGGGAGCGGGAGACCAACGAAACCATCAGTCAGGACCACGGCTAATGACCAGTGCTGACGGATGACCAGCCCGGGACATGTACACACACAACCATCAGATAACAGCTATAATGCCCCATACGCACTCAACGCACGTCCTTCACAGAGCTGCAAGCAAAGTCAATGGGGTGAAAGCTAGGGGAGGAGGAAAAACTACTCTGTGGGCGAGTCCGCGTGGGTCGCTGGCATGTCTACACGATACCATCTCAATTTCTCACTGCCCGGTTTGTCAGGAGCTATTAGCATCAGCAGTATACTTTGCTTCAGGGACAGGCAAAAATGTACGCAAAGGGTTCAAGGAGTTAAATGTCCCATATTACACAAAGTCAACTCTTGTGAGCTTTTAGTCATGTTATAATGTTGTTACGTCATCAAACATACCTGGAGTTCTGTTTTGTTTCATTCACACATGTTTGAGCTACGCTTTATTATTAGTCTGTCTGCATCTTCAAAACTCAAATGCTCAGTTCTACCTTTTTCTTTTTGTTTCATAGAGATTGGCAGTTCCAGGGCTGAAATTATCCAAATGATTCTAATGGATTCAAAGGAGTTAAAAATAAAAAACACTTCCTGTATTACCACATCACATCATAAGATGGAGTGTTTTCCATAAGAGAGAAGAACTCTAAAGCTTAAATATGCAGGGTTTGTGTGTTAAACATGTGTGAATGAAATAAAACACAACTCCAGGTATGTTTTTGATGAGGAAACATACATCAGAAAATATTGTAAAGCTCTTTAAAGAAGCTGTATTAGATTTTTACCATGTTAAAAAAACACGAAAAATAAAATTTGAACCATTTGTTTCATTTGTTGCATTTCCAACATCCCAATTATTCATTGTGATGACTTTATAAGCACTTTTCTCAACTCTCAGAAATGTTTTAGTTCTCGGACACTAAAATGGTTTCTAATTAGATGTAGACAGTACATAGTGGGCACATTTTGACCTCAAGACCATCGTATACAATATCTACTGGGGCCTGGGGCAAGACAAATTTTGGTCAAATACATGGAAAGAAATTGTCTACATGGCCTTTAAGAGTAAATTCAAGGAGGTTAAAAGTTGTTTTAGGAAAGAATTGAAAATGTATAACCGTTCATTGTCGTAGTCATAGTAATCAGTTAAATTAATCTGCAACGAAACACCACCAGCACCACCAATATGTACAGTAGGTCTCCAGTCAGGATTGTCTTATGAAGACTATAATGAAGAGTGACATTTTCATAAACTTGCTAGCAGCAGATACATGCAGTCACTCTAAAGTACTGTGTCTAGACGGACGATCCTCAGAGACATTACGGTTGTGTTACAGGCCGATAAAGTATTTAAAGCCCCCCCGGTGGCAGTGCAGGGGGTGGCAGGGAGGGCTGAGGACACAGAAGGAGGTCCATGGGGAGCAGTCTGACATGTTTGGTTTGTTTAGGAAGATGTTTGATGTTTTAAGTGGATGTTACAACTGAACTGACACAATGATTGTCCAAATGAGGTACGAAACTCATCAAATGCTTGTTGACCATCTGTAGTTATAATTCACATTATTTTACACTACACCCAATCTACACTACAATTTTAATTAGTAATGTAAGTAAATAATATCAGTGTGTAATAACATGTATAAGCATTGCAGCTAAAGCTGCAGTATGTAAACTTTTAGCCAAGAAAATAGACAAAAACATAAGCATTTCATTTTGGTTTTGTTTACTGCATTGTAATATGAGTGGGCTTGCATTTTCCACAAAAATGCTCTCCTTTTGACGAGGATATTCTAAAACATTAATTTCTTTGGAAAATGTTACGAAATATGGTTTCAGTTTTCTGTTCCCATGCTAGGTGATTGCCTACATCTAATTTGAAAGGATTTTATTCTCAGGAAGTGCACGTTAGCATGCTAGTTGTTGTTAGCTTTACCGTCACAGGAAAAACTCTGCTTCTCTCACAATTATAAACTTATCTTGTGAATAATTAGGATGCTCAGATTGAAAAAGGTAAATGAGGAATAACTTTGGACCTCTGCAAACTGTTTAAAATGGATTAGTTCTATTTTTCACATTTTTAGAATCAGGTAGGTTTTTAACCTTAAATCACGCTCTGCTAGAAATATCAACCTGCTGATTCCCAGAAGCATCAGCATTGCTATTACGATACTTTCCTGTGCATTTTGTATTATATAAATCACTGGTATCACCCTTCACTATTAAAATCCATTTGCGATTCCCCAAATGAACCTCTAACATAAACCCAAGACCGAGTAAGACATCAGCCGTCAGTGTAAGAAATACTGTGCTTTCAACTCAAATGGCCGCAGACACATTAGGAAGAGATCTTGCTTTTGCGGACAATGGATATAGTCGCGCGCCATTGATTTCTGCGTAGCTTTTATTGCAGCCCATCGACGTCTAATGCCCCAAAGATCCTGAATTATTCAACAGAAGTGCTTTGTTTTCGTGTCCAGGACTGACGGCGGGGTAACTCTAGATCACCGGCATTCGATGATGTACAGCCAGCGTTCTTCCAGCCGCAGACAGACTGTTTTTCAGTGGCAGTTTGATGGGCTGTCTGCTGATACGGGTCATCCATAGCCTGACGGTGATAGTTAGCGTATTTGGCATGGTGCCGGGAGTTTGTCAGGGCTTTTCATTTGAGGGAGGCGGCAGACGGACAGGTGGAATGAGAGGGAACGGGAGACGAAAGGACTCAACGCTATCGCAGGGGGATTAGGGGAGGCAGTGATGAAGTAGCTGTGCGGTGAAAACAATACGCAGAGGACAGAGAGATAGAGGTGTAGGAACGAGTGGCGTTTACTGAGTTACGAGAGATACGGGTGCTTCAAAGTCTTATCAGGCCTACTACTTTTAAAATATAGTTGAGCATCTACTTAGACAAAACGTTTGAAAAGTATACTGTGTTATACATATGATCAATTGTAGATGTGTACTTATAAGTCACTAGCCAGTTTTCAATACTCTATTGTTCTGACATGCATACACGCTTGCTTCATTAATCCTTTTTTTGATGTTGTCATCCTCTGGGTCTCAGAAATCACTCTGTTTCAATTTTTGTGTCTAGTTACATCACAGGTAGAGAAATTCAGAGGGCTCCTGCTCATTTTTAAGTCTATAAATCATCAACAGACTCATCCTGAGCTGAGTTTTTCTGCATCAGATGTTTCATTCATAACATGCTTGCTACTAAAGTTCTTTAAAACTAAACTACTTATTCCTACAGGTGCTGGTGGATGGTGTGCTAACACTAAATCCAAGCTGAGTCTGAATAGAGCAGCTAAATACCTTGAATCTTAAATACCCTAGATGTTTACAGTAAGGAGTATCTGTTATTAGTTAACTCCATTGAACTACCCTAAGATGTAAACTGTCACTTGACTTTGGACATGTAATAATTCCTTTGCAACTTCTTCTCCCCAGCACCTTGCTACTAAGAATTCTGTCAAGAGGACCGTTTTTAGTAGTGAAAATGTTTTCACTCATCTAGTAACTTCTGCAGTTCTGACTGGATTCTATAAGTCTGTTTGAAGAGAGGAGCTGACACTTACTGTAAACACCCTAGTTTAAAGTAAAGAGTGCCTGTCATTTGTTAAGTCCATTGGACTATACTAAGGTGTGAACTGCCATCTGACTAAAGGACATAGAATATATTTTGCAAAGGGAGGAAGTAACTATCATGAAACTTAAAGACCCTGATTGTTTCCAGTAACTAGTATCTGTTATTAGTAAAGTCAATTGAACTACTCTAAGGTGTGAACTGGACATTTAATAACTCTTTTGCAACTTCTTTCCTGATGTGAACTTGGTTATCTGTTTACGGATATATAGCTTGCCTAACCCCTTGTTACAAAGACAATAAAACAAACCCGTGCGGGCCGGGCCAGAGAATAGCAGCCATGATATGAATACAGAGAGAGGAAGGAGGATGTGCAGAGAGGAGAAAGAGAGAAAGAGAGAGGACAAAAGTGCGTTGGTTAAGATTCAGGGCAGGCGGCGGGAGCGGGGCTATCATTACCATACATCAGGACAATAAATGAGGCTTTCAGCAGCTCGTAATAAGAGTTTGATAAATCATCGGCAGCAGAATTAACTCCACGTCAAAACAATGTGAGCACCCTGACGGATGGCAGAGGAGGGGCCGATGGCACCGATTAGACTGGAGAAGTGCGGGGAGCGCCAGGGCCAGAGAGGGTGGGTGAAGGAGAGGGGAGGGCTGAGAGGAGCTAGAGAGAAAGGAGGAGAGAAAGGAAATAGAGAAAGTGCTGAGTGTGTGGTGAAAGTTTGGGAAGAAGTGTTTTCGGGGAGGTTTTTTTGAACCAGATGCCCTTCCTGTTACAATTGTTTATGTGGGACAAATGGACACTAGGATAGTATGTGCTCTAGGATTCAAACCACAACTTTTTGAGCAAGCATGTGCCTATAGTAAAAGTTTAGATTAAAGATGAGCAATGTTTTGTCAGATTTTGAACCAGATGCTCTTCCTGTAGAGATTCCTACAGCAATGTGGTACAACCGCACAAAAATAATATGTGCTTGAGAGGGATTCAAACCAGCAACCAACCTTAGGAAGAAAATATGTTCCTCAATTTTTTTTTCACCAGATTTTTCCCTATTCACCTGCCTGTCAATCACACACGCTGAAATCAAGGAGACAGCTCTAGATTCACTTGTGTTTGTAAAGGGCATCAGGTGTAAAATCTGCCAAAACACCACACATTTTCTTCCTAAGATTTGAAACTTCCCCTGTACTTAACTCACATAAATCTAAGGGGAAAAAATGTATTGCAAGTTTTTCATGTAATGTTCATATATAAATATTTTAGGCATTTTATGTGTAAAAATTGCCAAAATTGCACATTTTGGGGACATTCAAAACAGAATTATGAAAAAAAGAGCTAGGTTTAAATTTCCTGTTCCTTTTTGTTGACATATTAAATACAAAAAGATATTCAGAGGGGATCAGGACATCCTATTTAGTATTTCAGTAGATTTAACTGATAAATTTGCGTAAAATTTCAAATTTAACTTTAATAAATCAAACATGTTATTAGATATAAAAAAAATCCTTCTGTACATTTCAACAAAAAGTAAGTGCTGAGTGTGTAGTGAACGTTTGGGAACGAGGCTATTAAATAAAGTTCAAACTGGCACAAAAGCTATAAAAACAAACATTAACACATCAAAACATAACTCTTTTATGACTAAAAATTTGATCAAAAAAACTGTACAGTATATATTACATTCCTATAGTAAACCCTGCACTTGAGCCAGGACCTCCCACTGAAAACATCCAGGGGCCATGTTTGACTCCCACTGCAAGGGGTGACTAGGTTTGGCCTGCTAGCATGTGTGTAGCGTTAGCCTGTAGCGTCCGTGTGTGTATGCATGTCAAGCTATGGGCACCCCGTGGCTCATCCTGTTAGTTATCATGATGAGAGGTTAGCGCTGCTTTGCTACTGTCCCCCTCTCCTCTCTCTCTCCTCTTTCCCCTCCTCTCACTCCACTCAACGGCGCCCCCACTGGGTCACTTTAATTGCCAGGCTCTGACCTTTCGCCGCGCGGTGGTGACAAGGCCTGTCTGTGGCTGTGGGAGGTGGCAGTGGCTCGATTCGCTTTGACAGCAAAGGGGAGGAGGGAGAAAGGGGGAGAGGCTAATTGGAATCTCAAAGCAAAGAGAGAGAGACAGAGAGAGAGAGGGGAAAAAGAGAGAGAGGGAGAAACAGATTGAGTTAAGTTTAATAGAAAGTCAGACCGGTGGATAGTGCATGCATATATTTGTTTGAAGGTGCACTACGCAACTTTTCAGGTACTGGGAGTCTGCCAGCTTCTTTTCATCATGAAAATGTTGTTGCTTTGCCTCGAATGTTCCGCAACGTTGCATTTTGAGATGCTATAGGCCAGGGGTGCTCAACCTTTTGTTAACTGAGACCTACTTTTGAGGTTGATGGTGTGCCGAGATCTACCAAGAGGGGAAGGACACAGGAGCTCATAGCGCACACAGGCTCCTATGTGCGCTATGAGCTCCTGTGTATGAGCAGGAGGAGCAAGTGCGTGAAAAGGTGAGGAGCAGCGCACTGACATGAGGCGGACGGACAGGTAGGATGTTTTATAGGGACACTTTTGGCTCTTCTTCTCTTCAAACTGCCTAACACAGATCTGCTGACCCTCCCTGACCAGTCCTCCAGTTAAAATGCATGGAGACCTTTGACTGAGACACAAAAGCCACTGAGAAACGCAGTGTAAATGTTGCTGCAGCAAAACTTGAATTTCCCTCAGGATCAATAAAGCATCTCTCTCTCTCCATAGAGCTATATTAGTATAATGCCATGCTGTGGAACATCTTCAAACAAGTGCCAAACTTTCCACCAGAAAGGTTACAAAGAACACCTTCAATGTTGCGGATAACAATTTATATCATCTGCTGTCAGATATTGGGTTTCAGATGACATCACAACATTCTATTGGCCAGTAATATTCAGCACCGATGGGCACAGCTGAAATAAATATTCTTAAAATGTAGATTTTCGTTGTAATACAGTGAGATCTTCGGTCTTCAGTTCCAATAGAAATTATCTGGTTCAGCATTTGTGCATTTACCTTTTCGATACAGTATTTCATGTAGGGATTCATGATCCAATACTGGTAGCAGATAACATATTTGGATCAGTTTTATCTTTATTTTATTTATTTATTTTTTTATATAAAGGAAATAAAATACATTTTATTAGATACTTTAATCCATAGTACCGGAACTGAAAAAGCTGGATCAGTGCATCCCTAATTTCATGGCTAAGTGCAATGTTACTGATATAAAAAAAAAAAAAGCCTCTTGTCCCCATCTGGGAGTATGAGATCGTCAGTTCTATCTGAAAACCACAAATAGCTAGCGGTGGACAAGGACGGACTTCCAGACATTACTCGGTCCCAGGGCGGTTGTGGCTACATTCACCCAATCAATCTTGTGGAGTGAATAACGTGTGTAAAATTCTCACACAGATCTGAAACAACATGTATTTTTCCAACATGTAAAATAGTTATAGTAGATTATTTTGTTTGTAAACCTGAGCGAAACTGGAGATGTCAGACTTGTAACCTTAACTCACCTGTCAGTTCGAATCAGCTGCTAAAACCTCTCTCTTTCTTCTCTCTTTCTCTCTCCTCCCTCTCTCTTTCTTAAACACTAAATACACTGGACAGTTAGATTGAATGGAGCCACAATTACTGAGTGTTTCTGTGGACATGCTGTTGTCTGGGCCCCTGTATTGGCCCTGTTCAAAATCACTGCATTGGCCTTGTATCCTAAAGACGAAAGCATTACTTATACACTGCCTAAAGCTATAGACCACCCAGTTTTTATTAGCTGCTTTTGGACCCGTCAGACCAGAAATCTTTAGGCATACTGTACAGTGTTTAATGGTAGGTCATAATTCTATCAGCCGTAGTTTTATATGCAGTTTTATAATACAATACCAGTGCAATGGTAACAGCTGGACGCGCTAGTGGTTAATCTCTGCAGTTTTTGAGAAAAACACACAATACATATGCAATCAATCATTAACAATGGGAGCGTTCCCTGACAAAATTGAATTAGTGAAAATAGTACCTCTTTATAAAAGGGGTGATAAACACAACTTCTCAAACTACAGGCCAGTTTCACTGCTTCCACAGTTGTCAAAAATATTGGAAAAGATGTTCGCAATAAGGCTTGATAGTTTTTTACAAAAACAAAACATCTTAAATGATAACCAGTATGGATTTAGGGCAGAACACTCAACTGCAATGGCAATAATGGAACTAACTACAGGAACTAACTACAGGAACGTCCGACAGGTTCCGAGCCGACAAACCCACGACAGGTCCCCTCTCTCCTGAATAATGATATTTAAAAAATACATTCAGATCAAATCCAGTGCAATGTGTATGTATGAAAAAGAAAACTAAATTGTTGCACATAAAAGTCAAGCTTTCTGTTTCTGTTTACAATTGAGTAGAAGAAGAAGATATCCTTTATATATGCCCACAGGGAAATTATTTCTCTGCATTCGACCCATCCTTTTCAGGAGCAGTAGGTAGCTCATCTTTCAGGCGCCCGGGGGGCAGTACAGTGAAGGGTCTTGCCCAAGGACCCACACTGGCTTGCTTATTGCCAGGGGAGATTTTAAACCCAGGGGATTTGAACCCAGGTGACTTACACAGTAATAACTGTGATTGAAATGGAATGTATTGATGAAATGTTTTATAGTAACTCTTAGTGTTATTGTGTCTGGAAAAGGGAGGGGGGGGGCAGATAACATAAGATTACTCTTCTGCTCCAATTCATTCATTTGTGGTAATGTTATCACACTGTTGATGTCTTTTTAGACTTTCTGAATGAAATAAACAAACAAACAAATAAAAAATAAAAAAAACTTGGAAATAATCTTACTTCTAACATGGACTACAATCCTAAAGGTGCTCTATGTAGCTTTTCTGGTAGGATGAAGAAAAATTAAATGACCACCTATCAATCTCCCATTTCCTATATTTCATAAACCTGTAGTATTTATTATTAATAGCATGTAAATAGAGTAACTATTCTTCCATAAAAAGGTTGTGTTTTAAAAGTAAAATTAATTAAAGACCCTCATTTTTCTTATCCCAGTACAGATATGTTGTATAAGCAGCTCTTGACGTCAAGCTAAGTCTGCTGTGTGCTTTCTGCAACTAATTAGAAAGCAGTTTATTGTCAGATAATCGGGAAGTGCATGTTCACATGCTAGTTATAGTTTTACCATTGCAGCAAAACTACGATGTGGTCTACTGAGAGTTGTGAAAACGCGATTGTAAACTCATCACGGTGAATAAGAAGGATGGTGAGAACTGGTTCTGTTTTTCACATTTTTAAGACAATAAACATCGAGTACAGTGATTTTAAAGTGTGTGTGATGTACATTATCATGATCAAAATACTCATCGTACCAATTTTGTAAGATGCATTTTTTTTTATCATGTTGTATCCTGTGCTTCCATGTACTACTATACTCAATATTTAAAGCCAATATTACACAAAATTGACCCTTATGAGCTTTAAGGCATGTTATAATGTTGTTATGTTGTGTTTTGTTTCATTCACACATGTTTAAGTAACAATTTATTATTCATCTGTCTACATCTCCAAAGCTCAAAATGCTTCATTCCACTTTGTGATGTCATGAAGCGGTAGTTTTCAAGTTAACAGCTCCTTTTAGCTTTTGTACAATAGAGATTGTCAATACCAAGTCTGAAATAATCCAAATTATTCTTGTGAAAGCATATGGTGTTTAAAAACATAGTGGAGCACTTCCTCTATTACCATATGACATCACAAGTTGGAACAGATTATTTCCCTTTTGAGGGAAGATCTCTGCCTATAAATACACAGGATTTGTGTGTTAAACATTTGTGAATGAAACAAAAAAGGTATTTTTGTGATGAGGAAACAGCATTATAACATAGATCAGAAAACATTAATAGATCAACATTAAAAAGTATAATTTGAAAAAAAAAAAAAAAAACACCACAACCATCACTACCTTCTCTTCCTGTGTTCAAATGTATAGCATCACTTTTAGTTTGTCAGCGCTAATACTGTGAGGAGCATTCAAAGTACATGACAGACAGGGAGGAAATGAGCTGTAACCCAGACACAAACTCCAAATGTCACCATCATAACTCACTGCAGACTCAACCTGGACTGAACCCGGGGCCCCGGACCGCAGCCTTCACATCTCATCTGCGTCTAAGAAAAGAAAATAGTAGCGGCTAATGTCTCACTAACCCCGGCGCGGGCTAAAATTAAAATAACTACAACCTCACGGGGAAGTAATGCCACAAGTGTACAAGTGAACCACGGATCTCTGCCTGTGTAAAGCTGTGAAGTGCTCGCATGTAATAAAGTGTAATACATTATATATAGACGTCATGCCAAAAGGTCAATGGAAGTACAAACGTCACATTTAAAGGTGCACTGTGTAACTTTTTGGTTGGGGGTCTGTCACCTTCTTGTTTCTATGGATATGCCATTGTTCTGCCTGGAATGTTTCACAGTATGACATTAAACAGCTCTACAGTACATTTATTCCATTAGAGGTGGATTTATAGCTCAAAAATACCTACAAAAACAGGCATTCTGACTGTGAGTGGGGTCGCCTCTCCACAGATCTGACCAGTAACTTGGTTTGGTTTGGTCACAATGATGATAGAAAGGTTTAATTCCATTCTATTCCGTGAAACATGCCAGATGCAGCAATATCATCTCCATGGAGAAAAGTTACATAATGTTAAGGTTTAGGATTCAAGGACAGACTGGGTAAATGTAATGGGAGGCTGAACTTACACTGACTTGACTTGAAAACTGAATTTATTTAAAAAAAAAAAAAAAAAAACTTCAAACATGGAAGACACAGGGGACTATTTGAAACTATTATCATTCTCACCCATGTTCTTGACGTTCATAAACAATTGCTTCTACTTTTATAATCTGTGTGAATTTAATTTGTTTAAAGGTGCATTGCGCAACTTTTCTGATGGAGGGTCTGTCACTTGCCTGTCTTCATGGAGATGTTATTGCTCTGTTCCACTGTAGAGATTAAATCTAGCTCAAGGGAGACAACTGTAAGCTATATTACAGGTCAGATCTGTGGCGAGGCGACCCAATTCACAAAGATATTAATTGTATTTTTGAGCAAAAGAAACACCCATAATAATTAAATGCTAGATAGGTGTGTTTATTGTCATATCAGGGAACATCCCAGGCAAAGAAATAACATTGAGACAAGCCGGTGAAGGACGCTCAGGGCCGGTCCAAGCCTTTATGGAGCCCTAAGCAGAATTTGATTTGGGGGCCCCCTAGTCACTATTTTTTCCCGAGGACCAGGGGGGAAGGGTGCGAGTGACTATTTTTTTTCCCGAGGACCTGGGGGGGTTGGGGCCCCCCAACTGGTCTTAGGGGCCCCCTGGTGGCGTGGGGGCCCTAAGCCCCCAGGCTTAGTTCGCTTATGCCTTGGGCCGGCCCTGAGCTCCACCAGAAAAGTTACACAACGCACCATTAACACCTACAGACTGCACACAGAGTAACAGCAGAAGAGGCCTCAAGAATTTCAAATAGTGACAGCAGCTCAGATGGCTCTGTTGTGGTGATACAGGTTCATTCTGGTGGGTATATTTTCTCCAGTCACAGCAGGCCACCGCAGGCTTTAATAAGACGAGAACATGTGGTGCTCAGTGTTCTGCTCTTTATGTGAGTGGCATGCTGCAAGAATACCGCCTCTTCACAGCGTTTACAGATTCTCTGCATGTAGAGTATGCAGTATCATGGATTGCATGGATTACACAGATTTTGCTTGGGCACAGGCAGCACGCACAGCTGACAGTAACATACACTTCTTCCTCCAGCACTTCATCAAGTGGCATAGGCAACCATGGAATGCGAATCGTCTTCTCTTCTTCTGTTTCTCTTCAACAACTGAATGTGATCCAGTCCCGTCCAACCTGTGATACTCCCAAGGAACATTCATATTTGGCATCCTCTATCCCACTTCCCATTTATCTTTCCAGTGAAGAAGAGTGATTCCATCCCTCCTTCCTCATTCAGTGTCCCAGAAAGTCTTCGGAAGTGTTGTCTGACCAGTAGCGTAAAATTGTTCAAGTTTGATCCATAGACTGTGTAAAGGAAGGTAATAACCAAGTGTGACGTCACCCACAGCGTTCTGTTTAGGAATGTGATTTTTTTAATTGGCAAAATGGCAAAATAAAAACATCACGTTCATGTAGAGTGGATTAATATGAACATTTTAAGACCAAAATGAGGCTAGCAGCAGCAGTTACAGAGAGAGGGACCACAATATTCCAATGTAAGTCAATGGAAACCAGAGTCAGAAGGAGCCTACTTAGTTTGAGCCCAAGCCTTACGCTGATCAGTTTAAAGTAGAGACAGCACATTACACGTGTAGGTTTGCTCAAGAAGTTGCTAAAGAAATGCCTGCATCTATATTTCTAAAATGTATTAACACTATTATATATAATGAAAAACTAGTTACTCTATTGTTAGCTGATTGTCCACTGACTGTCCATCTCCTGTCTGCTATTTCCATGATGCATTGTGGGTGCACTATCATCGCCTTGCTGCACATTCACACAGTAATACAAATTGCCATTACCACAGCACACTGTTTTTGGATTGGCTACAATGTATTCAGAGCTTTGAACCACCCTTAGCTTTTAAACATTCCATTCTCATTACTCTCACTTATTCTCACTTACGCCTTAACATCCCACTCCATAACTGCAAATTATCCAAATTGTCACTTTAGTCCCAGCTAACTCACTAATCCACAAGTCCATCACTCAAACTTCATCTCATCTAAAAGCGCTGGAGGGGCGCCATGTCCAAAACCTCATTCTCTGCCTTTCGGACCGCTGTTCTCGTCATTTTAACTCACCCTTTATGGGCCGATGTCAGGGCCGTGAGTGACGAGCAGCGGAGAGACGACAGCCATCTGGAGCGCGTGATGGAGTGGCAGTGGGAATGAGATGTTTTAATTTATGAAAGAAGTCCATTAGCGCTGATCAGTGGTGAAACAGAGCCCGATAATTATGCTAATGCCATTGAGATTGGTGAGTGGAGCTGAAGTCGTTTATAACCAACACTTTTAGCGCTTTTTGTTCCCAGAGATGGTGTGTGGACTCAAGCTCAGATGGAAGTCAATTTAAGTGTCAAAAAGCTTAAAGAAATCTACATTTATACAGTGTGCGTTAAGATTTAATATAGAGTTCTTTAGTAATGTCAGTTTTATCTGTGTGTAACCAGTCCTGTTGTATTCTCACATACCACCACTAGATGCTATCTATGTTACTGCTGTCTGATAGTGTGATAGCTTTGGCCTGACAGAAGACTGAAATGTTCATATTAACCTGCTCTCCATGATCCCTCTTTTTATTTCACTATTTTAAATAAAAAGCTCACAAAATCAATGAAAGAATATTAAATAAACAGCTAAAAATCATGTTGCAAAGGTTGTAAAGTGAGAACATGTTTCATTTGGCTTTCTTAATTCTGTTTCCCATAATTAATTAAACACAAAATCTAGTTGATAAAGATTTCAGTCAGCAATTCTTGGAAATGTGCTTTAGAAACCAAAATGTGTACAATATTGCTCTCCCAACTTCCTTAAAGGGCCCATATTACACTGTTTTCTGATCTGTATTGTAATGTTGTTTCCTCATCACAAACAGACCTGAGGGGTATTCCACGAACGCGGCTAAGTGCAAAGCCCAGCTTTATTCGACAGTCCGCGTTAGTTTTAGTGAGAGTTCAGTTCCATGACTCTCGCTAACATTAGTCCCCGCTGAGTTACTGGGGCAACATGGTTTCGGCGGCTAGCCTGGTCCGGGGCAGGCTAAAGATGAGGCTTAAACAGGCCGTGTCGCAGAGAATACGTACCGGAAGTAAACAGAGTCTCAAAAAACCGTTCGGCACACCTGCCGCATGACTATCTGTGTTGTCCGAAAACAATATCAGCAACAACAACAAAAAGTTACCTTACGTTCTTGGTCAGTTTTGACATATTTCCAGTAATTAAAAAATATTCTTTTGAGCTGCTGTCTTTCCGACATTATCAAATAGAAGAATTCCAGAGGCAGCACAGAGAAGGACTTTGGTTGAGTGGTTAAGTACTGTGTCTTTCACGTGGACATTGTGGGTTTGATTCCTATTACTGACGTATTCATGTGCAAGTCAATTATGTGTTACATTTTCACGAATTTACATTTGCCACACATTACACACATGTGAATTAATTTAACCTACAATTATTCATATCATCATAGAACTTATATCAGCTGGGCCTAACATCACTCTCACTTGATGACATTGACACTTTATATTTTATGTGTCATCTCTATCAAAGAATACAGTTAAAGGTAAACCTTTACTTTTAAAACAAAATGTAGCTAAATAACAGGCACACTCCATGATGCAACATTTCAATGATTCAACAAATTTGCTTCAGAGATGTTGTGCAAGCCTCTTTAATGAAATCCTATTTATCAATTTCCATCAATAGGCATAAAACAATAAAAGACATTAGGTATGACATTCGGCCACTGCTGGAGGACTGCTGAGGAGGGTCCAAGTGTACACCATCTTCAGTAACAAGAACACAAGCATAATATTAAAAAATACAAATGCTTGGATCACAGCTGAGGCAAGCATTAGCCTAGAGAATACCTTTAATATACTCTTCACGAGAACTCGCAGGATCTTTGATGGGGTCCCTCGTTCAATTACCTCCACCAGTGGGCGACCCCGGTTTAGGGCCAGTGCCAGCTCCTCTGCAGGTGAAAGATTTTGAGGGGGCTCCCACCTCCTGTGGCTTGGTAGCTACTGTTCATTTTAAATAATATTAATATTAGCCTACTTACCACTCTGCAAAATGTTTTTATGCTTTGTCTTTACCTGCAAAACAGTCCTCTTCACATTATTCCTGCTCAAAGACAAGATAACACAATTTAACGTATTAGTTGGAGCACACAGTAAAAATAAATTACAACTGACAAGACTGCTCTACAAATATGAAAATAAACATTTTACGACATCAGCTGTTCTCCCTGAGTATCAAACTCAGGTTTCCCACATGCTAAACCGTAGCATATCCTCTCCCCCACGGACTTGGTCTTGGGTCTTAACATTGATTGTGAAAACATACTTAAAAAACACAACATTCAGCACTGTTATAGGACTTAACTTGCGCATTTAAGCGCTCGGCGATCTTCTGCCACGCCATGTCTCTCGCCTTGGTTATTGCAAATGTGTTGTAGAGTTCCAAAAGCAACTTTTGTTCTGATGCGCTGAAATAATCGGCCCGAATCTTCGACATGATCGCGTTTTCGACAGTCGCTTGTTCTCGGCTTCTTACGTTCCCCGTGCACACGCCTAGGCCAGGACAGGATAGGCACGGCTGAAGTTAGCGCCGCTGAGGTGCAGCTGAAACGCGTTAGTGGAACGACTTCAGGCTTTCCTCTAAGTTGCAGCTACTTCAGGCGAGGACTAACCACTTAGGCGCCGCTTTGTTTAGCGACGTTCGTGGAATACCCCCCTGGAGTTGTGTTTTTGTTTAGACCTGGAATTGTCAATCACTACTGAACTGTTAATCTGAAAACTACCACTTCATGACATCATAAGCTAGAACAGAGCATTTTTGAGCTTTGGAGATGTAGACAAACTAAGGTTGCTCAAAGATGCATGAACGAAACAAACACAACTCCAGCTATGTCTGTGATGAGGAAACAACATTAACATACTGTAGATCAGAAAATTGCACAACATGGACCCTTTAAACCCTGTAACAGTATTACATCGTTAGACTAACAGTGATTAAACAACTCTGAAGAGACTGTTTTTAATCATTAACTTGCCACCGCCATGATAAATGACATGACTGTCTCCCTAAAGCAAAAGACACGCACTGCCTATTTCTCCTGGCAGTGCATCCAGATTGGTTTACATATTTACCTCTTTGTGCGGGGTCAGCGAGCGCTCAGTGGGAGGGGGCGGGGTCGGAGAGCACTCAGTGGGAGGGGGCGGGGTCGGAGAGAGTGTGACCCTGTGTCATTAATCTCACTCTGTGTCACAGCAGCAGACAGTGATGGACAGCAGGCTTTTGTTCACTCACACTCACGACACCGACAGATCCTCTCCTCTCTGTCTCAGTCTGTGTTTATCTTTCTCTCTGTCTGTCTCTCTCTTTCTTTTTCCTCTCTCTTTCTTTCTCTCTCTGCCTATTTTTTCTCTTTGCCTCTCTTTCTCTCTATATCTGTTTTTCTGTGTTTCTCTTTTTCCTGTCTCTTTCTGTGTCTCTCTTTCTCGCTGCCTCTCTCTCTCTTTGTCTCTCTCTTTCTCAGTCTCTCTCCCTTTCTCTTTTTCTCTCTCTGTCTCTTTCTTTCTCTCGCTCTCTCTCTCGCTGCCTCTCGTTCTCTCTGTCTCTTTCTCTCTCTTTGATTCTCATTCTCTCTATCAGCCTCTCTCTCTCTCTCTATCTCTGACTCTCGTTCTTTCTCTCTCTCTCTCTCTCTCTCTCTCTCTCTCTCTCTCTCTCTCTCTCTCTCTCTGTGTCTGTCATAAGGACATCTGAGTTATTCACCCACTGCAGATGTTGTGTGATGATAATTGAAAGTGCATATAACAGGTTAGATGCTAATATATATTACGTGAAATTGAAATGGACTCACACATGTTTTAGTAACTCTTTATTATTTGTCTGTCTGCATCTCCAAAGCTCAAAATGCTCTGTTCCACCTGGTGATGTCATGAAGCGGTCATTTTCTACTTCCCGGCTACCTTTTACCTCCATCCATCCATCTATCTTCTTTCGCTTTTTACATTTTCTTTTACCTTTTGTTTAATAAAGATGGGATATTATGGGGCTGAAATTATCCAAATGATCCCAGTAATGGTGTATGGAGTTTAAAATCAGCACTTCCTGCATTACCACATGACATCACAAGGTGGAACAAAGTGCTTTCTGTTTGAGACAAAAACTTCTAAATATGCAGGATTTATGTGTTAAAAATGTTTGAATGAAACAAAACACAACTCCAGGTGTGTTTGTGATGAGGAAACAACATTATACCAGAGATCAGAAGACACCTTTAAGATAATTATATGTAGATTTTTTTTATTTGTATTATTTTTTTATTTTTTTTATTTGGACCCCCATTTTGGCCATTTCTTCCTTTAAAGAATCATCATCAACAGGTTTATCTTGTGTTAAATTATACTTATTATTACTATATTTGGACAACACAGGAGGTGACTTATGACGTAATTATAGCTCATTACTCCATCTACTGGTGAGAAATAACAGTGCAACAGGATTCCTCGTAAGAAGCAGATGTAGATTTTATGCCAGATGTCCTTTCTTTCTATCTCGATTCTTGACACACTCACAGTCCAGAACAAACATGTATTTATCACAATGATTTTCAAAAAAGATCAAAGATCAAAGTCAGCTTTATTGTTAATTCTGCCATATGTGTTCAACATACAGTGAATCGAAATTTCGTTTCTCTCTGGCCAAGTAGTGCAAAAAAGACAGTGTACAAAATACAATATAAAGACAAAACACAACAAAAACTATCCAAGACAGAAATCTAAATCTAAACTAAAGTCTAAGATCTAAAATCTGAAAGCAGTGCAACATAATAAATAAATACCTATATACAGATGTCCAAAAATGTGCAGTGTGCATCAAAATGTGAAATGGAAGATACAGCAGTGAGATGGTAATGTGCAATAGAATGTGCATTGAAGTTAAGATAAAAATAAGTGTGCTACAGTAGTAATTCTAGTGCAATAACAGGAGTAAACAAAGGTACAACAGTAGTAAAATTCCAGTAGTAAATGTAAATGTGCAACAGTGCAACAGTCGTCCTTAGCAGCAGTTTTTTAAAGTGTCTAGAGTGATATGTCTTTTTATGGAATACAGGTTATGCCAATATGGGGGGTGGGAGACGGGTAAGGTGAGAGTTCAGCCTCCTGACAGCCTGGTGGATGAAGCTGTTTGACAGTCTGGTGGAGTGGGCCCAGAGACTCCGGTACCTTCTCCCCGAGGGCAGGAGGCTGAAGAGGCTGTGTGAGGGGGTGGCTCGGGTCACCCACAATGCTGGACGCTCTGCGGGTGAGCCGGGTGTTAAAAATGTCCAGGAGGGAGGGCAGAGAGACACCAGCGATCCTCCCAGCTGCATTCACTGTGCGCTGCAGGGCTTTCCTGTTCTGTTCAGTGCAGCTCCTGTACCACCCAGTGATGCAGCTGGTCAGAACGCCCTCAATGGTGCCTCGGTAGAAGGTGGTCATGATGGGTGGGGGGGCTCCAGCTCTCCTCAGTTTGCGGAGGAAATAGAGGCGCTTCTGAGCCCTCTTTGCCAGTGATGCAGTGTTCTCTGTCCAGGAGAGGTCCTCACTGATGTGCACCCCCAGGAATTTGGTGGAATTTTCTAGCTCCACATTTGGGAATCACAACCTCAGCCATAGCTAATTCTGCCATCATCACGATAACTGCTACCATTATTAAACGTTTTGTATGCACCCCCTCTAGTGGCTGCTCTGAGCACTTTTTTTTCTTTCACTTTTTTAGTCTTCTCCCTTGACTGCTCTCACCGAAACATCTGCACAATACATCTACCGAGTCAACACGAGGTTAACATTTTGTCCGGCGTTTTCAGACCCCTTCATCCCAACCCCAAATGCCCTCCTTTCTTTCTCTTTCTCTTTCTCTCTCTCTCTCCAATTACTCCATGTTGATTTAGCTGTCATCACGAAGGGGCGCGGGGGGGCGGAGCTGCACTGTGATTTATGGCGTGGCCGTCTGGTGCCAGTTGACTCGCGATAAATTGCACAATATCCAGAAAGGCCTCATTTGCTTAGCGCTACATTAGGGGCCCGATGATTGCTACACAAAGCCATGTAAATGAGTTCTGAGAGGGGACCCATCATTCAGCATGTCATGTAGCCAATCCCATTATTATTTATGACTGGAGCGGGGACAGCGGTTTCCTCCCCCGGGCCTGTGTAGAGGATGGTGACAGCTCCATGTGTGATATGGGCCGATCGGAGAGCTGACGAGGACGGTGCCCAAATGTCTGCGCCTGGAGAGTGGCAGTCAGATTAGAAAGATGGTGGTGATATGGTTGGAGAAGTGTGTGTCTGCGGACGAAAGGGTTTTGCTGCTGTTGTATTGTGAAATGTGTTGTCATAAAATTTCAAACTTGATTTTTTTTTGTTACGAATGAAAAATATTTATACACAGGTTTCAGAATGATGAACAATTAAAATCGTTGCCATAGCAATTAACATAAAACTATTTTAATCATGTTTTAATCTTGTTTCTTCATTTAAAAAAAAAAACAAAAAACATAAGTAATTCCAAAACTGAGTAATTCTTGTCTTAATCTCAAAATTCTTGGAGAAATTGCACTTCTGTGCTCTACTGAGGACACTCTTGCTCTATGTCATCAGAGGTATAATACTCCCTACGATGGAAGCATAGCTGGATGGAGACAGTGCATTATTATCATAAAGCCTAAAGTTCTGAGGTAAAATTGTATTAGCACATACAATATACACAGTAGGCTAATCCCAGTGGTGGAATGTAACCAAGTACTAGTATTAAATTACTGTACTTGAGTACAGATTTCAGGTATCTACTTAAGTACATTTTAAAGTGGATACTGTTTACTTCACTACATTTGAGAGCAGGTATCTGCACATTCTATTCTCTACATCTTTTAACACGGCTGAAAAGTAATTTTTATTATTGTTTGAGACCTGCTGAAAAGTTTAGGGTTTATTTTTAACATGTTCATAGTTTGAGTACACAAAAATATACAAATAAAAACTTTTAGCTTGGAGAAAAACAAAATTTTGCACAAATCTTTATCAAAATCACTACATTTGAAGTTTTATTAGATCTCAGAATCTGCAATATGCTTGTACTTTTTGCTCTTTTTTAACCTACTTTTACTTATGTAGGTTACTTTAATACTTTTACTTAAATTGATTTTTCATGTGATACTCATGTGAACAAAATTAAGTACTTCTTCTACCACTGGCTAGTCTTCCATTTTGGTAACTAACTAAGCCTGAAATATCCAATCCGTCCAATCCTTTTTATTTCCATAGCACATTTCATAAAGACTGTCTGACTGTGACACCAATACAATAAAAACATGATAAAACAAATAAATAAAACCTTAAAATAAATAAAATAAAACCCATAAGAATAAATAAAAAATCAATAAAACAAAACAATAAAAGACAACAGAGGACACAACTCACGTGATGTTAAAAGGCAGACAATAAAAGTGGTTTAAAGTATGTTTTTTGTTTTTATTTTTACTACTTTATTCTCCCCGCAGGGAAATTCTCCTCTGCATTTGACCCATCCTTTCAGTGGGCAAAACATGGGGCGCCAAGGGAGCCATTTGATCTTGATGCTAGGCTTGGTCAGAACTACCTTCGCTGTCACCCCCACCTCTTCATTACATTTGGCATTGAAGCACAGAGGGCACTTTTCATTACCGTACTGTATTTTTACCCTAACAAAAAAATGCCAAGGCCAACATTCTCCCAACATAACCCAGTCCTTGAATGAATCTGACCCGCTCGTTCCATTGTGTTGGCTTTTCTTATCTGGGGCTATTCAGGGCTCCAGTGTTTGGCTTTTTTCACGCTCGCTCACACATGTCATAACACTGCTACTTACATGGGCCCTGTCAAACATATCCCCCGCTCCACACAGCACGGCCCAGATAAGATGGTCCACATCTCCGGGGCCAATCCCTCACAGCAGCTGCATCAGTCTGTGCAGGCCTGTTGACATTACACCAGCCAGTGTTGTTTGATCAAAATCTAAAAGGCTAATCTGCTGTTTAATGCTGAGAATGGAACGGTTGGAGGATGGGCTATGGGGAATGTATAATATAATGATTTAGTATTATGTGGATTTAAAACTTAAGTTAACATGACTTGAAATAAGACATTTTTATCATGATTTGAGTACATTTCACTTGACAAGTAAAATGATCTACCAATGGAACAAGACTTTTTATAGTTAAAATATGAAAATACATCTTGCTACAACTCTTTGTACCTAAAATAAACAAAAGTCGAATGTTGCTTGTATTATATTGTATTATTATAGAAACACACTTGTTCCATTGGTAGATCATTTTACTTGTCAAGTTGAATCTACTGAAATAAAGTAAAACGTTGTTAATTTAAGTCATTTTAACTTACCTAGATATTACTTTTTGCATTGTATCATATTGAAAAATATTTTAAGATTTTTTTTCACAGCATACAACTGATGGTTTGATCCCAGCTTCTACCAGTGCACACTATTGTTGTTTCTTTGTGCAAGAGACAAAACAGGCACTACATGAAGAGTCTAATCCTCTAGCTAAGATAGTTCTGACCAAGCTTAACTCAAGATCTGTGATTGCATTGGATGTTCCACCATATTAAACTTACCTATATCCTATTGCTGTTCAATTCCATGGGCCCTGTGGACAACAGTACCTGGCAACCTCATTACAGTACTTCCTGCCCAATTGTATATCTATGGGATTTTTACAGAGTCGTGCTAAAATGAACACATATTTAAAGATAAGCAACAACATATTAAATACTAAACCAATGAGATGAATACTTCACTGGAGGAATTTATAATGTTTGTGTGGAGTCATAAAATAAATAAATAAATATTTAAAAAATACACACACACTGAAGTCATCTAGGTACATGTAAAAACAATTAGGTAGTCTTAACATTGATACATTGATTTGTTTTAAAAGGCTGTTTGTGGTATGCTTTTTGAGACACAGTGACCTACCTAGGTCTTTTTTTTTTTTTTTTTTTGCTTAAGGGTGCATTGTGTAACCTTTCTGGTGGAGGGTCTGTGAAATACTTTTCTCCATGGAGACATTATTGCTTTGTCTGGAATGTTTCACAGTACGGCATTAAACCTTCATGGAGACCAAACCGGACCAAGCTACAGGTCAGATCTGTGGAGAGGGGACCCCGCTCACACTCTGAATGCCTGTTTTTCTAGGTATTTTTGTGCTATAAAACAATTTGTGATTGAATAAATGTAAGGTAGAGCTATTTAATGTCATACTGTGAAACATCCCAGACAGAGCAATGACATATCCATAGAAACAAGCAGGTGATTGGCCCTCAACCAAAACGTTACACAATGCACCTTAAAGATATTTTGAGATACATTCATTCTTACGGTGAGCTGGGTTGCCATTCCACTGATCTGATCAGTGACCACACAGACCTGGTGAAGTCATCTGCTTGTTTGCATGGAGATAGAAAACTTCAATGTCTCAGTGGAGACCACAATGTGACAGAGAAAAGTTAATAGGTCTTGACACCCCTCTGGTTTCATTTAATGTCTTCGGACAACACCAACTGCACAAACATATCACCCAGGGCTCATATTGTGACCATTTAAACACACTCCTCATTGCTGCCCTACAGGGGGCGCTCTCCAGAGGGGCTTGGCCTTTCTCTGCCCCGCCAGCCAGCAGTGAGCCAGCAGCATGGAGCAATCATCTGCGGTAAGAATATCAGAACAGTTCAATTCAAGCTAAAAGCAAAGACGAATGTTGTTTAGAATAGGAGTTTTAAGAGTTAAGTTGTTTTCATGGGAGACAAAATAAAGCCGCTGGTACAGCGGTGAATCTGGATTTTTCCAGGCAACTGATTAGCATGTTAGCAGTGCACCACCAAAGATGATCAAAGCGCTTTATAATGAGACGCAGACACCACACTGCCATCTCATTTTGACCCAAAGCTGTTCTTAAAATATATCTGTACTGGCGCAAAACTGCAAAACAAACTGGATTTTATTACATGAAGAAAATCTAGTACGGTCCCTTCAAAGGTGAATTATGTAACTTTTCTGGTGCAATGTCCTTCAAATGTGTTTCTCTGTGAAGATGTTATTACTTTTGGAATGTTTCACAGTATGGCATTAAACCTTTCTATCTTCATGGAGACCAAACCAGACCAGGTTACAGGTCAGATCTGTGGAGAGGTGACCCCGCTCACAATCAGAATGCCTGTTTTTCTAGGTATTTTTAAGGTATAAAACCACCTGTAATTAAATAAATATAATGAGCTATTTAATGTCATACTGTGGAGCATTCCAGGCAGAACAATGACATTTCCATAGAAACAAGCAGGTGACGGACCCCCAACCAAAAAATGTACATAGTGTACCTTTGAGTGAATTTCAAAGTGATTGTAAATAGGCTACATTTTAAATTTCAATATTGATCGAAAACAAGTCTGCTGACAACCGTGTTAGAAAACTGCATTGCCCAATTTGGAGCTGACATCACCGTAAATGTCACCACAACAAAGACTCGTGCAGCTCTCACAATTCGGATGGATAGCTGCGCATCAAACCAGTGAGTAGCAGATTTTTCTCATTTGAGCTAAAATGGCTGTGCAACACTGTCGAATACTATGTGCAAGCAGTAGACAGGGAGGACAAAGGGGTCTGTTTTCCCGGACCTCAGGGTTTTAAGGGCCCAGAATTGAGCCCTCTTCCTATTAATTTATATTAGAGCGAGGCCCATGTGAGGCTTCTTGCCCCAGGCCCCCACATTTCTGTCGACGGACCTGACTATGTGATTAACCAATTAAGAAAATACAACTGGAGAACAAAGTAAGTACAGAGGAGTAGGTGTGTACTATTTGGGCTTACTCAAAAATGCATGAATCCTGCTAAATAGGCCAACAACACTGAGAGGGTACATTTATTTATTTTACTTATTTATTTATTTGATAGCGACAATGCACATTAATGAACATAAGTATAAAACAAATGTAAATATGCCAAATTTTAGTTACAAAGCTAGTTTTCATCCGTAGTCCCTAGGCAGGCAAATACATAAAAATACAACATACAATACAAGCAGAACAAACAAAAGTCTAGTGGTCACATGACTGGTTGGTTTTCAGCCATAGTTTCAGTTGTGTTTTAAAACTGATCAGTGTAGGGCTCTCCTGTATGTGCAGAGGAAGACTGTTCCAGATGTTAGTGGCCCTCACAGAGAGAGTGTTCTGACCAAATGCGGTTCTTCTGTGGGGGACCCCACAGTCTGAGAAGGGGAATCAACTATAGCATGGTTTAAAGCTCTAAAAAGCTATGTTTGCTTAATAGAGCTGGTGGAGGGTACCACTACCTGCAGATCTGAATGGTAATGTAGAGTAGTGCTGTAACCTGCTTGTCTCCCTTATGATACTGTAGGTAGATTTAATAGGCTTCACAGCTTCACAGCAAGAAGGTTCCGGGTTCAATCCCCGGGTCGCCCAGGCCTTTCTGTGTGTGTTCTGTGTGGAGTTTGCATGCATGGTCTGGGTTCGATCCCCGGGTCACCTGGCCCTTTCTGTGTGGAGTTTGCATGTTCTCCCCGTGTCTGGGTGGGTTTCCTCCGGGCACTCCGGTTTCCCCCACCAACCCAAAACATGCACCATAGGTAAAATCCTCCAGCTTAGGTCCTGACCAAACCGAAGCAAGAAGATCATGGAGATGGTCCCCAGGCACAGTAATGTGTCGCCCACTGCTCCTAATATATATATGTATATAGGATGGGTTAAAATGCAGAGAAGAATTTCTCCAGTGTGAGATCAATAAAGTTCACTTCTTCTTCTTCTTCTTAATATATACTGTGGAACATTCCAGACAAAGCAACACCATCTCCATGAAGAAAAGCATTTGATGGATCCTCCACCAGAAAAGTTACACAAAGTCAAAAACTCACCTTTACCTTTTACCTGGGACAGATGAGTGAATCCTCTTTTCTTGTGGCTCTGTGCTGGGCTTGGCGTTAATGTGGGAGTGATGGAAGAGCTTGGTATGAGCGCCTGACACAGCTCATCTCTGGACCATGATGCATTGCTTCCCCGGGCCTCCCCGCTGCCCCATTACAGTCTGATTAATTGGCCCTGCTTAAGTCAATAAGTCATGCGTTAAAAAACAAAATGCCGCAGTGAGGGGAGAGTGGAAGAGAGGAAGCAGGAGCCAGTGAAGGACACCAGAGGAGAGTGAAAAGAGAGAGAAGAGAGGGAATGAAAACGTGTATTCTAAATGTTCAGTTTGAGATGCATCAGTCACTGGTTTTATTAATTAATGTCATGTAATTAAAGGGCTAAACCAGGGTTAAAGATGAAAATGTCCAACTATAATTCTTAGTGATGGAATTGTAACAAAGTAAATGTAGTAAAGTACTGTACTTAAGTATAAATTTTAAGTATCTGTATTTTACTTGAGTAGACTTTAAAGTGGATACTTCATAAAAATCATTTTTTTAAAAGTACAGATAACTGTTCTCAACTATAATGAAGTAAAAGTAAAAAGTTACACTTTAAAATGTACTTAGTAAGTAAAGTACAGATACCTAATATGTATGCTTAAAGGAGAATTAAAGTTTTTTACAATCTGAGCCTTATTTCGGTAATAAAACAAGTTGTTTTACTCACCCATAGCACTTTGGTGTCATATGGAGCACTTCCAGAGATGTTTTGGATTAGCGATAGCCTGTTAGCATGTAATATATGCCCCGAGCATGTAATATATCCCCCGAGTGGTCTAATGTCATGCGTAGAAGCTCGATGTCTTAGTCTACGCTTTCGTCTGTGTCAAAAGTGGCCTGTAATCTGAGATTTATCCATAGTTTCGAGTAGATGAGGACGCCAGTGCGCATGTGCGGAGTCACAGTTTATTTCGCTCTCAGCTCCCGGGACCCAAACATGAAACGCAAAGCTGTAAACTATGGATAAATCTCAGATTACAGGCCACTTTTGACTCAAACGAAAGTGTAGACTAAGATATCGAGCTTCTATGATTTGAAAAGTGCTAAAGTTTGTGTTATTTGGAGACCGCTCGGGGCATATATTAGCGCTACGGCTATCGCTAATCTAAAACATCTCTGGAAGTGCTCCATATGACACCAAAGTGCTATGGGTGAGTAAAACAACTTGTTTTATTACCGAAATAAGGCTCAGATTGTAAAAAAAACTTTAATTCTCCTTTAAGTAGAGTACTTTACTACTTTTACATTGTTACGTTCTACCACTGTTTAATACCATACTGTGGATCAGGCAAAGCAATGCACTTTCCATGGATCGTGGCAGAACCTCCACCTGAAAAGTTACTTAGTGCATTAGTGCATTGCTCTATCAACAGCAGTGTTGCCTCTCCACAGATCTTACTTATAACATGTCCTGGTGATGCCACCTATGTCTATTGTCATACTGTGGGACATGCAGTAATAACATCTTCAAGGAGTCAAGTGAGTGTATGTGTGAACTGTTTTAAAATTACGCGCTGTACCAGAATGCACTCGTGTTATTTTGTCTATGTACCACAGTGTTAATACTATCCATAATACTATCCACTAATACTATCCACTTAAATATTCTGTTTTTTTAATTAATGTCACATAATTGCTGCCAAAACCAAAATAAAAAATCATCAGCACTAAAACATTCAAATTGCCAATGGCTAAAAGTGTCTTGCCCAAGGGCATTACAGCAGTATGCCATGCTTGTATCAGACTCCCAACCAACATCACCTTAAATACCTTTGCCCGTTTTTGTCTGACTCTGTTGTGCAGAGTGACACGTAGCCCAGCCCGTATCCGCTTTTACCACCCACAATGCACCTCTCACCTGAGGGAGTCTGATCAGATCTGAACCAGCAGAGCCGATGAGGTGGGTTGTTTCTGTTGTGTCTGGGTCACAGGGAATCTAACCCTCTACTTCACCTCAATCACAAACACGGCATACCTCACAGCCGTATCTGAACTGAAGAACCCATATCTGCTGCTGTGGTGATGGGGCAAACACACACAATGGCTTTGACAAATAAGAAATTATGACTGGCGTGGGGCCTTTTGTGTTTTAGATCTTAAAATAAAGCTCAAGTATAGAAAACACACTTTATTTGCATCAGCTGTGATCCCCCTACTTGGATTTGGTGTTAGCGTGCCATCTTCTGGCAACAGTGGGAATGAACCATGAAAACAATATAAATTTAAATAAGCAACAAGACCGGCGTGCCAATATAAGCAAGCCTAGAACAAGTCAGACAGTGATGTAAGGATTTAAAAAGGAGGGATATTTTTACCTGTGACGTAACAATCCAGGGCAAATTAAAACAGAGTGAGTACAGCTGCATTCTTTAGTTTATTTCTTTCAGGTTCGCAAATGCCTATGGTTGGTTTTATGGGGGTTTGACAAAAATTGAGAACCTCCAAGAGTACATTTATAAACCATGTCAAATTACCCAAAGGATTTCAGAGTGATGAAGAATTCAGACCGTTATTGTAGCAATTAAAAACAAAATATATCAGTCAATCAATCAAACATAATTTATAAAGCGCTTTTCATACAAAAATGTAACACAAAGCGCCTTACAATGATTAAAGATTAGAAGATTAGAAGATTAAGATTGGCGGCATGGTGGCTGAGTGGCTAGCACTCATGCTTCACAGCAAGAAGGTTCCGAGTTTGATCCCCGGGTCGCCCAGGCCTTTCTGTGTGTGTTCTGTGTGGAGTTTGCATGCATGGTCTGGGTTTGATCCCCGGGTCGCCCGAACCTTTCTGTGTGGAGTTTGCATGTTCTCCCCGTGTCTGGGTGGGTTTCCTCCGGGCACTCTGGTTTCCCCCACCAACCCAAAACATGCTCCAGGTAAAATCCTCCAGCTGAGGTCCTGACCAAGCCGAAGCAAGAAGATCATGGAGATGGTCCCCGGGCGCAGTAATGTGCTGCCCACTGCTCCTAATAATAAGGATGGGTTAAATGCAGAGAAGAATTTCTCCAGTGTGAGAAAATCAATAAAGTCACTTCTTCTTCGTAACTTTTTATTGATCTCACACAGGAGAAACTGTTCTCTGCATTTGACCCGGGGACCATCTCCATGATCTTGTTGCTTAGGCTTGGTCAGGACCCAAGCTGGAGGATTTTACCTATGGTGCATGTTTTGGGTTATAAAAATCTGTCTATTTATCATGTTACATTCTCTTGATACAATGTATGACTTAATCCAGATTTCAATTTGCCCAGTTGACCACATTAACCACATTCACATCAGTCTGTCATAATTCTTTGCTCCATCTTTGCCCTCTGGCCTTGTAACAAACAGGCCAGTTTGTAACCTATAAGTAACACTCAGCACCTTCACCCTTCACTAAGACACTTTAAAACAGGGGTCTTCAACATACAAACATAGCTACTCTGTTATTGTACATTCAATATTAAACGAGACAGAAGCCACAGCGTACGGACAAAGAGTTTGATTTGGGACAATGAACAGAAGAAATTAGAAGAAATGATAAAATCCGGGCTGACGTGTTTGCAATTTGACAAGGAGCGAGAGACAAGGTAATGAAGAGAGAGAGACAAACATGATGAAGGAGCGAACAAACAGAACCCACTGAAAACTACTTTTTTTTTTTTTTTTAAAGTGTAATCAACCAAAAATTTTGCGATCCCTGTAGGACTGCTGAAGACCTCTGCTTTAAAACACAGCACATTTGATCACACATAGCACTTTAAACATATTTGCACATACTGTATTAAAAAGGACATTGCACATAATTGGTTTTAAAATTGTATTTATAGTCTTTCGTTTTACTGCTTTTAATCCTGGGGGCCCTGGAGGAAAAGGAGACAATATTAATTAACCAATTACCTTTTAAATTGAGTAGTGCAATAGATATGGTGCAATATGTCTGTTCAGAATGTTTTAAGAGTTGATGTGTGTCTTTGTGTGTTTTTGTGCTTTAATGAATGGTGTGGCTGTTTTCTTCTGTCCAGGTCCTACAACAGTCCCCCTGGAAATGAGCTCCTCCTTTTATGGTTCCAGGTTGGACCAAGTTTAATATATTAGGGTAGTGAGATAGTTGTTTTATTGGTTTATGGGTTTTAAAATTTACTTGGTGCATGGTTTTAAGGTTTTTATTTATATATTTGGGGTAGTTATTTGGTTTTGGTTTCATTCTGTGTTCTGCTGCTGGAGAGGAATCTGCTGCCTACCTCCATATTGCATATTGCACTTTTTGCACCTGCACTTTTTGTAAACTATTGAAAAACAAAGAGTAAAACTGTGGATGACCTCTTCACGCCTTTGTCTGTGTGTTTGACCTCTCTCACTGAACCCCAACCCGCTCACGGTCAACCTACGTCACAGGCCTCCACCACTCCTCTGTTCAAACACAGCTGCTGCCCTGGCCCCCATGTTAAATGCATATACCCCATTAGAATGACACTGTCCTTGCCCCCATCCTAACTGACTCATCTGATATGTAATGGGGCCTACATGCACACATACCGTTTTGACATATGCCACTCAGGCCTTTAGCTGCAGTAATCCTCCCTGCCACCGAGCTGTACACTAGAGTGAAATACCTAAACATCCTGTCCATCTCTTTTATCTGCAGCATAAAGCCACTCTGTCTCTGTCAACACAGCTCAAGTCGAAAACATTTAAATTCTTGAATATTCTTCTCATGAAGAAAGTGCAAAAATAATATATAGTAGATTTAAAGTATAAATAGCTTATGCATAAGAAAAAGATATATGTAGAATCCCTTAGTCATCCGGGTAGAATCCATGGAAAAAGGAGAAATTCAATTTGTCACCTGGACAAAAGTTTATTTGGTTGAATACGTTTCGCAGCTCATCCAAGCTGCTTCTTCAGTTCTGGTCAGACGCTGGTGGACACTGCCTATACTGTATCTGCCTAAAGGGAGGAGTTAACTACAATGAAATTACTCTGAGACTACCACACCTATTTGTTTACAGTTACTGTTAGTTAGGTGTGCCTATTAAATATGCAGTGGGAGTGGAGTGGGGGGTCTTGTTAGCAGAACTATTCAGGGCCATAATGGGTGTTTTCACACCTCTGGACCTGACCTGCTGCCCTATTGTTTTCTTTGTTTGTTTTGATTTAGGTTTGAGGATAGAGTTATAAATGGGAGACAAATGATGTCTGAGACCTCCATTTCTGTTCATGGAAGGATTCTCTTTCTTGCCAAAAATAGCCTCTTTAACTCCCCTCTCAAACCAGTTCTTTTCTCTGGCTAAGATCTGTACCTCACTGTCCTCAAAGGAGTGGCCCGTGGCTTTTAGGTGGAGATGTATAGCAGACTGAGGTCCACTGTGGCTCTCTCTCATCTGTGTTAATACATCCTCTTGTGAAGTGGTTGTTTTGTTTCTCCAATGTAACGCTCACTGCAGTCTTCACTACAGTGAATGGAGTAGACCACATTGCTTTGTTTGTGGTTCGGTGTTTTGCCCTTTGGGTGGACCAGTTTCTGTCTTAACGTGTTTGTGGGTTTGAAATAGACTGGGATTTAATGTTGTCTGAAAATCCTCTGTAGTTTTTCAGAAACACCCGCCAGGTAAGGAATAGTTACATCCTTTCTCCTGGGTTCTGATTCTCTGTTGTCTTGTTTCTTGGCTCTCTTAGTTTTATTGAAAGCCCATTTAGGATATCCACAAACATCACAGTTAAGATAACAACTACTAGCATGCTAAGCATCCTTTTCCAATTCTCTGACAGTAAATCCTTTATAAATATGCTTACAGTACACAGTGGATTTATTTTAACCTCAATAAAACAATATATCTGTTCTAGGGCAAGACAAATTTGCTCAAATACATAGGACAAAAATGGGTATAAGCCCTTTGAACAGAACTTTAAAAATATGGAGGAGCAAAATGGGCCTTTTAAACTACAGCTTTGTGTGTCTGTGTGCACTGTGTGACTTTAAGGGTATGTTTTCAATGAGGTAACAGCTTTCTAACATGGCTAAACGCTCACAACAATCAATTTTGTGTAATATAGACCCTTAAACCAGCCCTTAAATCACTGTCAGTAGATGCTCTGTGGTATCAGTACAGTGGAGAGCTCTGATTAGTCAGTGGATAAGCAGGGAATGACACAGGAGAATGGTGCAGGTGGGTTGGAACAGACTTGGGGGTTTGTTGTTGTTGTGGCGTCCTGGGGCAGACTGACAGACCTATTTTGACATGTGGCTCTTAACTCCCATAATGCACTAGTGTGACAGAGCTACAAAGCCAAACACTATGGCATGTGTCAATTTGTAAAAACAGCAGTCAAGCATCAACAAACAAAACTTTTATACAGGTTAGACAATGTTTGGAGTTGGAGTCGCTCATGAAACCAGCTGACTACTTTTGGATTTTCAAGTTGTACAGGTATATTTTAAAAACAGCTCTTAAAATACCTATGGTTGGGATGATTCTCAGTTTTGACTTAATTTGATGGGATTATACTGTAAATATAAATTAAAGTGTTATCCAAATCAAGAAACAATTTGTGAAGAAAAATATGTTAAATTACAGGATGAGAGTTCTATTTTAGAGAATCCATATTGATGACATCACGCTATAGGGAAAATTCTGTCCAAAAGTTTGGCGCAATTTACACACAAGGAATATTTTAGACATTGTTTCAACAAAATACAAGTGTTTTCTTAAATTTGTATTTATCAAATCATAATTTCTGTGTACACTAGAGGAGTTTTGGCCAAGTTTACAATATGGGTGCTAGGTCACAGTTATGGAATTCCATAGCATTATGTTATGATTTCCAACTAAGAAGTCAAATTTGAAACCAAAACATTTGCCAAACTGGGGAAAATTGTATATTTTTAGTAATATTTTAAATATAATGATCTTAATTAAATTTCAGTATAATGAATCCAGCTTGTCAAAGGCACTTTAAGGTCAAAATGGACCATTGTGTGACGTCTGTATGTAGTTAAAAAGCATTTTTATGTTATCATCCGAGAACCAGGAAATAGTGCTATTAGCATGCTAGATGTTGTTAGCATTTTTGTAATGTTAAAGTTGAAAAAGGTGCTTAACTCACTGCAGTGAATAATTAAGATGCTAGGAATGTGCTGAAAATATAGTGTCATAACAGATACCTTTTACCTTTAGTTCAGTAGAAATGAAAAACATAGTGGAGCACTTCCTGTATTCCTGACATTACAAGGTGGAACAGAGAGTTTTTAGTCTGAGAGAAGAACTCAGCTTAAATATGCAGGACTTATGTGTTATATGAATGAAACAAAACAACTCCACGTCTGTGTGTGATGAGGAAACATTAGAACACAGATAGAAAATAGTGTCATCTGGACCATTTATTTAGCAGATATAAAGCTTACTAAAATCAACTAAAATTCAAACCAGTCTGATAGTCTTGAAAAAATATTTTAACTCATATCTTTATCTCCAGTGACTCCACCCACGTGTCCACAATATTGTTTTGAAACATGTCCAGCAGCAATTCTGAAGCCTAGCGGGACAAGTGACAGTCCGACGGACGTGTTGCGTCTGATACTTTTATCATTTCAGTCTGACTTGCATCCGCAACAAACAAAACACACTACCTAGCTCTGTACTCAACATTGGCTCATCCCACTATTTTGTCCTAGCAGCCAGCCTCAGTGCCAACTGTAACCACCATGTCCTTAAGTTTGACAGGTTTATTGTGCACTCTGAGCTCTTGGGCAGATTCCTGGCACGTGTGAATGGACTGGCAGGTGATTTGGCAGGGTGTGAGAGAGGGAGTAATGATGGATTTACAGGCAGGGACGTCAAACATGAGCGCTGGCTAAATAAAGCCAGCGCTGTGCTCTGTAAACTCCGGCTCAAGTTAGTGTGCGGGCGCTGACAGGTGGGTGGGGCCAGGTGACGAGTGACAGGTGTGCAGATATAAAAGACAGGAGAAAATGAGGGTTCAAGGGCGGAGTGGTTGGATTAATGAAAGAGTTTGTTTTGTTTTGTTCTAATTTTAGTGCGTGGATTTGTACTTAAGAGGCTTGGCAGTCTTCTTAAAGTAGGACAGCAGGTCCATTTTCACAGTGTAGCCACAGCTGCCCTGGGACGAACAGGAACAAAGCAGTCAGAGTGAGGGACAGGAGGACACTGGACAAACTGCTCTCCATTATGGATACTTCTGGACAGATAATACTCCCTACAACTCACCCTTGTCACAGTTAAGCCTATGTCCTGTCAATCACTATTTCATCAGTTCACATATATGTGTTGAGTGTATATATACACTCAACAAAAATATAAATACAACACTTTTGTTTTTGCTCCCATTTTTCCTGAGATGGACCCAAAGATCCAAAATTCACTCCAGATACACAACACTACCATTTCTCTCAAACATTGTTCACAAATCTGTCCAAATGTGTGACAGCGAGCACCTCTGCCCCGCCGAGACAATCCACCCCACCTCACAGGTGCGCCACATCAAGATGCCGATCCGACATCATGACCAGTGCACAGGTGCGCCCCAGACTGCCCACAATAAAAGGCCACCCCGAAATGTGCATGTTTTTTTGCTTTATTGGGGGTCTGGGGACTCAGAACCAGTCAGTATCTGGTGTGACCACCATTTGCCTCATGCAGTGCAACACATCTTCGCATAGAGTTTATCAGATTGTCAATTGTGGCCTGTGGAATGTTGGTCCACTCCTCTTTTTTGTGAACAATGTTTGAGAGAAATGGTAGTGTTGTGTATCTGGAGTGAATTTTGGATCTTTGGGTCCATCTCAGGAAAAATGGGAGCAAAAACAAAAGTGTTGCGTTTATATTTTTGTTGAGTATATATATATATATATATAGGTAACTCTACATGCTTTTTTGCTACTTATTTTGAATATTACCATTTAGATTTAGATTTTTTATGATATAGTGATGGGTGACCTACTCCATCCATTTTCTTCCACTTATCCAGGTTCAGGTCACGGGGGCAACAGCCTAAACAGATCTGCCGCCCAGATCTCACTGCACCGGCCCCTATGGATCCTCCTGCAGGTGGTGGGTCCACGGGAGGATGGCCCCACGTCGCTCCTTCCGGCTGGCTGGCCGGGCCTCGTGGGGGAAGGCCCGGCCACCAGACGCACATCGTCGAGCAGCCACCCAGGCTTGGCTCCAGGGTGGGGCCCTGGTGATGCCAATCCGGGCGACGTATCTGGCCTTACTGTGTTTCTCATCATAGGGGCTTCTGAACCGCTCTTAGTCTGACCCGTCTCCCTGGACCTGTTTGCATTGGGTGACCCTCCCAGGGGCATGAAGCCTTGTGTTTCAGAACATTTGATTCCACAGAAGTCAAGGGGTGCACAGTGGTTGAGGAGCTAGCAATCACGCCTCACAACAATTCTTGGTCGCTCCGGTTCCCCACATCAATAGACACATTTCCATATGGGGACAATAAAGTATACAAGTTTAACTCAGTAAGAAGTTTGCATGTTCTCCCTTGTCTGGATTTGCTGATCTGGTTATTAAGGTAAAATTGTAGGTGTTTATAAAGCTAGGTTGTGAATGTGGTTGGTAGTTGAATCACAGTTCTGACTTGTTTTGTCTTTGCAACACACCTAACCCACCTTGCTTGCCCTTATAATTGAGCAGGGTTGGGAGGGTTACTTTAGAAATGTAATCCGGTACAGTTACTAGTTACTCCTTAAAATATGTATTCAGTAACGTAATCCCGGTACTATAATATTAAAGTAATGTAACTTGATTACTTTCAGTTACTTTTGGATTACTTTAACACCAAATATCCTATAACAACAAGAAAACAAGAAAATTACAATACAATTAAAAGTTTTTAGGAGGACAAGTACAGTTCTATGTGTAGTTTTAACAACTGTTATCACTATAAGCCAAGTCACTAGTAAACAAGGTCACTCACTAAACCAAACACCTAAACACCTATGACTTCAACGAAATTATATTTTCAGTCAAGTTTTAGTTTTACAGTCATCTTGCCCGATCTCCGCAGCTGGACAGGATGTTCGTCCAGCTTGCGTGCTGGCCTACATCTAACGACAGCTTTGCTCAGAATTGTCTAAAGGGTCTTCATGGATCAGTTAACATGACTATGTTGCCTAGATAATGTTTAAATATTGTAATATCGTTCTACAAATGCACAAAATGTACTTGTGACCGCAAACGTTAGCTAGCTTGCCAATAGTTTGCTAGTCGATAGCTAACTCGAAACTGGCTCCTACCCAGTAGTCGAGTTGTAAAATGAAACCAGGGGGGATGGTGAAATTTTTCACCAACGGGAAGGAGGCATTAAGCTAAGCCCTCCCCCATCACTGACATCACTGTGGTGTTTCAGGGCAGGGCAGAATTAGAAGGTACTTTGTTAAAATGGAAATGCTTTTATAACAAAAAGTCCATATAATCATTCAATAATTCAATAATACACAGGATATATGTTATCACACACACACACACACACACCTTAGTCCTGGTTTAGTCCTGGTTTAGTCTTGGTTTAGTCCTGGTTAAGCCTGTTTTAGTCCTGGCTTAGTCTTGGTTTGGACCTGGTTTAGTTTTGGTTTAGTCCCGGTTTAGTCCTGGTTTAGTCCTGGTTTAGACCCGGTTTAGATCTGGTTTAGTCTTGGCTTAGTCCTGGTTTGGACCTGGTTTAGTCCTGGTTTAGACCTGGTTTAGTCTTGGTTTAGTCCTGGTTTAAACCTGGTTTAGTCTTGGTTTAGTCCTGGTTTAGATCTGGTTTAGTCTTGGTTTAGTCCTGGTTTAAACCTGGTTTAGTCTTGGTTTAGTCCTGGTTTAGATCTGGTTTAGTCTTGGTTTAGTCCTGGTTTAGTGCCGAAATAGATGCAGAAATAATCTGATAATATGACTCACCCATAAGAATGCGGTCAGCTCCATTCTAACAGTTTGTCGTGTTGTATTTAATAATCCGGAGCTCCGGAGAAAAGGACATAATCCCGAACGTATCCCGTGTCCCGAGGCGAGAGTTCCTTCTTACGTAGCATTAACGTAGGAAGTTAAGGATGCTTCTTCTCTTGGAAATGCCGCGTAAATATCAGGCTCACAGCTGATCGGCGAACAGGCGCAAACACAACAGCGGCAATCGTCATGATTGGCGGGAGCGCGTGCGAGCCGCTGCAAGTGTATTCCACAGCGCGTGGGTTTGTTTCACAGAGCGCGCGTGGCGCACGAGTCTGTACGTTATGTTTTCCCTAGATATGACCTCCGGCTTTAAATGAAAAAATGAAATAACATAAAATGCTTTCAAATTGTAATCCTGCTAAGTAATCCCCATTTTCACTAAATGTACCTGTAATCTGATTACGTCTTTTTTTTTTGTAACTGTAGGGGAATACAGTTACCTTTTTTTTGTATCCTTTTACTTAACGCCGTTCCATGTAATCCGTTACTCCCCAAGCCTGTAATTGAGCTACAATAATAACAATACTGGATATTGCACTAGGTAAGCTACTATTGTACCCACAGCTGTTCTGTCTCTGACAGCACCAATCACTCGCTCACACTCCACATTCATTCACACAAGTCAAGTTGGGTGAAGCGTCTTGCCTAAGGACACAACCACAGTTTCCACTATAGACTAGAGCCACTGCTGCCCCACTGTGGCGCCTGGTATTCTGAGCCGTCTCCCATCCAAGTACTAACCAGGCCCAACCCTGCTCGGCCCCTGTGATCAGACAAGAACAGGATCAAGGCGTTTTGACTTTGACAAGGATGTTCATTTATGTAACCTACTGTATGTCACTAAATCATGTGACTAAATCATTCTCAACTTGTCAAACCCTTAAACTCTTAAAATGACATCACAATATACAAAATACACAGTTCACACAAGGTAAAACTCAGTGATGGAAGCAGGGACCTGCACAGGAATTTTGAGGGGCAGTTGCTCTGACCTGAATAAAGGGCAAACCAAAGGGGGGGGGGGTGATCACAGGCTATATGAAGTGTCTGGAGGAGGCTTGTGGCTCTCATCATCTTAAATGTAATGTAATTATGAGAAAATGCCAGTAGTAGGCTAAAATATGAGTCTGATTAATGAATCCATTAGCCTACACAGTATCATCTCATCTTTATCACAATGCAACGTCTCTGTTTCACCTGCTGGTTGGCTTTTTCTTAGCCAACCCTGCAGTGATGTGCTCCCCTTTGCTGCCTCCCTGAGGGTTTTCTCTCTCTCCTGCAACCGCCTCTTTTCCGTGGGCATCACTTAACATAACACACATTACCCAAAATAGTGATAAGGTTTAGTCATTTAACCATTTTGAATGACAGAATTCATGTGATGCATTACTTCCATCATTCATTCTGCTTGCTAAAACAAAAAGTTAGAAACTGCAGACATGTAGCTTAGTTTGCCTACCACAATATTAGCAGTCTATTTAAATAATGGGTTGCTTGTCTGCAGGCTAGCTAGCTGTCTGATTATTTAGGCAAAATGTGGCAAACTGAACATGTATTTATGAACATTTTTATTCAATTCATAAACCTTCATGGTGATCATTTGTTTTACATCTCAATCTCACCTTTTTACGACAACGTCGTAGCGGCACGGTGGATGAGTGGCTAGCACTCACACCTCACAGCAAGAAGGTTCCGGGTTCGATCCCCGTGTGTGGAGTTTGCATGTTCTCCCCCGTGTCTGGGTGGGTTTCCTCCGGGAATTCCGCTTTCCCCCACCAACCCAAAACCATAACCAATCCTGCCCTACGCCACATTTCCTGTGCCCTCCCGTCGGACGGGGATTCGGCGCTGGGCTCTTCCCTCTTTACTTGCCGCTACTGAGGGAATTGTGGTAAGTTTTTTTTCCTCCGCTTAGTAATATGAGGTCTGATAGTCCCTGGACGTGGCTCACGGTGCTCCGGTGTCCGTGAATGAGGCAGCTTTTATTCTAGGAAAAATGTTTTGAGTGGCGATTGTTTGTTTTCATTTTCAAACCTAGGCCTAGGCCTACATGAAATTCTGTATCCATTGAACAATTTTTTTGTTCTTTTGTTTTTTTTTCCCCCCGACTCGAAAGGGCAACGTCAGTCCAGGAGAGCACAGGGGCAGTTGCCCGGGCAACCTGAGCAACCCCCCTGTGCACGTCCCTGGATGGAAGTACAGATACCGGAGCAAAAACAAAACACTCAACTAAAAGTACCACATGAAAAAATAAACTTAAGCAAAAGTATTAAAATACTGTAGTGTAAAAAAGTAAGGTCTTATAAGGCTTCAAATGTATTTATTTATGCTGAATTTTGTTCAATTTTGTATATTTTTGTTTGCCATGACCTTGATAAAAATAAACCCTTCAGGATTTTCAGCAGGTCTCACACAATAATGAAAAATAAAATGAAAAATGAGAAAGGTGCAATGTTATTTTTCTGGTGGAGGGTCTGCTACCTGCTTGTCTCCATGGAGATGTTAATGTAACGTTTTTATTTACCTTAAAACTTGCATTCCTACTGTGTTTGGGCTCGCCTTTCTACAGGTCTGACATGTAACTTGGCTCTGTAGTGTCACCTGCTGTCTCCGTAGAGGTAAGGAAGTGTAATGCCGAACTGCGAAACACTCCAGGTGACGTGAAGTAAAAGTAAAAAATATCTACAGTACTTTACTACTTTTACTTCTTTCCACTTTTCTTTTTACTGTATCTAAGACAACGCAACCTTTTGCCTGCTGTCTGTGTGTCTCCCCTCTCCGTCTCACTCCTTCACTCATCACCAGCACTGACACTGAAAGAGGATCAACGTCAGACTGTCAAAAAAAAAAGAAACTACTCTAACTCGTCCCAAAGCCAGCGTACACTGAGATCTGTGTATCTTTACTGCCAAAACCCAGCGTTTGAAACCATGTGTTTATGTACTTTGTCAATCAGAAAAATGAGATGTATAAATCCAAAATGTCAGCAATAAAAGTGATTTTTGACAGCACAGTGAAAAATGTCCCAATATTTTTTCCTGTTTTTGGGGCTTGGCTTTTCTCTGCCTGAGTTTTGTGGTCGTGGCGTGCCGCGCTGACAGCATGATGGCAGACAGAGTATAGTGCAAATAGGAACAAAATGGTCATAGATGGAACAGTTATTAGAGGGTATAGTTAGCCATAGCATTATGACAAGCTAATGATATTACCTTAAATGTCTTTTCAATGAACTTTCTAGAGCTAACAGTTTTTATTAGCCTACACGGTTTAAAGGACTCTTGAGAGCTTTTAGCCATGTTATAGTGTTTTGTTTCATTCACACATGTTTGAGTAATCCTGGTTGATTAGTCTGCCTACATCTTCAAAGCTCAAAATGCTCTGTTCCACTTTGTGATGTCATGAAGAGGTAGTTTTCAAGTTAACAACTACCTTTTACCTTTAGTTCAATGAAGATTGGCATTTCCAGGGCTGAAAATATCCATATGATTCTAGTGAAGGTGCATGGCATTTAAAAACACAGTGGAGCACTTCCTGTGTTACCGCATGACATCACAAGGTGGAACAGAGCATTTTCTGCTTGAAAGAAGAACTCGGCCTAAATATGCAGGGTTTGTGTGTTAAACATGTGACTGAGACGAAACACAACTCCAGGTCTGGTTGTGATGAGGAAACGCATTATAGATCAGAAAATAGCATAATAAGGGGCCTTTAAGTACAAATTACTACTACAAATTCCTGGTACACTGCAAAAAGACTAGTAAGTAGATAAAAATAAATCTGAAAATAAGATGAATAACCTGATATAAGTTTTAAATCTTAGCCAGATGAGAGAAATTTGCAGTGTAACTTTCTAGAAGTGGCACGTCATGTCATGTCATGTCACGTGTTTGATCCCATGGTAATAGAAAGTTAAAACATACTTTGGAATATTCTCAGTGGAGATAGATACACTTTATGCCATACCGTGGAAGATTATAGCCAAAAGAACAACATTTCCATGGAAACAAGGAGGAGGAGGCTCTATTCCAGGTCAAGTAAGAGTCAGGTTTGCGGATATATCAGCCCACTCACAGTAAGAACTCTTGTTTTTCTGTGTTTTTCAGTGCAAAAAAAAACAAAAAACAAAATGAAAAAAAAAAATTAAATAAAAACTTACATCTTGTGGCTTTAACAATTCAAACCAAATAATAACTGTATTTTGAAAGGGGAAAAGTGTTCAAAATGTCACCTAGAAAGAGCTGCAAGTGTATTGACCTTTAGTCAATAATGAGTTATTTCAAGTTATTTTACACATATCCAAGGTACTGTCTATGGCTACTACTGAACAAAAAATAAATGTGACTTTGTGCTTTAGAGCCACAATTAAGAATGAACTCAAATTAGAAACTAGACCAACCTGCTTAGTCTTAAAGGCCAAGGTGCCACTGGCTTTTTAATATTTTGGTTTTGACAAGAAAAGATGAGACTGAAGTGTCAAATATTGAATCGAACTCTAACAGGAGTACATAAATGTTTCATATGCGTTTCAAACGTGGCTCCGGGGCCCTGTCAGCCTGAGTGATGGAAGCTGTGACATTCAGCAGACAGATCACTGCGCTCCAGGGCAGGGGGCAAATGTGGACCAAGATTGCCATCTAGTGGACCAAGTGAAGAAACACAGAATATAATAACTCGAAAAGTTTGTTTTTTGCCCTACTGGTACACCGCCTGGCTTGCATTTAATCCTACCTATGGGAGTCTAGGTCTAGCTATCTGTGGACAGGTGCTGTATGCCACCTGTGCTTCAGATAACAATTAAAAGTATTACAATCACAGCTGAACATGGGTTGCCAGGGCCTACACATAGAAGGAAACACATACATGCTGTTCTCAGTATACAATGTGTGCAGAATTATTAGGCAAGTTGTATTTTTGAGGATTAATTTTATTATTGAACAACTACTATATTCTCAATCAACCCAAAAGACTCATAAATAGCAAAGTTAAATACTTTTGGAAGTTGGAGTGGGGCTTTTTTAGTGTTGGCTATCGTAGGAGGATATCTGTGTGCAAATTGGTGTGCAGAATTATTAGGCAAATTAATAAAAAAAAACAAATATATACCCATTTCACTTATTTATTTTTGCCAGGCAAACCAATATAACAACTCAAAATTTACAAATAAACATTTCTGACATTCAAACACAAAACAAATCAGTGACCAATATAGCCACTTTTCTTTACAAGGACACTCAAAAGCCTTCCATACATGGATTCTGTCAGCTTCTTGATCTGTTCACCATCAACATTGCGTGCAGCAGCAACCACAGCCTCCCAGACACTGTTCAGAGAGATGTACCGTTTTCCCTCCTTGTAGATCTCACGTTTCATGAGGGACCACAAGTTCTCTGTGGGCTTCAGATCAGGTGAACTAGGGGGCCATGTCA
Organism: Paratrypauchen microcephalus; assembly: GCA_036785185.1. NCBI lineage: Eukaryota > Metazoa > Chordata > Actinopteri > Gobiiformes > Gobiidae > Paratrypauchen > Paratrypauchen microcephalus. The sequence continues at coordinate 3,769,123 of JAVJIX010000090.1, read as the reverse complement.
TTATTTTTTCATCTTTTAGACCTTTATGGCCAGCCACGCTGTGGAGTATGTGGAGGCATGTGATAGAGCATTGCCTTGCATGAAAATCATGTTTTTCTTGAAAGATGCTGACTTCTTGTACCACTACTTGAAGGTATCTTCCAGGAACTGGCAGTAGGACTGGGAGTTGAGTTTGACTCCATCCTCAACCTGAAAAGGTCCCACAAGCTCATCTTTGATGATACCAGCCCATACCAGTACCCCACCTCCACCTTGCTGGCGTCTGAGTCGGAGTGGAGCTTTCTGCCCTTTACTGATCCAGCCACAGGCCCATCCATTTGGCCCATCAAGACTCACTCTCATTTCATCGGACCATAAAACCTTAGAAAAATCTGTCTTGAGATATTTCTTGGCCCAGTCTTGTGTCTCTTGTTCAGTGGTGGTTGTTTTTCAGCCTTCCTTACCTTGGCCATGTCCCTGAGTATTGCACACCTTGTGCTTTTTGACACTCCAGTAACGTTGGAGCTCTGAAATATGGCAGAACTGGTGGCAAATGACATCTTGGCAGCTTCATGCTTGATTTTCCTCAATTCTTGGGAAGTTACTTTGCGCCTTCTGTTTCCAACGCACTTCTTGTGACCCTGTTGGCTATTTGCCATGAAACGCTTGATTGTTCTGTGATCCTGCTTCAAAAGCTTGGCAATTTCAAGGCTGGTGCATCCCTCTACAAGACATCTCACAATTTTAGACTTTTCAGAGTCTGTCAAATCTCTCTTCCAAAGGAAAGGAAGTTGCCTAATAATTCTGCACACCTGATATAGGGTGTTGATGTCATTAGACCACACCCCTTCTCATTACACAGATGCACATAAGCTGATATAGTTAATTGGTAGTAGGCTTTCAAGCCTATACAGCTTGGAGTAGGACAACATGCATAAAAAGGATGATGTGGTCAAAATACATATTTGCCTAATAATTCTGCACACAGTGTATGGACAGTCCTCGTGTCAAAGCCCAGAACCTCCAGAATTCTCTCCCTGAGCGGCAGAGGCTGCACTAGCACTGATTCATGGTTGGCTGTAGGGACTGGGGTTTAGGTAGTGACTGGTGAGATCAGAGAGAGACATTTCAGGTTTAAAGCAACTGGATTTCAGCACTTAAACTGGACACCCAAATGAGACACTCATGTAGGCTTTTTCTGCTTTCTCTTGTCTTGGGAACCATAGACTGTGCTAAACACCAGATTATAACAATTTGGTCACCATGTCCAATGTTTGTGTAATTAAGAATACATCAACATTACAATTGTTATTGGTAAAAGCAATGATTAATTTGAACATGGAGACACAGATAGAGCAAGTAAATGGAATTTAAAATCAAAATCTTACAGTGCCTTTAAAGGTGCACTACGTATATTTCTCTTTTTGTCTCTGTGGAGCTGTTAGCCAGTACAGGATTAAACATACAGGTGTTGCATAGCTAAATCAATACCTTAAAAGATGCCAGCCTCCACAAAGATAAGTGTATTGCCATACTGCAGAACATTCAAAAGCTCTGAAATATCAACTTGTATTACATTTTGTATTGAAAAAGACGGTAGAGATGGGAAGACCTCTTTCTCATTTAGTCCTGTCTATTTCCTAATATTTAAAGGTAAATGGTCACATTTATATACAGCACTTTTCCACTTTCACTCAAAGCTCTTTACATCAAGGAACCACTCACTCATTTACATATCAGTGTCTACAGGGGACGAGGCGAGTTAAATGTCTTGCCCAAGGACACATCATCATTCATCTGTGGAAGCTGGAATCACACCACCAACCTGTGGGTCAGAGGACAAGCACTCTACCAACTGAGTTACATTTCTTTACAAAAGAACATTTTTATGTGGAAACTATCATTAGGTTTGGTCCTCGACCTGCTAATACTAATTTTGGAGCACCAAAGAAAATTCTTTGGGCAATATGCACTGGATGCCACTGTCAGTGTCATCTGGGGATCATTATGTCGCCATTTCATCTTTTTTGTGGGCTCATTAAATTAAACACAAAATAATGGAAGAACAAAGTCTGAGCTTATGTCATCATATTTCAAATTAAAAATAACAAAACATTGTAAAATGTGAAAAGGTTTAAAACACAAATTCTCAGGTGTTGGTGTGTAGTTAATAAAATCTCTTCCTGTGACTTTACTGTAAATGATGCAGATAATGGCACGATATGAATAATAAACCTGTCCAACTTGTCTGAAGGGCAGGGCTTCAGACGCACTCAAGCACTGAGGAAAAAAAACAGGCTCCAGACACATGGAAACAAAAAACATTAAAGGTTGAATTAACAGGCCAACCAGTGGGTTTTGTACATTGTACCAATTAGAATGAACACAGAGTTGAGACTACTATGATTTCTCTCCGTGTTTCTCTCCCTGAAGCAGTGTTTTCCCTTTATCAAGTGATGTCCACATTGCAACAAGTAACATTCAAGTACATTTTACCATAACGAATGATTTAATAAGGACAACAATGGATCCAATGATGTGCATTAGCATTTTAATTGGACAAAGCAAGAAAACATTGATTACAGTAGCAGAGTCATCAGTTTCAGGGCTAACACCTTTTTTCTAAACAAAAGGGTCTGAAAATGGTTTGTAGGCACTGCCTAATTTAAAAAGTATCTTGTCAGCTAAAAGAAACCAGCTCTATAAGGCAACAGTTACATTGTAGGCCTCCCATTTCTCCATCAAAAAGAGTGTAAAGTTTGAATCATTCAGATTTCTGATATAAAATACTGGCGGTTCAATAGATATTTAAAAAACATCACAAGTGTCCATCAGGTCGGCCCTTTCACGTGTGAATTATCCCTGCATGGAAGAATCGAGCTGTACTTCGCCAGAGTCACAGAAAACGCTCCTCTGCTCTGTACATGTCACGTTAACTGTAGAGTTCCAAACAGAAGAGCAAGCACCCACAGTCAACAGTAGCATTTACATACATGGTTCAAAGGATGGATATTTACAGGTGGCAAAGGTTTGAGGCTGTTCAGAAGATATGGTGAACAGGAATGCAACAGGAAAACACTTGGTTTTCAAATGTGTCCATTTACAAGAGAAAAACTGTGCAATATTTATCTGCCCTTACAGAGAAACAGCAGTGGCAACAATCCCTGCAATTGGTGTGAGAAATGAGTACAAATTAAGGATTTTCATTCCTCCATCATAACTAATATTGGTAACTCAGAATGACTCAAAACTTACAGTCCGTTAAAAATAAATTCTCGGTGTTCGAGTCAAAAAGAATGTGTGGAAGCAATTTTTTTTTTTGTAAAACCAGAGAAAAAAAAATCCATAACATTTGTCCTTTACAGATAATTTACAGTTAACTTAAAAATGGTAGAAGCCCTGTTTTTTGGGGGGTGGGGCTAAAAGTCTTGCCTATACCACATAGGTGTGTCAATACCTGTATGGGTTCAAATTCAAGTTCCTCAAAACTGCCCCATCATGAAAAGAAAACATTTACAAAATCTTACAGATGTCCAGATGGGATCCCAGAAAAGTCCTGCCAAAGAAAGTTGGGTGGTGCCATTAAACACCCCTGCGGAACACCTCCTTAGTAACAAAGCCAGTTTTCGGCTTGTTGTAGGTTGCCAAAATTCTCCCTGCCTTCCTTTCCTGTTTATCAGTGAGTGGGGTATCCGGCTGCTCCCATGCCTGGCTGGTTGGCTATCATAGTCCCATTGAGAGGTGTCTCCAGTACCCCACCGTTACTGATGGCGCTCACGTTTGTCCACCCAGCATTGGCCGGTATTTGGCTGCAAAAGTACAGAAAGACACACAGACAGAACAAAAGCCAGCAGGTTAGAAAAGACAAGGCGAAAGTAGTGAGGCTTTAAGGTGCAGCTACTTGGGTGGGTATAGCTTATAGCCTATGTAGTTAAGTGGGAACAAGCAAAATAAAAGTAGTGAGAGGAAGGGAGGTAAGGTAACATCAAGCAAGTACAGGTGCACAATATAACAGACATGCATGTTTGGGATACAGTCTAGTAGTAGACTTTATTTTATATAGATTAATTTGTATACAATTGGAAATTTGAATGGGCAATTACTTAATGCTTGGGAGAGACACAACTGCTCTAAAAATAATTTAAAAAAAAATGATAAAGCTATGATGCAAGTTACATCACATATGGGAATTCATAAAGGTATGTTTCAATGCCCTTTCAAACCATTTCTAACAATGTTTCGTCGAGATTATGCACACAACAGATTTGAGCAATTATTAGTTTTAAAGCAATTGTTAGTAAATCACCTTCATGACTAATTATGAGTTTGGTCATGCAATGTGGACAGGCTATATTGTGCTGCCTTACTTTGAAGGGGCTAAAGTAAATTACATGATAATGTGAGTGGACAAGCAGACAAAGCGCTTAGGTGAGCCAAGCTAAATATTGGAGATCCACCCCTCCCTCCTGTCACCCTCACGACAAGGAACAAGTAAAGCTATTATATACAAAGTAGTATCTGGAACTCATCAGTGCATCAAAACTATCCTGTACTTGTCTTCAGCTTGAAATTTTGTAGTTAAATTTACAAAATTTGCTTGTGGTGTTTTGGCATTTTGTTCCAACCATTTTAATGATCCTTCACACAGCATATCTACTCAACGCAAAATGTAAAAGACCTTGACATAACAAATATTCACCCTTTAAAAACAGGGTATGAAACTTGACTTTGCGTTCAACTCAAATGGGACAGATAAACAATACTGATGCTCAAATGTTCATTTTGTTCAGTCAATTTGGTCAGCTCAGCTTTAGGACATGTCTCCAGCATGCTGTAGTTCAAATGGATTTCTTATTGAGTCAAGTAAACCCAAATTTTTCATTAAAATTAAATCATTCAAAATTAAAGTAGTCTTGGTCAAGACTGGCCTTTAGACATGCCTCACATCCACTCACAGCTCAAAGAAGATGTAGAAAAACAACAGATATCCAATAGTTGTAGTGGTATAAATGTTGACTACACTTCAATCTTAAAAGCAAAAAGGCCAGACTTGCAAAACTTATGGTAACACATTAGATAACAGCCAAATTAAGGCTAGCTCTCTCTAGAATTACATTTATTGACATTTTTTCTCTTTCTTCTGTGAGCAGTGAGCCATCAAACCCGTCCCCTCCACCTCAGGCAGTAGTAAGACGGTATAAAAATCCTTTCAACCCCCAGGTTAAAAAAAAAAAAAAAAAAAAAAAAAAAAGATAGTTGCCATTATGGATCCTTTTGATTGTAATGGCTAAAGCTTGTTCATGGGGGGCAGATAAACGTTCTTGTCACAGATGAGCTTGTGTTGGAGGATGAGGTGGTTTTGGTTCAGCTGACAGGGCACACAGTCTTGGATGGACTCTTGAAGGATGATGGTGAATGGCAGCCCTGTTTGGTTGTTACTTACTTATAGCCCTGCTGGTTCCAGCCCTGGCTGTACATGTTGTAGGTGGGGACCTGCTGCCACCCGTTGGGGACGTACTGACTGATCTGAGGCCCGTTTCCGTACCATTGTCCCCACTGGCCATAGGGCTGGGCCGCCGCATAGCCCACCTTGTTTTGCTGCAAGACACAATCCAGCAGAAGTAAATATACTGTATTAACTTTTTTTTTTTTTTTTTTTTTAATTTTCAACCACCATCTACGTAATTTTGTGAGGAGAAAAAAATGCACAATATGCTGAAGTGATACTACAGTTACTGCTGTCTGTACCTGTGGCATAGGCATCTGCTGCATGGAGTTCATCATGTCTGGGGTCTCTTTTCCCCAGTAACACTTGACTGTGTGGCCCTCTATAGATGAGCCGTTCACCGCCACAATGGCATGGGCTGCTGACTCATGGGAGTTAAACCTGGACAAAAAGGTACAGGAAAATGGCAAAAGGTTTGAAAAGTGTAACTGTAATGCAAATACAATGGTATCTACTCACTGCTACAAAGCAAATGATAAAACCCATTTAACACTCAAAGGTTTTTTTTTTTTTTTAAGAAAATAATATTTCTCAATACCTGACAAATGAATAGCCTTTGTCTGGGAACACTCGAATTTCCATGATTTGTCCAAAGGTGGAAAAGGTTTGTCTCATCAGTTGATCTAAATAGTGAATACAATAGTGACTTTTGAATGTTAGTTAATATAAGACCAAAAACTTTAGAATATGAAATTCAAAGTACACTTCAAGCAATTGTATTTAACACTTCAGTGTTACAAACCTGTAAGTCCTGAGCTGACGCCGCCACAGTATACGGTGCAGTTACTGGGGCTGGACTGGCACATAACCTCGTCAAAGTTTAGGTGTTTTGTGTTATCTGAACATAAAAAGTGCATTTAAACAAAAGACAGAATTTAATACACATCGAGTTGAAATATCTAACAGGTTGCAATAATCAATAATTGTCTAACAACTCACTCTCGTGGCTGCTTTTGGGGGCAGGGGGCTTCCTTGTAGCCCAGTTAGTCCGGATTGGTCTGCCTCCTAACCACTGCCCATTCATGTGCTGGATGGCATTCTCAGCATCCTAAAAGAGAAAAATTCACTGATGTGATCCAGTTCTTACACCGAATCATCACAGCTTTGATTTCACCATATTTACCCATTTGTTGAAGAATGACACAAAGCCATACCCTTTGGATTTCCCTGTAGCCATGTCTTTGACAACACGAGCATCTCTGAAAAGGAGAAAAGGCAGAGAAATGGTAAGTTGTTGGTTATAGTGCATTTGCCAATATCACAATGGTTTTTCACTTTACAGGTGATTTGATTGTGTACTTACGATATCCTGCCAAAGGGCGCAAAGGCAGCTTTGACATCTTCTGTTGTTATTTCTGGGCTCAGATCTCCAACAAAGACATGGAAGTGATCTACAGCACAAAACAAATGAAAATTATAATCAACCACTAATTCACATGACAAGGTAGACATTTAGTGAGGATCTTTATATACTCACTACTTGTGTCTTTTTTCTGGGTTGTTGGAGTCGTTGCCCAGTTAACTTTAACCTCCTGAAAACAAAACAAACAAAACAAAAACAGACGGGGTCCATTATTAACTGCAAACACTGAATTTAAACTATATGAGCTGCAGTTGGGGCTTTATTGTTTTACTACACAAATGAATGATGTTAATAATTATGTCTTACTTCACTGAGACATTTTTTTTTTCTAAAAGTTAAAATTTAAGGACGTAGTCTATTTGCAGCTCTTCCCGTACCCTGAACCCACCCGTCCCCACTCACCCTTTAGATACGATAGCTTACCTTACCCAAAATTTTCCTTCCATTCATTGCTGCTAAAGCTGCAGCAGCATGTCTGTTTTCATAGAACTCCACAAAGCAGTAAGGGTCATTCCCCGTGGGCTGGAAATGCAGTCATACAGTAAAACTTTAGCACAGGTGGATTTCTTTAGAATACCACAGAGGCCCAATGAAATGAAACCAAGGTCTGGAGGTTAAATGGGCTTATTTCATACTCACGTCTATTATCATTTTACAGCTTTTGCAGGGTCCTATCTGTGTGAAGACCTGGACAATGAGGGGCTCTGTGACATCCCTGGACAGGTTCCCCACGTACCTGCGAATAAGGAAACACAAGAACTAAATGCGCCTTTGTCGAACAGGAAGTAGCAGCCAGACAAAGGCCGGTTAGCTTTAAGCTACACCGATTTTCATTTTTCCATCCATACAGGGCCTATCCAGTCCAGGTCAACAGAATGTGTTCACAGAGGCACCTGGGTCAGTCCGGGCGGCCCCGTTTACCGGAGCCGTGCTAGGCCCGCTCCGCGTTGACGTGGCTCTCTGCTGCTGTGCTAAACATGGTGCTAGCCGGGCACACGGGCCTCGCTTTGTATGAAAACTATTCATTTAACAGAGAAAAACTCCCTTTATGGCTACGCGCTGCTCTCCCAATACGAGCCTGTTCATTTGGACAGTAGGACGTGTTGGTACCGTCTAGTCCCGTCCACACAGCGGCCGTAGAGGTTCGATTCCCGCAGAAGGCTAACAATAGTTAGCATGATTGAGCTAGCAACTGAGTTAGATTAGAGAAGACACTTTGTTACATGTGTTGACACACAAACATATGCTGTTGTCCTGGTGAAAGTCACACTCACACATTTCATGAAAAATGACGTGAGAATAAAGAGTACTGGACTGGCAGAGCGTTTATTAAACACCAAGGCAAGATAAAAGTGATGCTACTGTCTGCTAGCATCTGTTAGCCCTCGTTTCATGAACACTTGAACACTTGTGTCTTTGGGAAATGGTTCATCTTCACTGTTACTTTCGTTTTCGCGGCGACACAGCCCTGCTCTCATTTCGATCCGGGATTAAAAGCGCGTTTGTGCTCCAAAACAGTGCCCGATTTTTCACGCTCAAACAACGTGGAGCCGCGCCGCGCTCCTCATCCCCGCTCAGCCTCACACACTCCTGTCCTCACACTCTAATCCAAAAAACACTATACTCACAGGGTTTTGGGCGATTCGTCCTCCATGGTCGAGCTGCAGTGGTCACGTCCTGAGAGCGCTTATTCCAAAGACATAAAAAGCGTGAAATTTGTACAGAGAAGCAGACCGTGTCTTGTTTCCAGGCCGGAGAGTGTGAGCGCTGCTCTCACAGACAGAGACAGCCCCAGTCTGAGCCAAACAATAGGAAGTGGAAGATGGCGGAGGAGCGGCGTCAGCAGCGTCAATCTGCGGCGAAATGTGGCCAAATCAAAGTGTGCTTTCCTCCCACACACATTCACCTCCCCGTAATGCACCGTCAGATCACACAGCCAGTAAACCTACCAACTTGAGCCACGATGAATAATAGTATTTTTTATTTGTATTACCTCGTTATAAATACAACGATGCCTACAGTGCACAAGGACGTATACAGATGTTCACTGGGCTGCCTTTTATCCCCATGCAAAGGTCTACGATATATACATGTATTTTCTTATTTTCTAACCCTATACATGAAGTGCGATTTGTGTTTAGTGTCTTATTGATTAGCGGTAAAGACAAAAACGCGTGCGCCGCCCGGGAATCGAACCCGGGTCGCAAGAATGGGAATCTTGCATGATACCACTACACCAGCGGCGCGATGCTAGTGTGCACGACCAAGACTGATT
>JAVJIX010000090.1:3707500-3752500 GCA_036785185.1 Paratrypauchen microcephalus | reverse complement strand
ACAACTGTTAGGGTATGTTCATCCAGAGTATGCCTTTATTTCTTTTTCTTTTATTCCAGAAATAATAATTTCATCCTCTTTAACAATCTGATTTTTTTTTAAATAAAAAAGACATTGGTAAAGTTGTGATAAAGTCACCATATGTTAACCTTGCACAGCAAGCCAGGTTTTTTAACTCCTTTTAACTAACTTCGACAGTATCAGGCAGGTAAATAAAAGTTATATAAAGTACTGTACTAAACTACATGTAGAGATTGTTATAGGGGATTTTGCTTTGTCCCACCCACTCCTGTAAGCAACCCTCTGCACAAGAGGGTAGCTTATGATAAAATTGAAAATGTAAAGTACATTTTCTTTTCCCCAAAGTCAAATATCCTTTCAGTTGCATCAGTAATCCGTAGTAACGACAATACAGACTCATATAGATAAGTAATGTGAATAGTTAACCTTGAATCTAAAATGGACTTTTTGTTTACAGATAATATGTAATGACTGTCAGGCCCATTCCACGGCTTCTTTCCACGTTCTGGGGATGAAATGTGGCAACTGTGGCTCGTACAACACGGCACAAGATGGAGGTCTGATTCAAAATAACAATATGGACCAGCCTGAGGAACATCAAGACAACAGGGACACAGAGCAGCCTAACCAGGAAGAACAGGAGGAGGAGGAGGAGGAGGAGGAGGAGCAAACTGTCCAGTAGTAATTACTCTATAAATCATAAATGGCTGCTTGTACGCTTTCTGCAAAGAGTGGCCAGCTAAACCCCCTTTTGGTAGAAGAAGCAACAGATTTCAATATTACAAGCTTTATATTGTGTATATATGCACACTGAAGGAACAATTGTAACAGCAGTATTGTAGTAGTTAAAGTGGAACTAATAGTAAACACTAATCCACATTTTTCTCACTACATAGCTGCGTAGACTGTTCCTAGCCATTATTTTTTACTTTAGTGCAAAGTAGGTCAATTTGCAGCTTTCTGGTAAAAAAAAAAAAAAAATTCCTAAATCTTAAGCGAGCGGAGTTAAAGAGGCTATTTTTGGCAAGAAGGAGAATCCTTCCTTGAACAGAAATGGAGGTCTCAGACATCATTTGTCTCCCATCTATAACTCTATCCTCTAACCTAAATCAAAACAAACAAAACAGTAGGGCAGCAGGTCAGGTCCAGAGGTGTGAAAACACCCATATGGCCCTGAATGGTTCTGCTAACAAGACCCCACACTCCACTCCCACTGCCTTTTTAATAGGCCCATCTAACTAACAGAAACTGAAAACAAATAGGTGTGGTAGTCTCAGAGTAATTTCACTGTAGTTAGCTCCTCCCTTCAGGCAGATATAAGGCAGTGTCCATCAGCATCTGACCAGAAGTGAAGAAGCAGCTTGGATGAGCTGCAAAATGTATTCGACCAAATAAACTTTTGTCCAGTTGACAAATTGAATTTCTCCTTTTGCCGTGGATTCTACCTGGAAGACTGAGGGATTGTACACACATCTTCTAAATCTTGTTTGTGCTGCCTTTAGTGGCCTCTGCAGTTTCCAATAGTTTGTGACATCACACACAAGTGCTCTGTTTACAGCCAGCTGTTTCTGAATACAAACACCTGACTGCAGGGGCGGAGTTTGAGCAATCAGTGTTCCTTATACATGTAGACTCCGCCCCTCATCTACTGTCACTCTTGTCTTTAGTCCTCCAGGTACTGCCCAGGTTATCGGCTCTATTCGAAATGTTGTGGAAGTGTTTTGTCCCACTTCAATTACAAAGTGACACCTCACAATTAAAAAAAAAAAAAATACACTTAATCAAATGTTGGCATAAATGAATCAATTATTCAACTAATTATGGGGTATAAAATTTGCATTATCAGTATATATGGCTACATACTGTATCTTCATTTTGTGCCACTAGATTAGTATAATTGTTTTCTAAATTTGTTTATTAATAATTTAATATTTTATGTATCCATGACAACTGAATCCTGTGAAAATTTACTCTGCGCCATTGAATGCAGTTTTCTAGTACTTCTATTGTATATAATTGTAAGTCCAAAGATCAGAAATGTAATAGAAAGTGTATTGGGAAGTTTATTTCCCAGAGCCTTCTGTATGTGATGCTGTATTTAAGACGTCTCTACAAGAATGACTAATGTATGATCCTTGACGACAGTTTTTTAGGAAGATAAGAAAGTGTCTTAATAAAAAGTTATCGGCGCACACTTAAATCTGCTGTTTATCTTTTTTGTCTACCCAAAAGAACCTGTATGGCCATAAACTTATGAATCTCGAAGACTTGCAAGCTAAATGGAGTTTGTGGAGAGAAGACCCCACTCACAGTAAGAATTAATATTTTTAAGATATTTTTGAGTAAATAAAAACACCTGTAGTTGAATAAATGCAAGACCGAGCAGTTTAATACCATACTGTGGACAATTTAAACCAAAGCATTAACACCTCCATGGTGGTTGAGGAACCCTCTCCAGAAAAGTTACACAGTGCACCTTTAAGATAAGATAAGCCTTTATTGATCTCACACAGGAGAAATTTACTCGCCACAGTAGCTCCAGGACAATTGGACAAGAGGGAAAAAGTGCATGCAGGCAGGGAGGGGATAAAGTAAGTAATAAATAATACAGATAGTAATACGTAATAATAATAATAATAATGGAAAATAGTAATAATGATAATAGTAACAACAAGCATCAACATGAAAAAGGAGGATATTGCACGTCTAGCCTATATGTTAGAATTATACAGTCTGATGGCAGTGGGGATGAAGGATCTGCGGTAGCGCTCCTTCTTGCACTGGGGGTGTCTTAGTCGGCTACTAAAGGAGCTGCTCAGCTCCTCTACAGTCCGGTGCAGAGGGTGAGAGGTGTCGTCCTTAATGGACATGAATTTGGCCAGTACCCTCCTCTCAGCCACCTCCTCTACACGGTCCAGAGGACAGCCCAGGACAGAGCTGGCCCTCTTAACCAGCTTATTCAGTCTTTTTCTGTCCCGTTCTGTGCTGCTCGGGGCCCAGCAGACGACAGCGTAGAGGAGAGCAGAGGCCACCACAGAGGCATAAAAAGTCTTGAGCAGAGGCCTGCACACTCCAAAGGACCTCAGTCTCCTCAGGAGGTGGAGGCGACTTTGGCCCTTCTTGTACAGGGCGTCGGTGTTGTGGGACCAGTCCAGTTTATTGTTGAGGTGAACACCCAGGTACTTGAAACTGTCCACAGTCTCTTATGTCCTGCCCCTGGATTTTCACCGGTGAGTGAGGTAGTGGTCTCCTCCTGAAGTCGATCACCAGCTCCTTTGTCTTACTGGTGTTAAGGCACAGGTGGTTGCGTCCACACCAGTCCACAAAGTCACTGATGACCGAGCGGTACTCCAGCTCGTTCCCCTCTGACACAGCCCACAATGGCCGAGTCATCGGAGAACTTCTGGAGATGGCAGCTGTCCGTGTTGTATGTGAAGTCCGAGGTGTATATGGTGAAGAGGAAGGGTGAGAGGACAGTACCCTGAAGGGCCCCCGTGCTGCAGACTACCACCTCTGACTCGCAGCCGCACGTACTGTGGACGGTCAGTGAGGTAGTCGATGGTCCAGGCAGCGAGATGCGAGAATTTTGGAATTTCCACTGCATCATACACCGGGAGCAACTCGTGTCCAAAACATTGAATATAGACCACGTCATGAAACCTGTGATGGAGATTGTGAACTACATCCGTACGCACGCCCTTAATCACCGGCAGTTCAAAAAATCTCATTGCTGAACTTGACGCAGACTTGCCTGGTGACCCGTCACTGCACTGCGAGATGGCTCTCAAGAGGTAAAGTGGTTTCGTGCTTTTTGGAACTTTTGGAAGCAGTAAAATTGTTTATGGCAGAAAAGAACAAAACTTACCCCTTGATTTCAGACCCCAACTGGCTTGTGGATTTGGCTTTTTAGTGGACATGCTTTCACATTTGGATAAACTAAACCTGGATCTACAGGGGAAATTAAAAACTCTTCCTGATCTGGCACAAAGTGTATTCTCCTTTATTAACAAGTTGAAGCTTTTCAAAGTGCACATTCAAAACGGCAATCTATCTCACTTTCCTTCTTTGCGCAGCGCACAGCAGAAGGCCGCCATTAAAATGAATACAGCGCAGTATGTGACACTGCTTACGCAACTGCACGGGAACTTTACTTCGCGGTTTGAGGACCTGCAGCAGAAACCACAGATCACTTTTCTCATCGACCCTTTTAATGCAGAGACTGACTGCCTGAAATCCCCGCTTGTCACTGATGAGGCAGCGAGCGAACTGGAGATGATTGAGTTACGCGAGGACGACAGACTGAAATCGCTTTTGAAAGAAGGCCCTGTTAGACCGTGAGCCAGGGCCTCAAAATATGGAAACCGTTACCGAAAAAGTGGCAAAGGCTACCATACCTTTTCTGAAAGTCTGGAATCTCAGCTTTTCAATGATGTATGATGGCCATCTGACAAGAGTAGCTGTTTTGAGTTATCACACATAATGTAAACAAAGGTAGAGAAAATAATGCGTATAAATCAAGCAGAACACTGACATAGCTGAAGATCTATATTGGACATATTGGAATATTTTATTTTGTTATGTTTGGTATCATTTTAAACAGAAGACTCTTGGCTTTCATTTAAAGCCTTTTGTGAACATTTTGGATAAGTACAGCCAAACCTGGAGCTCTTCAAACTTTTAATCACACACATTTTCCTGCCATTTCTGCCTAAGTCATCTTTTGTCTTTTAATCCTGTGGCACCAGGGAGCATCAGAGAAACAAAATCCAAATACTGAAATACTGGCATGACCCTAAGGATTCGGAAAATGTATCATTTACCCATATTATCTGATTTGGTGGGGGTTATTTTCGGTCTTATATCAGACATGGCGTTTGAGAAAATAATGCTTATAAATTAAGCAGAACATTGACATAGCTGAAAATCTAAAAACGGTATAACAAATAACAAATGAGACATGGATTCCTATGTTTTAAGGTGTGGTAACCCCAATTATGACATTGCCATTACTGTAAAAGGTCAAGGTCATGACCTTTAGGCATGGTCAATGACATTCTTTCTTGTGAGTGTATGTTTGGGTGTGGGTGTGTCTGTGTGTGGGAGGGGGGTTACAGATAGACATGTAATGTGTATGTGTGTGGGCGTGTGTGTTTGTGTGTGTGTGTGTGTTTGTTTGGGTGGGGGGGGGGGTGTGCGCATGTGTGTTGTGTGGGGGAGGGGGTGGGGGTTTACGGACAGACATGTAATACTTTTTTGTGTATAACTTTGTTTTAATTAAAAGGTACCATGCTTCTTTTGGCAGGGGGACTACCAATGGAAATTAGCCTTTTGGCTATAATTCAATCAATCAATCAATTTTATTTATATAGCACATTTAAAACAGCCAAAGCTTACCAAAGTGCTGAACAACATTAAAGGTGACATAAAAATCAGGTAGAGTTAAAATAACAATAATAACAATGGTGACAATAATAAAATAATAATAATATTAATAATAACAATAATAAAACAACAACAACATCAACAGCAAGAAGGTGCCAAGGTGTCTCTTCCTAACTTGGAGTAAAGGCCAATGAGAAAAGGTGCGTTTTGAGCAGGGATTTAAAGTGCTCCAGTGATTGTGCAGTTCTAATGTGCAGAGGTGAAGTGTTCCACAGTCGTGGAGCGGCCACAGAGAAGGCCCTATCCCCTCTGGTCTTCAGTCTGGTCCTAGGGACAACCAGGAGGTGCTGGTCAGCAGAACGCAGACCGCTGGATGGGATCTGGGGCTGAAGGAGTTCAAATAAATACACCGGTGCTATGCCATTAAGACTCTTAAAAAACAATCATTAAAATTTTAAAATGGATTCTAAAATGAACAGGAAGCCAGTGCAGGGATTTGAGAATGGGAGTGATATGGTCTCTCCGCTTTTTTCCAGTTAAAAGTCGAGCAGCTGCATTCAGGACCCCCTGTAGGCGCCTAAGCTGGGCCTGGTCAATGCCAGCGTACAACGAATTGCAATAATCGAGTCGTGATGTCACAAATGCATGAATGGCATGAATGAATGGCAATTGGGTGCATTTACATTTTATTTGTAAAATGCCCATTAATGTACAATGTCCCTCTAGGACAAATAAAGGAAATAATAATAATAATAATTTAGTGACATTTTCGCAAACATTGCATCATTCAAGGCCACGACACTAATCAAATTCCTCGTCGGAATCCTCATCAGAGGAATAGGATTGTTCTTCATCAGCAAAGTCATCCTTCTGGTTTTTGCACTGTCTTGCATGGCATAGGTCAGTGCAGGCCAAGTTGTTGGCAACACACTGACATGATGGAGTAACACAGTCCCTCTTGCATGAGCAGGTCAGAAACTCAAGTACTGCTTGTGGACCAATGGAGACATTGAACCAGTCTATGGAGAGGTGCAAGTCACCATCTTGGTCCACTCTAGACCACCCATGCTCAACTGGGGAAGGAATTTCAGGGTTGTTCTCAAGGCATCTTCTCCAGATACTTTACCACGACACTTTACCACTACCTGCAAATGCATTTACAGTGTTGCAGCCTGTGTATGTATTTGCCTGTGTGTAATTTGCCTGTGTGTAAACCAGGCAAAGCCTGACACAACTGTGAACCCAGACCACAAGCGAGTTGTGAGATGTTTATGTAACTGGTACGATTCTTTGTCCCTGTCTTCAGGAACAGGTCACATGTGAGTGCGTCACTGGTAGCCAGGCTTATCACCAATACATCAGTGTCATCAGACACAAGGATGACAGATTTGTGACCAGTCCTTGAAGCATGGCAAGCATGGAGCAGCATACCCGTGTCAGCCTCTTCCTGAGTGGACGACAGGTCTGCTACCTTGTGCACTCCTTGTTGGGTCAGCTTGTAACACTCATCTTTGGTTGTAGTGTACAGAACCTTTTCACCGAGTCTTGTTCTAGACTGTTCTTTTCCCCATTCTTTGAGCAAGAAGGTAGCAAGATTTGTTTTGTTGTTGATGCTTTGTAGGAGTTTCTTCCATTGCTGAACTCTGTGCCCTGCAGTGATCTGTTTGACCTCTGTGCCTGAGTCTGCACCTCTGGCAACTCTCTCCATGTGTTTGATAGAAGCCTCATTATATACATCAAAAACAATGTCAACACGGGTGCTGTGACTTGCTTCAGCTAGCACAGTGGACAAGGCATAGTCTGCAATATCAGCAAATGTCTTGCCATCACCGTTCAGCTTCTGAACAAGTGCCATGCCATCTATTACGCAGGTAGAATTTAATGGCAATGATTCAGCAACACATGGGAACTTGAGCAGTTGTTTGGCAAGTGAGGATTTGCAAGTCTTCCTCACATTGTCGTCTGGTGAAGCAAGAGGCTACCAGTGATGCACTCACATGTGACCTGTTCCTGAAGACAGGGACAAAGAATCGCACCAGTTACATAACCATCTCACAACTCACTCATGGTCTGGGTTCACAGTTGTGTCAGGCTTTGCCTGGTTTACACGCATACACAGGCTGCGACACTGTAAGTGCATTTGCAGGTCGTGGTAAAGTGTCAGCCCTAAAACTTCTTCAGAAGAATGAAAAGTTCTGTGAGACCTTTCAGAAGGTTGGGGCAGACTGGACAATGACACCTGAGTTGTATGCAGCCTTACAGGAGTTCACATGTCAAATGTACAGCTCCAAGTCCAGAATCACCAACATCAATGAAATGAGGTATGCACTGTTTTGTGCAAAGAAAGGCATAGAATCCTGGTAGTTACCTCCATGCTCAGATTCTCTCAGTAAGCACTGTCTCAGAGCTAACTATCAAGGTGCTATCTGGAGAAGATGCCTTGAGAACAACCCTGAAATTCCTTCCCCAGTTGAGCATGGGTGGTCTAGAGTGGACCAAGATGGTGACTTGCACCTCTCCATAGACTGGTTCAATGTCTCCATTGGTCCACAAGCAGTACTTGAGTTTCTGACCTGCTCATGCAAGAGGGACTGTGTTACTCCATCATGTCAGTGTGCTGCCAACACAGTGGCCTGCACTGACCTATGCCATGCAAGACAGTGCAAAAACCAGAAGGATGACTTTGCTGATGAAGAACAATCCTATTCCTCTGATGAGGATTCCGACGAGGAATTTGATTAGTGTCGTGGCCTTGAATGATGCAATGTTTGCGAAAATGTCACAAAATTCTTATTATTATTATTATTTCCTTTATTTGTCATAGAGGGACATTGTACATTAATGGACATTTTACAAATAAAATGTAAATGTACCCAATTATAGCCAAAAGGCTAATTTCCATTGGTAGTCCCCCTGCCAAAAGAAGCATGGTTCCTTTTAATTAAAACAAAGTTATACACAAAAAAGTATTACATGTCTGTCCGTAAACCCCCACCCCCTCCCCCACACAACACACATGCGCGCATACACACCCAACCAAACACACACACACAAACACACACGCCCACACACATACACATTACATGTCTAT
The DNA here is from genome assembly GCA_036785185.1 of Paratrypauchen microcephalus. Classification (NCBI taxonomy): domain Eukaryota; kingdom Metazoa; phylum Chordata; class Actinopteri; order Gobiiformes; family Gobiidae; genus Paratrypauchen; species Paratrypauchen microcephalus. The sequence continues at coordinate 3,744,006 of JAVJIX010000090.1, read as the reverse complement.
CTGTAACCCCCCTCCCACACACAGACACACCCACACCCAAACATACACTCACAAGAAAGAATGTCATTGACCATGCCTAAAGGTCATGACCTTGACCTTTTACAGTAATGGCAATGTCATAATTGGGGTTACCACACCTTAAAACATAGGAATCCATGTCTCATTTGTTATTTGTTATACCGTTTTTAGATTTTCAGCTATGTCAATGTTCTGCTTAATTTATAAGCATTATTTTCTCAAACGCCATGTCTGATATAAGACCGAAAATCACCCCCTCCAAATCAGATAATATGGGTAAATGATACATTTTCCGAATCCTTAGGGTCATGCCAGTATTTCAGTATTTGGATTTTGTTTCTCTGATGCTCCCTGGTGCCACAGGATTAACCCTCCTGTCGTGTTCGGGTCAAATCTGACCGTTTTACAACTTATAATATTCATAAATATTATGTTTTTCATCTGATTACCTCAAGACCTTATGATATCCTCCACACTGTGTACTTGAACATATAAAAGTGATGATCACCTATTTCATTCAATTTTGAGTGTTTTAATCAACCTTGTTACACCTGTGGTGTTCCCGGTCAAAAGTGACCGCCATAGGAAATGAATGGGTATCCAGAGTAAATTCATTCAACATTCAGAAAACATCCCCATACACACTGCCCCAGCTCACTCACTCACACACTCACACACACACACACACACACACACACACACACACACACACACACACACACACAAACCAGGGTATGCGTGTTGTGCTGGACATGACAACCGGTCTCCAAGGACATAATATCACACGTGACAACTTCTTCACATCACATGCTCTTGGTCAGGAGCTACTGAAAAGAAAGCTCACGGTAGGGACAGTGAGGAAGAACAAGCCCGAACTTCCCCCTGCGCTGGTATCGACCAGAGGAAGACAGGCACTCTCATCACAATTTGCATTCACTGACACTCACACTCTTGTGTCATACGTTCCCAAGAAGAACAGAAATGTCATCCTGATGAGCACAGTACACAAAGACGTCGCTGTCAGCACCACAGAGGACAGGAAGCCCCTGATGATCCAGGACTACAACAAGAACAAGGGAGGCGTTGACTGCCTTGATAAGGTAATGTAAATGCATGCATTTTATTTTATTTTTATCTAGGTGAATCATAGCATTTTGTGTACGACAGATTGAATATTGTTCCTAATCTCTTATTAATTGTTCCTTTATTGCAGCTTACTGGTACATACACCTGTAAGCGGATGACAGCTCGCTGGCCTGTGGCACTGTTCCACAACATCCTGGACGTGTCAGCTTTCAACACGTATGTGGTGTGGACAGCAATTGACCCAACCTGGAATCAGGGGAAAAGTTTCAAGAGGAGACTTTTCCTCACTTTGGTGACTCCTCTTATACAGCGACGCCAGCACATTCCCCGCACACCAGCCTCCGCCAGTCTGGTTAGGAGCATGCAAGCTCCAGCTCCAGCCCCAGCCCTGGCTGCTCTCCCCCAACAAGGACATGGGCAGAAAAGGAAGCGTTGTGGCCTCTTTGCCCCTAGAGACATCAAAACGAGCCTGACATGCTGCTAATGTCATGCTTATGTTTGCAAGGCCCACTCTGACCTGAGTGTCACATGCCACTCATGTGCATGAATACACACACACACACACACACACACACACACACACACACACACACACACACACACACACACACACACACACACACACACACACACACAAACACACACACACACACACACACACACACACACACACACACACACACACACACACACACACACACACACACACACACCCTGTTGAGTTTGGTGTTTGGTTTTCCATTTATTTTTTGTATTATATGTTGATTTTGTAGTTCATTTTCAGTGCCCAATTGTATTTTAACTGATGTTATTTAATGTTTACTTCTATAAATTGTTGTTGGACACTACTTTAAACATTGTTCTCAACTAAAGAATGTTTAATAAAAAAATTGGTGTTGAAAAAAAAAAAATTGTGTTAATTTAAGAGCAGTTAAAACAGACCGGTCAATTTTGACCGGGAACACTAAAGTAGGGGGCTGGAGGCGAACACGACCGGAGGGTTAAAAGACAAAAGATGACTTAGGCAGAAATGGCAGGAAAATGTGTGTGATTAAAAGTTTGAAGAGCTCCAGGTTTGGCTGTACTTATCCAAAATGTTCACAAAAGGCTTTAAATGAAAGCCAAGAGTCTTCTGTTTAAAATGATACCAAACATAACAAAATAAAATATTCCAATATGTCCAATATAGATCTTCAGCTATGTCAGTGTTCTGCTTGATTTATACGCATTATTTTCTCTACCTTTGTTTACATTATGTGTGATAACTCAAAACAGCTACTCTTGTCAGATGGCCATCATACATCATTGAAAAGCTGAGATTCCAGGCTTTCAGAAAAGGTATGGTAGCCTTTGCCACTTTTTCGGTAACGACCAACCCCTCTGGCTCACGGACTATGTTTACGTTTTGGAGAATTGTGCCAACTGAAAAATACCCATGTGTAAAAAGAGCCGCTCTCAAGCTGCTGTCGATGTTCTCGTCAACATATGTCTGCGAGTCCCTGTTTTCTACCTTGAAACACGTGAAATCAAGGCATCTGTCAGTTCTGACTGACACTTACGTAAAGGAACTGCTCCGAGTGGCTACAACTGAATGCAAACCTGATTTGCAGAGGATTACTGTTAACAAGAGATGCCAGAAATCCCACTGAGATTATCATCCCATCACTCCAGCAAGGTAAGAAAATCTGAGATATAGTTAGGAAAAAACACCTGAACATGCTTGTGTGAATATTTTAATATTCCATCAATTTACATTATACATGTTCTATCTGTCCATTTGAAGTGTGTTCAGTAGTTGTGTGTGTCAGAGAGAGGCATAGAATTTGTGAGAGAGAGAGTGTGTGTGTATGAGATGAGATGACAGAGAGGTGCCTGTGTGTGTAGAGGGGGTATCTGACCTCCAGGGTAGTTGCTGTGTTAACTATGGCTAAGCTGCATTTGATGTGTGTATTGAGGGTGGACACGTTCCTTGAAATGAACACAAGTACAATACTTGCTGTTGTATTGTAAGGAGAGCAGTGTGTTATGGGAAATAATATGGTTTTAATTCCGTGTGTTTGTGTGTGTCTGTCTGTCTTGGCAGGTCAGTGCATGGTGTGGCTCTTTGACTCCCACAGTTAAAGAGCTGAAATTTTTGTGTCAAACTTGTTCGCCACCCCTGGTCTAAATATTGGAGAAACCAAGCAGCCACTTCACAAGAGGATGTACCAACACAGACGGGCATGCCAGAGTGGACCGTCTGCTGGGCCCCGAGCAGCACAGAACGGGACGGAAAAAGACTGAATAAGCTGGTTAAGAGGGCCAGTTCTGTCCCGGGCTGTCCTCTGGACCGTGTAGAGGAGGTGGCCGAGAGGAGGGTACTGGCCAAATTCATGTCATCATGGACGACACCTCTCACCCTCTGCACCGGACTGTAGAGGAGCTGAGCAGCTCCTTTAGCAGCAGACTGAGGCACCTCCAGTGCAAGAAGGAGCGCTACCGCAGATCCTTCATCCCCACCGCCATCAGACTGTATAATTCTAACATATAGGCCAGACGTGCAATATCCTCCTTTTCATGTTGATGCTTGTTGTTACTATTATCATTATTACTATTTTCCATTATTATTATTACGTATTACTATTTGTACTATTTATTACTTACTTTATCCCCTCCCTGCCTGCATGCACTTTTTTTTTCCCTCTTGTCCAAATGTCCTGGAGCTACTGTGGCGAGTAAATTTCTCCTGTGTGAGATCAATAAAGGCTTATCTTATCTTATCTGCCGTACATCTTCAGCTAGAAGCCACGGGCCATTCATTTGAGGACAGTGAGGTTCAGATCTTAGCCAGGGAAAAGAACTGGTTTGAGAGGGGAGTTAAAGAGGCTATTTTTGTCAAAAAAGAGAATCCTTCTCTGAGCAGAAATGGTGGAGTCAGACATAATTTGTCTTACATCCATAATTGTGAATGCATAAATAAAACAAGCCACACAATATCATGAGAATAAAAATCTTTATTAGTGTTTTATGAAGTCTGCATAATATGCCACACGCCTGAGAAGCTTATAGTCAGAAAAAAAGGAACTGCTCTATCAATACCGCCCCCTACTGGTAAAACAACTGCAACATCTACTGTACTGACTGCTTTGCAAAAGATAACTATTAAATACACACATACTGTACTACTGTTATGTATATGAACATCTGGTCCACGTCAGTTTTTGTAATGCATTTTTTTAAACTTCACATTCATATGTTGTAGTAGGCCAAAGATAGAAACAATGTAATACTAGACCCCACCCACAGGTGGCAGCGCCCGCCCGAGATCCAACCTCACTAGGTGCACTTTAAGTACAATCGCTAGTGCCAGTATTTATAGTAAACAACATTTACATCAAAATAGGAGCGCGGGGACATGTTTAAACAGCCACGTAATGACAAGGATGGCAGAGTTTAAGCTAGAATAATAAGTCTTTGTTGTACATACTGTTATTTTATAGACAGAACAAATACAATACGAACATTAATACTTGATGTCCCTGTGTGCAGATCAGGCACATTCACCATTCATTTCTATCAGTTATTATTATCCATGGAAGAAAAGTGGTTTTACTCCCATGTTACAAAAAGAGCCAATAATTCAAGAGTTGACCTTATAAACCCGCTAAAGTTAAGCACCAAGATGCTCTTAGAGGTCACACGTGTTCTTCAAAATAAACGCTATACAAAGAGATGAATGGAATCGTTGCCACCTTTTTAAAACGAGCCTACAGTACAAGAATCAAATAATGATAGAGTTAAAAGGTGCACCATGTAGCTTTTTGGTTGGGGGGGGGGGGGTCCGTCACCTGCTTGTTTCTATGGATATGCCATTGCTCTGCCTGGACACAGTTCCACAGTATGACTTTAAACAGCTCTACCTTACCATTTACGCAATTACAGGTGGTTTTATAGCTCAAAAATACCTAGAAAAACAGGCATTCTGACTGTGAGCGGGGTCGCCTCTCCATAGATCCGACCTGTAACTTGGTCTGGTTTGGCCTTCATGGAGATAGAAAGGTTTAACGGCATACTGTGACACATTTCAGACAAAGCAATAACATCATGAAGAAAAGCATGTGACAGACCCTCCACCAGAAAAGTTACACAATGCAGCTTTAAGAGATTCAGATACATTGTTGGTTTGGGCACTTTAAAGGAGAAGTTGATGCGTTTCTGAAGAACCGATTTTTGTGTATTTTTGTGTAAATGTCCAGTTTCATTGAATGGGTGAAATTTGAGAAAGTTAAGGTGCGATGTGCTGTGGCATTTTGTATTAATACTATTTTGTACAATAAACTTTTGAGATTTCAGAATAACAAAAACTAGTTATAGCTCTCTATTTGGGTTATTGCTGGGACATAACATTTTATAGGTCAATAATATTTAATACAGATGGTTGGGGGGATAGACACATAGTTGGTTCAGTTTTCCAATAAAGTTCCAATAAAGTGAGCATTAAAATGTTTCTAATCAAATTTTAATAGTAATTTTCTCTGTGATTTTAAGAAGGAAGATTATTATTTTTTTCCTATTTGTGAAGTAAAATTTCCCTTGCCCCAGCATAAGCAAATAAATGAGCTGCGGAATCTAATTAGAAAGTTTTTTAACATCTGATACTCAGGAAGTGCACAATAGCATATTAGCTAGGGGTGTGCAAAATAATCGTCATGACAATGCATCGCGATACTAACTTTCACAATATACTGTATCGATTCTTGATGCCAAAAATCGATTATTATTAAATAATTTAATATTTAATACTTTAATATTAATTAATAAATTAATTATTAGTCTTTTTTTTTTTTTAATAAATCCTATGCACTTTTTTCTTTGTGAAAGGGTATTGTTTGTTATGATGGTAGCTACCTCCAAAATGGCAAATGTTTGAACATCATTTTTTCTTTTAGAAAAAATCCTATGCACTTTTTTTGTTATTGGTTTGGTTTATTTGTTTTTGTTATTCAATAAATTCAGTTATGAATTGAGTTGCTCAGAGTTATGTATCAATTGAAGAAACTACCCAGATACACAGCCACTGATATTTAAGTTATCCTCTTTTTTTTTTTGGTACATTTTCACTGAAGTATGCCAAATATATTGCAATGCATCGCAATAATTCAAGTATCGTGATAGTATTGCATCGTGGCATATGAATCGTGATTCGAATTGAATCGTGACTTCTTTGCCAATACCCACCCCTAATATTAGCTGTCAAGTTTTTAGCTTTACGCTCTGGTCTCAGTTGTGAAAAGTGTATATAAAACGTGTTGCAGTGAGTAATGTAGTTTAAGAAGCTCAGAATGCATAAGGTAAGTGAGGAATAACTTTTGGCTTTTCAAGACAGGAAAAATCAGGTACAGTATGTTTTGCTTTGAGTGTTTCAATGCAGCTATCAGTTTACAATTTATGGAGGGGGGGGGGCTGGACCCTTTTCCTTTTCCTATTCATTTATATTAGAAGGGGGCCCATTTGAGGCTTCTTGCCCAGGGCCCCCAAATTCCTGTTTGGCCTGGCCTGGCCGCAAGCACAAAGCACCTTTAGTTTACGTTGATTACCAGTGGTTGAATTATTTGTACTTGAATGAGGTAAATGAGCTTCAAACTCTTACAGCTTTGGTTCACAGCAAATACAATGCTGAGTGCAAAACCTACAGTGAAAGGTTAACAAGATGACAAACTTCTCCTTTAAAATCCACCGTAATTCTTTGGAAAAACAAAGCAGAGGGAGGCTACACACACACAGTACAGGGCAGTGATATCTTTAAAAAAATGTAAAACGGAGAGACAAAACGTGTGAAATGAACGGAACTGAACCCATCGGGTGAAACGAGGAATGGTCCTTGCCCTCCACTTTTTAGAAACAGCTGTGGTCTTTTTTTTAAATATTACTTTTAATAATAAAAAGTGAACGACAGAAAGTATTTAACTATATTTATATATAAAAATACATGAGAATACAAAAAGTAGCAAAACAATGGGGATATAGGCTAAGAACAAGATGAATTTGTTGATACCTTCAATATCTCTAATGAGTCACCCTCCAGTGTCGTCAAAGAAAAGAGCTGATCTTTCTGGTCCCTGCCCAGTGCATCCTAAAGCCAGGCTAACTCAGGATTTAAAGTGCATATGACAGGTTAAATTATGCATTTCACATAATAATTACATTTAAGATTTGCCTAGTCTTTTCTGGTTTTGTAATTTTGGTGAAGTTTATAATTTCACTTCCAGTTAGACATGAGTAGCAGATGTGACATACGTAGAGGTCAAGTTACCTAGCAACCAAGGGTTAAACCTGCTCTTTACAATAGTTATAATTTGACAAATAAAAATTAATGTCAACACTTGTGTAACTTTTCTGGTGGAGGGTACGTCAAATTGCTTGTCTCCATGGAAATGTTATTGCTTCGTCTGGAATGTTTCACAGTATGGTATTAAACCTTTCTTCATGGGGACCAAACCAGACCAAGTTACAGGTCATATCTGTGGAGAGGCAACCCCGCTCACACTCAGAATGCCTGTTTTTCCAGGCATTTTTGAGCCCTAAATCCACCTGTAATTGAATAAATATAAGCTAGAGGTGTTTAATGTCATACTGTGGAACATTCCAGGCAGAGCAATGAGATATCCATAAAAACAAGCAGGTGATGGACCCCACACCAAAAAGTGCACCTTTAAATCAACGGTCAGAAAAATGCATAAATTGCCTCACCACTACCTCCATTTCCTGTATTTTCCAACCTTTTGTGTTCTACTTTTCTTCACAAACTGCCACTGATGATGATGGTTCCTGTCAATCTGTCAAATGCACTTTAAGTTTTCAAACCAGGCTTTCTCCATCCAGGATGCAAATCAACTAAGCTAGAAGGTCGCGACTAGTGCCATATAATGACAGAGTACTAAACTGTAGCCAGGCTCAGTTTGTCTTATTTCGATTTAAGATTTTTGATTTCTTAAACTAACATTCCTATTTGTCCATTTAAGCTGTATGTCCTATAACGACACACTTCGACAAGTTTCTTTAAAAAGCCGTAATGGCAAAAACAAAAAAAAGGGAAAAAAACTAAACAAAAAAGAAACAAACAAGAGTCCTTTCCACAACCTAATTTCATATAAGCATCATTGTGGTAAATCTTTCAAAAGGCCACCAAAGGCAATCGTCTTCAAGCCAACTCCCTCACACACAAAATATGGGGAAAAGATTACCTTAAAATTAAACTAAACTCAAAAGCTAGAACGACAATGGTTAAGTTGGGCAAAGAACATCGTTTTTAAGCTTGTTTTACTCATACAAGCCATCTTCAATACTGAGAAACTATTCACATATTTTTGGTATTCCCCCTAATTATTGGAGTAAAAATGAAGGTAACACTTTAGTTTAAGGACCAAATATTAATAGCTAGGGGATGGGATCTTGAGAGAAAATCACCACAAAAGGAAAACGAGGATGTGAGATTTTTTTCCCCTTATATTTTTACATTTGCCTTGGATAAAAACTTTTCCAGAATAACTCCTCTTGCTACAATGACAGCAAAACTATAAAATGAAAAATTGTGAAGTCAAAACTGTCAACGGAATGACGCAATTTGTTTATTAAAAATTATCTCAAAATCTCATTCTCGTGAGCTGAATCTTGTGTCATGTCTCGTTTTGTAGAAATTGTGTCGAGTCTCATCCCTGTCCCTAGTTAATAGTAAAATGCATTATAAGTGCATAATTACATCTTTGTTAGCATTTATAAAGTACTTTTCATGTATTTTTGTCTCAGGCCGTATTTTAGTATTAAACCAGTACAGTGGTACCTCACCTTACAAAAGACCCAACAAACGAAAATTCCAAGTTACGAAACGCCTTCACGTTAAATTTTGGTCTCTAGATATGAAAGAAAATTCAAGTTGCGAAACGCGAAATCTCAAAAATTCAAATAATGCGCGCTCAGATGCGCGCTCAGCCACACATTATACGCTTTTCTCGTTTAAACACTCAAACTTTCATAGATTTTCAACAAAATGTATTAATAGTGAAGCGTGGGGGGAAGGGGGAGGGCGGAGAACTGTGCGCGTGGACACGCGTGTGATAGCGCAGCATGACCCGGCGCGGGGCTGCGAGCATGAGACCCATGCTCAAACCGTGCCTCCTCTAGACCAGGTCTAAACCAGGTATAAACCAGGTCTAAACCAGGATTAAACCACCGCGGCTCTTGCATGCGTTCATTCATGAGCTAGGACTGCGTGCGGGGAGGGCCTAAAAAAAATAAATGTTGGTTTCCGATTTGTTGACAGTTCTAGACCTGGGTAGGTAGGGAATTTATTTTATTTTTATTTATTTATTTTTTTTTCCTGTGGGAATATATAATATATATATATAATTTATTTTATTTTATTTCCTTCCGCAGCAGTACTATTTCAATAAAGACTATAATTGACATTGGGATAGTTTCCCAAAGCTATCTCAATGCTAAGGGCATATTCTATACTTAAGTATAGTCGAACGAAGCTCCAACATGCCATGCGAAACCAGGTCGTTGACTGTACCAGAGTACATGTAGAATATATCTTACAATGTTACAAAAATACATGCTGATTTTGTATTGTTTTTTCTGTTCTTCTTTCAGATGGCAGTCATTAAATTTAGAAGCAGTAAACAATTTTGAATACTACATTTATTTAACACGGTGTTGACATTGGTCAACTTAAAACTGGCACTGCATAATCTTAACAATTCACCGTGACCATGCATATGTCCAGCCATTGTTGCCATTGTTTTTATGGGTACAGACAGAGAATTTTACAGATCACAGAAAAACAGAAGCACATTACAGGGGGGTCCTCGGGTTACGACGTTGATCCGTTCTTAAGACTTCGCTCTACAACCACAACAAAGCGTATTCTTCCGCCGCGCGCCGTTCGCGTTTGTTTACGTCGCTTACCACTCTAAACCGCATAAGATGGAATGACGCGTAATTTTTTTTTTTTTTTTATGGGGGAGCGTTCGTAACCACGAAACGGCCTAAGTCAAGAGTGTCGTAACCTGAGGACCCCCGTACACATTGCAGCGCAGGCGTGGTGAATGACGTCGATTGTAGTCTCGCGGAAATCGAAAAATACAGTAGGCTATTAGTTTTCTTTCTTTCTTTTTTAACCAAAGCTTGTAAAATTAATTTGAGTATCAAACTTATTTTATTTTATTAAGTCCAATAAAATAATTTGGGTTGCATGCAAATCAACAGGGTCGGGCGGCAACCGGAAACTTAAGATTTTTTTTTTTTTTAGGCCGAGGCACATCCCCTCCCCTCCTCACTGCTCGCCTCAGCCGTGACTCGTGAGGTACACCGGCAGAGCTAGCACGAAACCAGGAAATAGACCCGCACGCGGCGCTTTAATCCTGGTTTAGACCTGGTTTAGAGGAGGCACGGATTGAGCACGGGTCTCGTGCTCGCAGCCCCGCGCCGAGTCATGCTGCGTTATCACACATGTGTCCGTGCGCACACTTCTCCGCCCTCCCCCTTCCCCCCACGCACGCAGTCGCTGCTCGCCTCAGCCGTGACACGTGAGGTACACCGGTGCTGCTGCTAATAGCAGAGCTAGCACGAAACCAGGAAATAGACCCGCACGCGGCGCTTTAATCCACTTGGTCTAGTCCTGGTTTAGTCCAGGTCTAGACCTGGTCCAGTCCTGGTTTAGTCCAGGTTTAGACCTTGGTCTAGACCTGGTTTATTCCACGTTTAGTCCTGGCTCTACAGTCTCTTAGCCAATCAGGACGCAGAACACAGTCTTGCACTATAAAAAAAAGTTACACTATTAAAAAAAAAAAACTTGGAACGGGGCCTTTGAACGAATCAGGCCTTTTCCATTGAAATAGCTACTCAACTTACGAAAAATTCACATTACGAAACCACTTCTGGAACGAATTAATTTCGTAAGGTGAGGTACCACTGTAATTACTTTCTCCCCATTAAAGCAGTGGGGATTATAATGTTTCTGTACATATACTGAAATCTTAAAAAGCATTAATAAGTCTTTGATAAATACCAACTAATAGCTAAGAAAGAGTTAATTAGAAGGGATGGTACAAGATTTTGTGCCACAAGATCATGCACACATAAGAAATTATCTCTTGAGATTTTTTTCCATGTGTTTATATTTGGATTGGACAAAAAAAGAGTCACGTGTTTGTGAGTTACATCTTACAGTTCTAAAAAGCAGTAGCAGAATGGAAGCAAAACTATGAAATCAAATAAATACAAAATTGTGAGACCAAAACTGGAAATTGAATCGTGAAATGTATATATAAGAAATGTTAAAATCTCATCTTTTCTCGTTCTCATGGACCCAATCTCGTATCTCGTCCCATCTCTACTAATTAGCATACCAATTACCACTTTGTTAGAAATGAATATGCGGTCCCTAAGCTAAAGTGCTACCAAAAAACATACACATTTCATCTGTACCACAAATGGAGATAATATTAAAGGATTTTTTTGGAGAAGGGGGAGAGCCATTTGAACAAGGTGCATGACATAAAAGGGGTAAGAAAGTGCCAAATTTTAAAACATGTTCTTTTGTTTCATTTTGTTTGAGTTTGAGTGCAAAAGAAGTGATTTTTTTATTTTTTGTAATTTTGTTATAAGAGAGATGTGGAGCCAAGCCACACACACTATTGTCTTATTTTACACGATTCTTGGGTTGACATGATTTCCAAAGAAAGGACTCGCAGTTTAAAAAAAGGGTCAGTCCAGTATTTTACGCTTTTTTGATATGCGTTGGACAGTAAGCTTCGTTTCAGCTTGCAAAAGTTAGTTTGGAGGAGCAGGCAGGAGTGTTAGCATTGCCGATTTAGAAAACCTTTTGCATTTTAAATATGGCATAAAGTTGGTTCATTTGTGTAAAATTTTCATGTGCACCAACAAGTCAACACTGCACTGATTTTCTGAGGGGCTTTAAAAAGGCTTTATCGTCCGTACAGATCAAATTTTTGTTAACTTGCAGTTAAGTTTATAAATTAACTTATTGCTTTTGTAAAAAATAAATGTATTTATCTGGTATACAAATTCATATTTTCGCTCATATACTCTGCTCAAAAAGACGGATCCATTGCACAGAGGTCTAACTGGGTATGGCAGAGACTAGGGCAAAGCAGAAAAAAATATTGGCGCCAAATATCAGCAACATTTTCGATATCAGATCAATAACTGATATACCATCTCTAATAAATTCCCAACAATATTCTCATTAATGACAGGAGTAATGCAAAATGCAAAGGTAAGAAGAGCATATTTTCACAATTTAATCCTTACATTTGAACAGTTTTAGCCCTAGTTCAGAACTGATTTAATCCCAGTATAATCTTTTTTTAGAGTTTTTAGTACAATTTAAAATGTATCCATAGTAAACGGGCCCTTAAAAGATTCTATATGAAATTCTATACAGCATATTTTTTAACTTGCAGGCCTTCCTCTATGTTACAATATTGTTAATATCCTCTATGGGCATTACATGTAAAGCTCCACTATGTAAATTTTCTGGGACACAGTCTGCCACTGGCTAGTCTCCATGGAGAGGTTACTGCTTTGTTTGGAATGTTCCACAGTAGGCCAATAAACTTATTAATTTATTCCAGTACAGGTGGGTTTATTGTCAAAATTACCTTGACAAACATGCATTGTAAATATAAAGATCTGACTTGTAATTTGGCCTGGCAGCAGTATGCTTGTCTCCATGGAGATAGACACGTTAAATGGCATATATAGTCAAAGCAATAATATCTAAATGGAGACAGAAAAGCTACACAGTGGAGCTTTAAAATGGGAATTTGGAAAGCTAAAATGTTGAACACACTTACACACATAGCATTGTTTTGGCTTTGCACCTCTGCCCTGGACTGCTTCTCCAAACCAAGAAAGCCAATTTCAGTATGGGACAAATTAAAACAATAATGCATCATAGAAGACACAAAATACTGTACTGTTCCTTTAAGAATTGGTAAAATCTTTGTATCAGGCTGCGTTTTTTTTGGGTGTTTCCATAGCTGTTTAGGACATACTGGTGCAGAGGCCAGAGGGGGTGCCCATCTGGGTCAGAACCTTGTCCAGCCACTGCAGAGGGCCATTTAAGTGAAGCTCAATCCAACATGGAGTGCTCGTGACAGTCTGCCGCCTGTGGAAAAGAATACAAGAGAATATTAGAGGTGGAGAAGAATACATGAGAATATTAGTACTGGACAGGTCTGTATGCCAAAAAAGGAGCGCTTTGCAACTTTTTGGTTGAGGTCTCTCACCTGCTTGTGTCTATGGAGATGTCATTGTTCTGTCTAATGTCATACTGTGGAACATTCCAAACACCTCTACCTACACCTCTTAAATTACCAGTAGCAGGGTGAGCAGAAAAGTTACATAATGCACCTTTATAGACATTTGTTGACTACAGAGACTTCAGAATACAGGAAAAAATATTTCTCATGAAGAAGTGCCTTTATTTAATCCAAACTGATTAAACAATCAGATTTTTGTCAATAATACACTATTCATATAATATGTATCTACAAAAAAGTAGTTTGCAATATATGGTGCAGCTTGAAACTCAACAGTGAGAGTATGTTTAAGTAGAAGAAATGTTTTGATAGGTATGCATACATATATAACCAAAAATTTCTAACTTTCTTATAGTAGCATATAAAACATGAATAAATCAGTAAGTTAAAAATAAATTAATAGGGCTGCAACAGAAAAAAAAACATGAGATGTCAGCTATTAAAAGCATCAAAACTGTATTTTGATAATTGTTATCGTCAACTGGACTGCAGAGACTCCAGAACACATGCAAAATGATTTATCATGAAAAAGTGCCATTATTTAATCAAAACTGAATAAACAATCCAATTTTTGTCCATAAAACGCTATTCATATATAATCTCCATCTACAAGTCTTCAGTCATCGTTTATATTCATTTAGTTAAAGATCCCATGACATGGTACTTCTTGATGCTTTTATATAGCTTTTATATAGCGCCTTCACCATATACACCTCGGACTTCACATATAACATGGACAGCTGCCATCTCCAGAAGTTCTGACGACTCGGCCATTGTGGGCTGTGTGTCAGAGGGGAACGAGCTGGAGTACCGCTCGGTCATCAGTGACTTTGTGGACTGGTGTGGGCGCAACCACCTGAGCCTTAACACCAGTAAGACAAAGGAGCTGGTGATCGACTTCAGGAGGAGACCACTACCTCACTCACCGGTGAACATCCAGGGGCAGGACATAGAGACTGTGGACAGTTTCAAGTACCTGGGTGTTCACCTCAACAATAAACTGGACTGGTCCCACAACACCAACGCCCTGTACAAGAAGGGCCAAAGTCGCCTCCACCTCCTGAGGAGACTGAGGTCCTTTGGAGTGTGCAGGCCTCTGCTCAAGACTTTTTATGCCTCTGTGGTGGCCTCTGCTCTCCTCTACGCTGTCGTCTGCTGGGCCCCGAGCAGCACAGAACGGGACAGAAAAAGACTCAACAAGCTGGTCAAGAGGGCCAGCTCTGTCCTGGGCTGTCCTCTGGACTCTGTAGAGGAGGTGGCTGAGAGGAGGGTACTGGCCAAATTCACGTCCATCATGGACGACACCGCTCACCCTCTGCACCGGACTGTAGAGGAGCTGAGCAGCTCCTTCAGCAGCCGACTGAGGCACCCCCAGTGCAAGAAGGAGCGCTACCGCAGATCCTTCATCCCCACCGCCATCAGACTGTATAATTCTACTGTATAGTCCTACCGTGCAATATCGTTTTCCCAATGTGCAATATTGTTGTTTTTTCAATACTCCTATCGTGCAATATCGTTTTTCCAATTTTTTCAATACTCTCCCTGTCACTGTTTTTTATTATTATCACTACTATTATTATTATTCGATTTATTACTAATTTTTTTAATTATTATTATCACCTATCTTTATGCCTTTTTTTTGCCTGCATGCACTTGTCTTCTTGTTCAAACTGTCCCTACCTGGAGCTACTGTGACAAGTAAATTTCTCCTGTGTGAGATCAATAAAGTCTTATCTTATCTTATCTTATCTTAATGGTTCCCTAATACTGTAAATGAATCCTTCTTCAAAATCAAGACTCGGTGCATGAGAAAGCCCCATGAACACAGACTCAAAGATATCTCTCTGAAACACTTTATTATGGGCGTTGTTGCTTGAATGCAAATGAGGAGGCAGGCCAGTGCAGCGGGTGGGGTGGGGCCAAACTCTCCGCTCTTTCCTCTTTAGAGGTGCGCTGTGCGCTGTCACCCACTTCCACGTTTAAGCACAGAGGAAGATATGAGACGATTTCCATTGAAAAATAAACACATTTCCACAGAAAATAAAATTAAACCACTGCTGTTTCAGAGGCATCCGAGCCTGGAAACACGCTCGCGTGCCTCCAGGCAAATTAAAAAAACGCATCTCGCATTGCGTAGCTCGTTTGCGGTCCAAACTCTATAGGGCCATGAGTTCCAGAGACGCTGGGTAGACATCCAGACGGGGGGGTGGAACTGCATTTGCATTTTTCCGAGTGTGATGTCAGAAATTTCCCTTGTTCACAATTGCCCGTTTGGGCCGTCTTTTTTTTCCAAACGCGGAAAAGGATCGCAAATGCTCAGTTTACACATTTCGCAACTTTTAGCCATGGGGGGGGCCTAAACAGGTTAGGGGAGCTCACATTAACGTTAAAAAACCTCAGAAAGTGAAAATTTCATGCCATGGGACCTTTAAACGTATGTAAATGTATTCAACAAATATCTGTATAATAAAAAGAATAGTTTAACCAATATATTTGCTACTTACTATTAAAATAATTGTTGCAATACTTAAAAAATATTATTATAAAAATCAAGCAATCCCAAGTCATATGTGTGTAATGAAGTGTGTTTAAAATAAAATAGTGTAAATTAGTGTAGTGGACTAAAACATTTCTAGTTTCCCTAAATGTGAAAAGTTTTGAACCAAATATTTGCCTCATTACAGCCACAGACGGATGTATTAACAGCAAAAATCTACTTTAATCAACAACTAAAATTTAACCGTTATGTCAATCAAATTCAGTCTATGTGTGACTATACCACCACTTGGGAGCAAATAAATCAAGTTGTTGTGTTGTAGTTGTCATTGGTATTGGCAGTGATTTGCATGGCCTCACCTGTACTCTGCTCCCCAGCCTTTGACAAAGCTCATGCGAATGGTGCACATCCTGGTCAGCTGGTACACCGCCTCAAAGCCCTGATTCACTGACTGAGCCAGAAGAGCCGCAAACTCTTGGTTGTTGAAGATTTTCAGATTACAGCCTGAGGAGTAGCAGGCAGGAGTGTTAGCATTGCCGATGTTAGCAGATGTTGCGTGATCCCCCCCCTCCTCAGTCATCTCTATTGGGGTTGTAAAAACTATAACTGTAAATAATAAACTGAAGTAGCCTGGAGAAGTTTATTTACATCAATGCAGGAACCAGAACCTGGAGACATGAATCCTCAAGATTGTGATACTATTGTCCTTTCTAGTCTAGGCCAAGATAACAAGGGCTGAGCACAATGATAGACTCATTCCCATAACATTTCCTACTCACGAGCACAATGCCACAAGAAAACCATTGCTAAAGGGCACAAAGCTTGAACTAACATGTACAAGTTGCATGCAAAGGCCCAGGAATTTGTAATGGAACTGACAGTCTTTATATACTTAAAGGTACACTGTGTAGGATGGTGGCGCATTGCAATTCCGGTTCTAGCTACGGCAGACTTCGAGGGTCACCCGGGCGTGACGTAACGTGGACAGCTCGGCGTACACGGAGGTGGGTTCACCGGCAGCCGCGCCTGAACCGCGCACACGCATGAAGTGCACCCGGCGCTGTGCGCCGGTGGGGGGAATCGGGAACCGGACCGCGGAGGGCGGAGGTCGGTCTGCACTTAGGGGGACGAAGGCGGAACCCGGGGTGCGGGCCCGCGCGACAAAGCCCCAGCCGCAGTAGGTACTATATCGACTTTTCCTCCATGTCGAGAGTCCTTCTTTTCCTCTTAGATGAAGGTGCTTGCTCCTGCGATGTATGTGCGGAGTAAGTGTGATCCGGCAACATGCTTGTCGCGTACTATCTTGTGTGAAATCCACGGGCCAGTGCCGACAGCTATAAAGAAAACGGCGAAGGCGGAGCCCAAAATACAGTCTGCGGCTCTCGTAATTAAAATGGATGCCGCTATATGGAAGATCCCCCTTTTTGTTCAGGTGAAATCGACTATATCCAAGTCCAACAGAATACTTTGATTTCATGATGGAAGTGAAAAGGAACACTGTATTTTTGAACGGGTATCTTCAATTTCGGTAATTAACGGGTAAAAATCTTACACAGTGTACCTTTAAGAAACGTTATAATTATGACCCCAAAGGCTGTATATGAATAATGGAGAACAAACAGGTATGTAATAAATATATACATATAACACATTTCAGAAAATACAACTGATCTTTTCATGAATAGTTTTAAAAAGGTCTGGAGAACTGTTATGTGACCACGTGTTAAAAAAGTACATTTTCTTATCATTGTGGTATTAAGATTTCATTAAAGGGATATGCCACCCCCAGGTCAAATTTGGGCATCTCCCCACAGTCCAGAGACTAAAATAAGTGGTGGAAAGCGTTTTCCTGCTCACCCAGCCATTGTCCGAGTCTGTCGCCACTGACCGCCGCGGTATCTGGTGCTCCTCCGCCTTAGACTGGAGTCTAACGTAGCCAGAGAAAGATTTCGGCCAAAAGGAATTAATTTGCTCGATGCGTTTCCCAATTACTTTGTGTGTAGTGCGCATTCATATCGAGTGCAAATAAATGTGCAAATCAACACGGAGAGCTTGCCTTGGTCATTTTGGGTGGGAACTATTTTCCAGTGCGTAAGAATACAGCCGTATCACGCACCACGTTGTGCAACAGGGGAACTCCCTTCCCGGTGCGTAACAGGGATTCCCCTGGCAGCGTGCTGCGTGATACGGCTGTATTCTTACGCACTGGAAAATAGTTCCCACCCAAAATGACCAAGGCAAGCTCTCCGTGTTGATTTGCACATTTATTTGCACTCGATATGAATGCGCACTACACACAAAGTAATTGGGAAACGCATCGAGCAAATTAATTCCTTTTGGCCGAAATCTTTCTCTGGCTACGTTAGACTCCAGTCTAAGGCGGAGGAGCCCTAGATACCGCGGCGGTCAGTGGCGACAGACTCGGACAATGGCTGGGTGAGCAGGAAAACGCTTTCCACCACTTATTTTAGTCTCTGGACTGTGGGGAGATGCCCAAATTTGACCTGGGGGTGGCATATCCCTTTAAGATGGTTTCGAGTACCGAGTCTTTTCCTTAGAATCCCACAGAATTAGTATAATGTTTTTAAGTTGTACAGTGTTACAGTTCTACCAAGAAATTTACACATTTATTTATCAAATCAAATATCAAATTTATTAACTAACCAACTAAAAGATGTTATAGGTAGAATTAGCAGTGAGGATAAATTACAATTAACAAATATAGCTGCAAGCAGCAATGTGGGGCCAAGCATCGAAGGTGCATGTAGGCCTCAGCATGTAGGCGGCATGCAGGGTCTGACAGGGTCTAACAGAGTCTGACAGGGTCTAACAGGGTAGTTAGACCCTGTCAGATTCAGAAACAGGGTTTAACAGGGTCTAACAAGGTTTAAAAGAGTCTGACAGGGTCTAACAAGGTCTGACAGGGTCTAACAAGGTCTGACAGGGTCTAACAAGGTCTGACAGGGTCTAACAGCGTCTGACAGGGTCTAACAGCGTCTGACAGGGTCTAACAAGGTCTGACAGGGTTTAACAAGGTCTGACAGGGTCTAACAAGGCCTGACAGGGTCTAACAAGGCCTGACAGGTTCTAACAGGGTCTGACAGGGTCTAACAGGGTCTAACAGAATCTGACAGGGTCTAACAGAATCTGACAGGGTCTAACAGAATCTGACAGGGTCTAACAGGATCTGACAGTTTTCATAAACTATAATAACCTTGTTGCAGGTGCTGGGGTTTAGATAGACTGACAGGGTCTAACAAGGTCTGACAGGGTCTAACAGAGTCTGACAGGGTCTGACACGGTCTAACAGGGTCTGACACGGTCTAACAGGGTCTGACAGGGTCTGACAGGGTCTGACAGAATCTGACCCTGACAGGGTCTAACAGAGTCTGACAGGGTCTAACAGAGTGACAGGGTCTAACAGAGTGACAGGGTCTAACAGAGTGACAGGGTCTAACAGAGTCTGACAGGGTCTAACAGAGTCTGACAGGGTCTGACACAGTCTGACAGGGTCTGACAGGGTCTGACAGGGTCTAACAGAATCTGACAGGGTCTAACAGAATCTGACCCTGACAGGGTCTAACAGAGTCTGACAGGGTCTAACAGAGTGACAGGGTCTAACAGAGTAGACTCTGTTAGACCCTGTCAGACTCAGGGTCTAACAGGGTCTACAGGGTTTAACAGGGTCTAACAAGGTTTAACAGATCAAAGACACATCAAAGACAGATCGGTTGCTAGGTGCGTTGCTAGGCAATTCCTGGAAATTCCTGCAACTCTGACCTGCTGGTGGCACTAGACGGTTGGGGCTGGGGGCCTATAAATCGCTGTGGGTAATGAGGAGACTGGCTGGAATGTGCATGCAAAATTTCACAACATTTTACCAGACGGTTCTAGTGGTTGCCATAGACTCCCATGTGGAGAAGAATATAGAATAATAAAAAAGAATCAGGAGACCAGAACATCAAAGGAAAGATCAAAGGGTTGCTAGGCAACTTCGCTAGGCAACTTCGCTAGGCAACGCAGAGCAAACACTATAGGGTGCCTAGCACCTTCGGTGCTTGGCCCCTAAATATAGCTGCAAGCAGTATTGTGGGGACAAGCACCGAAGGTTCATGTAGGCCTCAGCATGTAGGCCGCATGCAGGGTCTGACAGGGTCTAACAGGGTTTAACAGGGTCTGACAGGGTCTAACAGAGTCTGACAGGGCCTAACAGGGTCTGACAGGGTCTAACAGGGTCTAACAGGGTCTGACAGGGTCTGACAGGGTCTAACAGGGTTTAACAGGGTCTAACAGGGTTTAACAGGGTCTAACAGGGTCTGACAGGGTTTAACAGAGTCTGACAGGGTCTAACAGGGTTTAACAGGGTCTAACAGGGTCTGACAGGGTTTAACAGAGTCTGACAGGGTTTAACAGGGTTTAACAGGGTCTGACAGGGTTTAACAGAGTCTGACAGGGTCTAACAGAGTCTGACAGGGTCTAACAGAGTCTGACAGGGTCTAACAGAATCTGACAGGGTCTAACAGAGTCTGACAGGGTCTAACAGGGTCTAACAGGGTCTGAAAGGGTTTAACAGAGTCTGACAGAGTCTGACAGGGTCTAACAGAGTCTGACAGGGTCTAACCCTGTCAGAACAGACACATCAAAGACAGATCAAAGGTTGCTCGGT
Organism: Paratrypauchen microcephalus; assembly: GCA_036785185.1. Classification (NCBI taxonomy): domain Eukaryota; kingdom Metazoa; phylum Chordata; class Actinopteri; order Gobiiformes; family Gobiidae; genus Paratrypauchen; species Paratrypauchen microcephalus. Next base: position 3,723,413 of record JAVJIX010000090.1, on the reverse strand, counting down.
GCATTGCTAGGCAATTGACAAATTCCTGCAACTTTGACCTGCTGGTGCCACTAGACCAGGGGTCGGCAACCTTTACCACACAAAGAGCCATTTGGACCCGTTTCACAGTAAAGAAAACACTGGGAGCCGCAAAACCCTTTTGAAATTTAAAATGAAATAACACTGCATATAACGTTTTTTTTTTTTTTTTTTTAACTTTGTGCCATAGAATTACATTTTGAATATGAACGAACTAAAATAAAATACATTTTAATTAAATACAGTGGTCCCTCGCTGTTTCGCTGATTTTTTTAAAAGTGTATCAACGTGTATTGTATTCTGCATCCTGATTGGCTAAAGGACTGTAGACCTTTGTCTTTGTCAGTCATTCTCCTCCATGTCTGCTGTACAGAATGCGGTCAGTTTGCCAAATTTATTTAAATGTTCGATCACGAGCAGTGTGACTCTGAAGACCGAGCGGTCTGGCATTTGAGCACATGCCAGAAGGGCCGAGGCCGTGCTCTATTACGGATTTGACCGCGCGCACCAGGTGGTCAGTGCACATCGGGAAGTAGCGGCAATGTTTGCGCATAACGAACTGGTGGAACCTGGAGTCCAGGCGGCGGAACCAGTCCTGAGAGCGCACGGATGCGTTCTCACTACAGTTCTGTGTTTGATGCAGAGCTGTAGAACCCCTCCCCCCCGTTCCACAGACTATTGTAGGTGTAAATTGCCAGGGCCGATGATTCCAGTCCGTCACTGCTCTGAAGTGCTGTACGTTTGCAAGTTTTCTCCCCAACAAAACCCGCAACAGCGCAGTGGCGTCAGGCGCATCGGTCAGAGGAACTGTGAAATACACGCATATTTATACACGCAATATAAAGCTGACTACTTCACGGATTTTGCCTATCGTGGGTTATTTCTACAACCCCCACGATAAACGAGGGACCACTGTACTGAGCTGCATCAGAGGGATCAAAGAGCCGCAGGTTGCCGACCCCTGCACTAGACGGTTGGGGCTGGGGGCCTATAAATCGCTGTGGGTAATGAGTATAGGGTGCCTAGCACCTACGGTGTTTGGCCCCTAATAATAAGAATCAGGAGACCAGACACATCAAAGGAAAGATCAAAGGGTTGCTAGGCAACGTCGCTAGGCAATGCAGTACAAACACTATAAGGTGCCTAGCACCTACGGTGCTTTTCCCCTAATGATAATTGCAGAAAAACAAAACAGCAACACGAGAATGTGACATTGTGAAAATGGGAGAAGTGCGTTACCTGGAGGTATTTTACACACTGTTGCAGGATGCCAACCGTACCGCTGGTTGCAGTTTGGACTTTGGACAAAGATGGCGCTATCACTCAGGCACTCTGCAAACACCTCTCCTCCAATGTAGTAAAGCCTGACACCTCTTCCTGTCCAAACAAGTAACATAAAAAGGAAAGAGTTAAAAAGAACATCCAATTAATGGTAATATAATTGTTTTAATTAGAAAAAAGTCTAGCCTTTTAACTTCCTCTTGTCTCTATGGAGAAGTTGTTGCTCTGCCTGGAATGTTTCACAGTATGGCATTAAATTTAAACAGCCAGTCCAAGGCAAGATTAGTGGATGGATGATCTTGTTCATAATAAGTTACTCCAAGTATTTGTGGCAATAAAAGTAAAGTACCACACTGAGATCAGACCAGTTTAATGCCATACTGTGAAGCATTCTAGGAAAAGCAAAAGTTACATGATCAAAGATCAAAGTCAGCTTTATTGTCAATTCTGCCATATGTGTTCAACATACAGTGAATCGAAATTTTGTTTCTCTCTGGCCAGGTAGTGCAAAAAGACATTGTACAAGATACAATATGAGATATCAATACAATATCTAAGACAGAGATCTAAGGTTAAACTAAAGTCTAAGATCTAAAATCTTAAAGCAGTGCAACATAATAAATAAATACCTATATACAGATTTCCAAAGTGTGCAGTGTGCATCAAAAATGTGCAGTGGAAGATACAGCAGTGAAATAGTAATGTGCAATAGAATGTGCAATGAAGTTAAGATAAAATAAATGTGCAACAGTAGTAATTCTAGTGCAATAACAGGAGTAAACAACAGTAGTAAAAATTCCAGTAGTAATAATGTGCAATAACAGTGGTGAACAACAGTACAACAGTAGTAAAATTCCAGTAGGAATGTAAATGTGCAACAGTGCAACAGTCGTCCTTAGCAGCAGTTTTTAAAGTGATATGTGTTTTTATGGAATACAGGTTATGCCAATATGGGGGGTGGGGGGTGAGAGACGGGTAAGGTGAGAGTTCAGGTGAGAGTTCAGCCTCCTGACAGCCTGGTGGATGAAGCTGTTTGACAGTCTGGTGGAGTGGGCCCGAAGACTCTGGTACCTTCTCCCCGAGGGCAGGAGGCTGAACAGGCTGTGTGAGGGGTGGCTCGGGTCACCCACAATGCTGGACGCTCTGCGGGTGAGCCGGGTGTTAAAAATGTCTAGGAGGGAGGGGAGAGAGACACCAGCGATCCTCCCAGCTGCATTCACTATGCGCTGCAGAGCTTTCCTGTTCTGTTCAGTGCAGCTCCCGTACCACACAGTGATGCAGCTGGTCAGGACGCTCTCAATGGTGCCTCGGTAGAAGGTGGTCATGATGGGTGGGGGGGCTCCAGCTCTCCTCAGTTTGCGGAGGAAATAGAGGCGCTTCTGAGCCCTCTTTGCCAGTGATGCAGCTATAAACCCAAGATTTTAAGCAACTATTAATACTAAGATGTTTAGTCCAAAACCACAAACTTTGTCCAGTCACATTTGCACTCCCCCCATTAGTCATTCTTTTTTACTAAGAAGCTGGTCAACCTATTGAAACTTTGCAGTGATACTGGAGAATCCTACATATATGTCTACAGCTGAATGTTCAGCAGCTATCATGGTGACACAATTCACAAAAAAAGGCAAAAACAAACACAGTTTCAAGAGCCTGGGATCAGGAAACTAAAGTTCCAGCCAAGTGAATTTGTGATAAAATAAAGTTCAGATTAAAGTCTAACTTCAGACAGAGCAGTGCTTTCAGTGCACATCACACCCCCAGAGAATGCAGGGCCCCGTAATGAAAAAAGCTGAAAGTCACCAAAAACCTAGGGAGGTCTGGGGGCATGCCCCCCCAGGAAATTTTTGAATTCTAGATTCTCTGAGATGCAATCTGGGGTCATTCCAGCCAATAAAAACTAAGATGTCAACCACCCATTTTGGGGGGGGAAATTCCCTTTGCACTACCTTCTCACAAAATTTTACAGCTCGGGATGCATAGTCCTGACAGTACTGTCAGCCTTTTCCCACATGAAGATCAGATAAAATGGAGATAGATGTATGAAAACATAATATGTTTTCATATATCTATCTCCATTTTATCTGATAAATGTTAATTTTAATCTTAAAATAAGCCAAGCAAACTGTACTGCACTTAAACACTCTGTGCCCCCGTTTTTGGACCCTCACCCACAGTTGTTTTTTTTAAACCTGTTAAAAACAATTTTCTACCTGGAGTCACATTCTCTTACTGGTTTTGCACTGGTATTTACCTCTGCACATTTACCAAACGCACGTTGTGACAAACAGATGCATTTGTGCACTTTTATCAGGCAAAATTCAACCACATATCGCAGTAGACCTGCTCTATGCGGACACTGAAAGATAAATTTAGATTAGTTTTTGCTTTGCGCTTAGTCTTGCACTTATCAGCGTGCAGTGAGGAGGAGCCTATGAGCACTGAGCAGGAGGAGCAAGAGCGCAAAAAGGAGAGGCGCGCTGATGTGAGGCGGACGGACAGGTAGGATGTTTTATAAAGTTTAACCTGCTCTGTGATATACACGCTCGTACGCAAAGGTACATGCTGTTGCAGACAAGCTGGGCACACTCGCGGCGCATGTGGTGACGTGTGGTGTCCACAGCTCCAGACGAGCGCACGGGCTGCAGTGAGAAGCCCAGCGCAGTCCCGCACACCGGTAAAAGTTTAATACGGGACGCGTACTTTTGTTTCTGAATACGGGACGATTCCGTTTTTCAAGGGACGGTTGACAACCCTAAACACAACTATATACCGTATTGGCCCGAATATAAGACGATGTTTTTTGCATTGAAAAAAGACTGAAAAAATGGGGGTCGTCTTACATTCGCGGTCTAGACATTATACCCATTCACAACGCTAGATGGCGCCAGATATCTTTAAAGCGAATGCTAAACACACCCACCGCTGACTTCAAAGCAAGCCTTGGCTGGTGTAAAAGAATGATGCGGCGTAACGGACTAACGCTGCGACGCAGAAGTCTAGCCCAGCGCCTGCCCTCTGACTTTGGAGAGAAGCTGTTGTCTTCAGAGGCAGAGGATGTTTGTGAGGAGTAATGTTCTGACATGACTGTAGTGATAGGTTAAGCTTGGGTGTTGTTTGGCCCCCCTGCCACTAGATGGCTTCCAGATGGACATGACTCATTACTAGGTGACACTGCATGTGACAATTTAGGCTTAGTTAAGAGGGTTTACTGTATCGACAATGTGAATACTCAGAGCTGTGTGGAGTCAATAGTGAACCAGTATCCAGACATCTTCAAAGGGTTTGGAGTTTTACCATTCACCTACAAGATACAACTGAAGGATGATGCACAGCCAGTCGTCCATGCTCCCAGGCGTGTTCCAGCTCCCCTACGAGAAAAGCTGAAACAAGAACTAGACAGAATGACGTCACTGGGGGTGATAAAGAAAGTTGAAGAGCCAACAGAATGGGTGAATTCAATGGTGTGTGTCAGAAAAACAACTGGAGACCTGCGTGTGTGTATGGATCCAAAAGACCTGAACAACAACAACATAAAAAGAGAACATTATCAAATACCTACTCGAGATGAGATAACAAGTGAAATGGCTGGAGCTAAATGCTTCAGTAAATTGGATGCTTCGCAAGGGTTCTGGCAGTTAAAACTGCATGAGGACAGTACAAAGTACTGTACATTCAATACACCGTATGGCCGCTACTGTTTCCAGAGAATGCCATTTGGAATTTGCTCCGCTCCAGAGGTGTTCCACAGAACGATGGAGCACATCATAGAGGGCATTGAAGGTGTAAGGGTGTATGTAGATGATTTAATCGTGTGGGGATCTACACTGGAGCAGCACAATGAAAGGCTCATCAAAGTGCTTCAAAGAGTGCAGAAGTATGGATTAAAGCTGAACAGGTCAAAGTGTCAATTTGGAGTGAAGGCAATCACATTTCTTGGGGATAAGTTGTCTGAAGCCGGTGTGGAGCCGGACAAAAGCAAAATAAAGGCAATATTGGACATGCCAAGACCGGAAGACAAAAAAGGAGTGTTGCGTGCATTAGGCATGATAAATTTCATTGGAAAATTCATTCCGAACTTATCGTCCAAGACTGTGCACATAAGAGAGCTGCTGCGTGACAGGTGTGAGTTCAAGTGGACATCTGAACATGAGGCAGAATGGTCCCGTCTGAAAACTACTCTCACTACAGAACCAGTGCTGACGTTCTTTGATCCATCTAAAAAGATAAAGATATCCACTGTCTCCTCCAAAAATGGAATTGGAGCTGTCCTACTGCAGGCGTCTGGAGAAGACTGGAGGCCAGTCGCCTATGCGTCGAGAACAATGACCAATGCTGAGTGCCGCTACGCACAAATTGAAAAAGAGTGCTTAGGACTGGTGTATGGATTTCAGAAATTCCATGGGTATGTTTATGGCCTACCAAAGTTTGTAGCAGAGACAGACCACAAGCCGTTAATAGCCATAATAAAAAAGAACCTCAGTGAAATGTCACCACGCATTCAAAGACTCATGATGAAGCTACAACGCTATGATTTTGACCTGATTTACACACCCGGTAAGCACATAGTGCTGGCTGATGCTCTGTCTAGAGCAACAACACAGAGTGAAGAAAATTAGTGTTCTACTGAAAATGAAGTGAATCTACACGTGAACTTGATCACTGAGACACTACCCATGTCTGACAGGAAATCCAAACTGATTGCTGCTGAAACAAAGCAGGATGTCGTCTTACAGAGATTCATACAGCTGATGAATGAAGATTGGCCACGGGGTGAGTGTCCACAGTATTACAACATACGAGCTGAGCTGAGTTTTGTCAATGGTCTGCTGCTACGGAAGAACAGAACTGTCATTCCTCAATCTCAGAGATCAGAGATGCTCAAGAGGTTGCATGAAGGTCATCTGGGCATGGAAAAATGCAAAAGAAGGGCACGGACATCAATCTATTGGCCAGGCATCAATGCTGACATTGACAGGATGGTGTCCAGATGTGACACATGTCTAAAACATCAGGCTAAACAGCCAAAAGAGCCCATGACCATCACAGACATACCAGATGAACCCTGGCAAAAAGTTGGGACTGATTTGTTTTACTGGGATGGAAATAATTACTTGCTTGTAATTGACTACCTATCTAACTATCCAGAGATGGCGCTGTTACCCAATATGTCAGCAGACTGTGTAATTAAACACATGAAATCTATCTTTGCGAGACACGGGATTCCTCTTTGTCACTGTAGATTGTCTACAGTGACAATGGTCCATCCTATAGCTGCAAAGAGTTCCAGGAGTTTGCACGAGAATATGACTTCCAACATGTGACTTCTAGTCCCTTGTATGCCCAGTCAAACGGAAAGGCAGAGAAAGGCGTGCAGATAGTAAAACAGCTGCTCAAGAAAGCGCAAGAAAGTCATTCAGATCTATACTTAGCTCTGTTGAGTTATCGAGCTTCGCCTCTGGAGCATGGCATGTCTCCTGCAGAAATTCTTATGGGACGCAGACTACGCACCACACTCCCATACATTTTTGAACAGAAACAAAACAAAGTGAAGCAAAAACAAAAACTTCTACAAAAGAGACAAAAGACAAATTATGACAAGTCAACAAAAAGTTTAGTACCACTGACTAAGCATGGCACAGTGAGAATCCAAGATTCCAACAACTGGACAAAGAAAGCAACAGTTCTGGAGGAAGTAAGTCCAAAGTCCTACAACGTTAAGACAGAGGATGGTCAAATCCTGAGAAGGAATCGGAGGAGTTTGCTGAGAACACAAGACACCTGGCAAGGACAGACCGATGAAGCATCTCAGGGAGATCCAGCTCCCACTACATCAGCTGAAACACCCTCAGATGACCATCAGAAAGCTGAAGAGACTGACTTACCGGTGTTAAGAAGATCCAGACGCACTGTCAAAGCGCCTGACAGGCTGAATCTCTAAAGACTATGAGCTGTATCCGTTTCATTGAAATTTGAGTTCATGGATGTTTCTGTTGTTTACTAAGTATGTTTAAGTGAATTAAGATATATATAAATAGTAATAATAATAATAAAAATTAAACAGATGCAATGTAAGATTGTTAGTCAAATAACTGTTCGGGATACTTGCATCTCAAGAAAGGGGGATGTAGTGATAGGTTAAGCTTGGGTGTTGTTTGGCCCCCCTGCCACTAGATGGCTGCTGTTATACGTTGACCACAGGATATAGAGAGTTGTTACCAGAATATATATATGGCAGTCGATGTGCAAAAGAGACACGCTGAATGTATGTATGCTGAGAGTTCGTGATTAAAAGAACCTGTTTTGAAAGGACTGTTTCTTACTTGGAGTAGAAACATTACAATGACAGATCTCAGCTACTCTCAAGTTTAAACCAGTTTGCATTATTTTATTGCAATGTTTTTCCTTATTCAGATTTGTTTCAAGACTACAGTTACAGTTAGACTTCACTTTGATGGTTAATGCAGTTATTGCAATTTTGTTGTTTTATCACAGTAGATTGGTTTATTTATATTTCAAAAACCAGAAACCATTCATTTACAAATGTGATTGCACTTTAGTTTACATATTTAAATGTTCAGATATTAAGATGTGATAGACAGTTTTTGCATGATTTGAATGAGGCAAAATAACATGCTTTTTCTCTCGAATATATTGTTATAATCATTTGTTTCAGATGTGCTGTAATTATTTTCAGTATAAAAATTAAATTTGATGTTCAAAAAGTTTTTTTTCAAACTTGAGTCTTGAAAAAGAGGGGGTCGTCTTATAATCAGGGTCGTCTTATATTCGGGCCAATACGGTATATATATGTATACACCCAAAATTTTTCTCAGCGGATTTGCACTGATGACCCCAGTGGCTGACAAAAAATCTGCCAAAAAGCGGAAATTTTTCATCCCTGAGGATGTTAATGACATCAGCCTAGGGATGCACCGATGTGAAAATTTTAGCCGATACCGATATCCGATTTTTGAGAAATTCTGAGATAACATTTTATACAGACTGAAAATCATGCAAAATAAATTTTTGAATGTCTTCTTTTATTTTCGAAACATATTTTATTTTTTATTTTTTTCAATTTTTTTTATAGTGTAACTTTTTTTTGTGTAACTTTTTTTTTTTTTTTTTATAGTGTAACATTGTGTTCTGCTTCCTGATTGGCTAAGGGACCTTTGTCGATTGATGTTATAGATGGGGGATGCGAGGGGGGGACCGGGACCAGACCGGGACTAGACCAGGACTAAACGCGGACTAAACCAGGTCTAGACCAGGTCTAAACCTGGACTGGACCAGGACTAAACCTGGACTAAACCTGGACTAAACCAGCACTGGACCTGGTCTAGACCTGGACTAAACCAGGACTAGACCAGGTCTAAACCAGGATTAAACCATCGCGTGCGGCTCTTTGCCTGGTTTCGTGCGGCTCTTGCGTTCATTCATGTCGAGGTTTGATGTGCGTGTTCGGACTGCGTGCCTCCCCTCGGGACCGTGGACGCGGCACGGTTTGGACATGGGTCTCGCGCTGGTCATGCTGCTCTATCACGGATTTGAGCCCCCCCCCCACGCTTCAGTATTAATACATTTTGTTGAAAATCTACGAAAGTTTGAATGGAAAAATGAGAAAACGTTAATTTGAGGGATTACTGTACTGACAAATATCGGTTGTGAATATCGGCCCACTTTTACACATCAGGCCAATACCGATATGTTTAAAAATTTGCAATATCGGGCGATACCGATGTTAATGGCGATATATCGTGCATCCCTACATCAGCCGCAGTATGAATTGTAAAAGTATAAAAAAAGCATACAGAAAAGCATACTACAACTATGGGTGTACCAAAAGGCTTTACAGAGAAAGAGTAAAAAGAAGTTTAACAAAAAAAAAAATTGTACAATCCATTCATGGCCAGTGTAATGATTTAATAAATCTGTGGAAGTGTCTGACCTATGTGTCTCCTGGTCATCTCCACCGTGGCATTCCTGTTGACGTTGGAGAGGAGGCCCAGACAGAAGCGCTCAGAGTTGGAGGGGTCCGTGAAGCCGTCCACGGTGAGCGAGGGCTGCGAGGCGTGGAACGTCTCCCCCACACGCTGGTTCAGCTCGTAGTACGCTATCGAACACCAGAACGCCGGCTCCGAGTAGGTCACCGGCTGGAGGTCTGGAGAACAGAAACAGGATCATTTGGCAACATCATTTTCAGATTAGGCCTTTCGAAAACTGACAGCCTCCAAGTAGCTTCCAAGTAGCTGAATTTCTGAATTAATTTCTGAATTAAAACATTGTGCTGAATAATCAAATCAAATGTGATGAATTAAATGCCTCTTACCACTGTCAAAGTATAATTTTGATACCTAATGTTGTGCACTAAGAAATTAATAATGGATTACGGCATCTAAGGCTTGCCATGGATCTTAAATTAAATTTCTTGTGACTGCTAAAATGGGCTGGCTTTTTGTTTTGTAAAAGGTAGCTCAGATATTATGATTTCGTTTTTGATGCTACGAGTCACCCCCTCCCTTTACTTCTCGTGCCAAGTCACTCCCCCTTCATAGCGCTATCATAAAACAATCAGTGTGTATTCTGCTGATTAAAGCCTTTTGTATTTTGTGTCATCCTTTTGAATATCTATGGAAAATGGATAGGACCGTACCGTTAACTGTAATGAGTGTTTGAATAAGGCTTGGGAGAGATTGCTAGATTACACAAACATGCATGGATGACATCTAAAACCTCTTTGTGAAACTTTTTGATGAGAACGTTATAACATGGTGGAAAGCTCCAAAAAGTCGATTTTATAGTTTGTAGTTTTAAGTTTGTGTAAGACTTTAACCTGCCAAAAGACAAATTAATATTACAGTGTTAATAAGTTGATCTGTGATATTTGAATGGCAGTTAATCTTTTAGAATGACTTTGAGTGGAGTTTTGACAAAAATCGGCATGCAACAATATTAAAAAATTGTTTCTGGTTGAACATTTCGCATCATACCTACCACTGTTACCCATGCCACCTTAATAGCATTTATAAAAATTAAACTAAAAAACTAAAATTATAAAAACTAAAATTTGTTTTCTCCAAACGTTGTGGACTCGACCAGATGAGCAGATCCGTACAAGATGGATTCCAATGGGTTTAAAACCTCAAATCTCAAGACAATCCAGGTTGCAGCACAAGGTTACAGTAACTAGTTTGTCTTCAAAATAATAAACATAAAAGACAACAACATCCTATCTAGAAATGGTCTGGAATTTATCTGGGATACAATACAATTTTGTGATGATTGTGTAAACTGTCAGCCACCGCTTCATTGCACTTCCATTTTCATTTCAACTCACTAGTCTGTTTAAAAAGACATCCAAGTTACTGCAGAAAAATATTAAAAAAAATAAATATTGGGATTTTTTTTTTTAAATAGACTAAAACATATACATTACTGATACCAATATTCACACCAATATCCAGAGTATCTGGATAACTGACCCAACAAAGGTTTTCATGCGTGTTCTTACCCATGCTATGATTGACAGGAGAAAGAGTGCTTGGGGACAGTTCTGCTGGAGAACCTGAGAGGAACAAAAGAATATTTACTCAGATTAATCAGTCACATAATCAAAAAGCTTAACATGCTAGTTAAAGGGCCCATATTATGCTGTTTTCTGATCCATGTTATAATGTTCCTCATGAAAAACGTAGCTGAAGCTGTGTTTTGTTTTATTCACACATGTTTGACACACAAATCCTGCTGAATTCTTCTCTCAAACACTCACTCCACTTTATAAGGATTTTGAGTATTTGAGATGTAGACAGACTAACAATGCAGGATTACTGAAACATCTGTGAATGAAACAAAACACACATTTTGGGTACGTATTTGAGGCAACAATATTCCATCTTGGCTTAAAGCTCACCGGAGTCTATATCACATAATATAGGACCTTTAATTAAACATAAGTTACACATTTTCAGGTTATAAAAAAAATGGCTTGTTTGGTTTTGCCAGTTCAAATAAAAACAAAAGTATTCCATGTAGCTTGGGTTTGTTAGTTGTGAGTTAGTAGACCACAACACAAATGAGGATTAGGTTTGTACAAAAACAGCCAAAATTGCAGACAATGCGGTTTTCAAGTACACAAAGAGCGATTGTCAGTCTGTTATAAGGACGCCAAGCTAAGGAACAAGGGAACAAGAAGATAGGATGCAGGAGGAAGGAAGCAGGAGCTAGTCTAGAATACCTGTGTCCATACTTTGATTCATCTGCTGATCACTGGCCTCTCCATCCTCACTGATGTATCCCGGGGGAGGCGTTTCTGGATAAACATAAAAACCACAAATAAAAATCACACACTAAAAATAAAAACATATCTTAAATTACCAGGGTGTAACAATATCATACACTTTTAATCCAAGCAGTAAGTAGAGAAACTTTTGTCTTTCATAGCCCAATGTTGTCAAATCTCTTGGATCATCTGCAGTCTGGTTGAGCTGCTGTTTCACTGACCTGGTATGTAGTTGCTCGGGGGTTCAATTCCTGCGGGGAAGTTTGTGTTCTCGGGGATGGAGTGAGTGTAGTCGTCCAGGGGGGGGCGCTCAGTCAGGATCTCTGCCTGGTGCCTGGGCACTAGAACAGCAGGCAGCACTGGAAAGTACAGGGACAGGAGATAGAAATAGTAAGTGGATAGATCAAACATTACAGTGGTACCTCACTTTACGAAAGACCCAACAAACGAAAATTTCAAGTTACGAAACGCCTTCACGTTAAATTTTGGTCTCTAGATACGAAAGAAAATTCAAGATACGAAACGCGAAATCTCAAAAATTCAAATAATGCGCGCTCAGCCACACACCTTATACGCTTTTCTCAGACTGAATTTAAACTTTTCTCACATTTGTCTCTCGTTTAAACACTCAAACTTTCATAGATTTTCAACAAAATTATTAATAGTGAAGTGTGGGGGGACGGGGGAGGGGGGAGAAAACTGTGCGCGGACACGTGTGATAGCGCAGCATGACCCGGCGCAGGACTAAACCAGGACTGTAGACTGTAGAGACTGTAGACCCAGGACTAAACGTAGACGAACGCAGGTCTAGACCAAGGACTGGACCAGGACTAAACCTGGACTAAACCAGGACTAGGCAAGGTGGATTAAAGCGCCGCGCGCAGGTCTATTTCCTGCTTTCATTTCGAGTCACGGCTGAGGCGAGCAGCGAGGGGAGACCGCACGCAGTCTGAGCGCATGAACGAACGCATGCAAGAGCCGCGGTGGTAGAGGTGGTCTAGAGGAGGCACGGTTTGAGCACGGGTCTCGTTCATGCGCTCAGAGTGCGTGTGGTCCCCCTCGCTGCTCGCCTCAGCCATGACTCGAAACGAAACCAGGAAATAGACCCGCGTGCGGCGCTTTAATCCACCTGGTCTAGTCCTGGTTTAGTCCTGGTTTAGTCCAGGTTCAGACCTTGGTCTAGACCTGCGTTCGTCCACGTTTAGTCCTGGGTCTACAGTCTCTACGCAGAACACAATGTTACACTATAAAAAAAGTAACACTATAAAAAAAAAAAACTTGGATCGAGGCCTTGGAACGAAGCAGGCTTTTTCCATTGAAATAGCTACTCAACTTACGAAAAATTAATGTTACGAAACCACTTCTGGAACGAATTAATTTCGTAAGGTGAGGTACCACTGTATTCTCATTCTAATATATGGCCTATGATAGGAGTCCAAAGACAGCAGCAGTGATGCTTGGCCTCACCTGGAGTCTCCACCCTCTGGTAGTGGTAGGGGTTGATGCACACCTCATCTTTCTTCAGGTGGAAGGAGTACTCACAGGCCTCGATGGCCCTGAGCTCGTGGTGACTGTGCAGGTCGGGCCACCTCCACAGACGGCAGTAGACCACATGAGGAGGGGTCTTTCTGTGGGACACCTGGAGAAGCCCATCCAGGGATCTGGTTCAATCACAACATTATATTAGCCACTTAAAAAGGGAATTCACTGCAGTCACCAGGGGAAACACACACACACACACACACACAAACATAACATACAGCTGACCAGTGCGCTTTCACTACCAAATATGAGTGAAATTGGCACCGTTTTGTGATTGCACTGTAATTGGCGGACCTCGGTAGTAGTAGTAGTAGTAGTAGTAGTAGTAAAAGTAGGAAGAAAGAGTACATATCAGGGATCACCTGGTTTGGTCAGGGTAGCTGTACAAGCCTGACGTGTCCCACTGCTCTATCGTATTTGGTGTGCTCAGGCCCCATATTTCAGAGCAATTACTGTGAACAGAGAAACAATAAAAGGATCAGAAATGAATATGAAAAAAACAACTTCAGTTTGCACAATATCATCATTTCATCCACAAACTCTGCATAAAAACTAGTTTAGATCTGTACAAACATGTTCTGAAATGTGATTCTTGTGTACAATTTGTCAGTTCACGGTTCAGTCTTTTTGTCAATTTCTCTGGATGTGTTTAGAATGTGATATTTTCCCAAATCATTTAGTCCTACCTCTATATATTTAATGTTCAATAATAATAAAAGCTGAAGATAAACCAGAGGTAGTTTTGTGTTTACGCTAGCTTTTGCCACATCTCAAAGCATCAAAAACTTTAACATTGCTAGATGTCTTTTTGTGAATTGCTGAAATCTGCCATATTATTAAAAGGTGCATTGTGTAACTTTTCTGGTGGAGGGTCCTTCAAATGCTCGTCTCCGTGGAGATGTTATAGCTTTGTCTGGAATGTTTCACAGTATGATATTATCTTTCTATCTTCATGGAGACCAAACCAGACCAAGTGACAGTTCAGATCTATGGAGAGGCGACCCCGCTCACAGCCAGAATGCCTGTTTTTCCAGGTATTTTTGAGCTATAAAACCACCTGTAATTGAATAAATAATGTAAGGTAGAGCTGTTTAATGTCATTCTGCGGAACATTCCAGGCAGAGCAATGACATATCCATTGAAACAAGTAGGCGATAGAGTTGGGCGGTATCCAAATTTTGATACCGTTAAACCGTGTCCACATTTTCCCGGGGTATACGGTATTACCGTTGCTAAGGCTAAAAAAAAAAAAAAAACACTTAGCACTACAGTGGAGTGGCCTTGCCAAATGGCAGCTTGCACCTTTACCGTTCAGAAACAGAATAGCAAGCATTACATAGGCCTAATGATACTGAAAACAACAAAACATGTACAAAATTAGTAACTTTTATTAACAAATGTTTAAAGTGCAAATACAGCAGCCAACCGACGGAACGAAATAACAAACGGTCTGTGGGCTAAAGCTAACAAACCAACAGGAATCAAATAAAATACTTGATCTTATCAAATAAGAAAATCTGAACAATAAATAACAAGACATAACCGAAAATGTGCATATATAACCCTGTCCCGAGAACGCAGTGGAAAATACTGCTCGTTTGTATATTTTTAAAATCTATTAACATGAATCAAATAAATTAAACATACAACTATACAACATCCCGGACCGTTTTCGTCCGTCAGAAAAAGCTACTCCTTATTGAAAATAAAAATATTAAGCTATTGAATGCAAAACCAGCATGTTCACTTTTTCCGGCTTGAGTAGGGCACGTTGTGGAGACAACTTTGCCCGCGGTGCTGAAGACCCGTTCTGATGGAGCTTGTGGCACAAACGCACAGGTATATCGGGCAACCCTCGACAACAGAAAAAGGCGCCTGACTCCATTGGATTTCCACTAAAGAAGGGGGTCTTCATCTCCCAGAATAACAGCCTCGTGTGGAAGTTGCGTTTGTAATAAGAAACCCGAAAACTTCTCACATTTCAGACTCAAAAACGGAGAGTTATTATCAGAAGCAGTGACTTTATAACCAAGTGCTTAACCAAACCAACCAGCAAAGCTGTAACAACACAGTTAAGAAGGTGAATTATGCATACATTCACGAGTGCACTACACTCGCCACAATATGCAGTTGCCTCTGCTCCTCCACAGTGCCGCTGTTATCTCTCGACGGGTAGGATGTTTCACCAGAACACCGCCACAGTCTGCATGCACGTTTTACACACAGCCTCGTTGACATTTCCCGGCTCTCCCTTGTCATTTGGCCGAAATCCGAAATGCTGCCAAATTGCAGACGTTGTGTTTTACTTTGGGACCAACTCAGCGCGGTCTGTCATGTTGTCTTGTTTTTCTTCTCCTTCTGAGCGGTAATGTCACGTGACGACGCAACACGTCATCTCTCCGATAGTAATATTAATTTAATACTATTACAGTTTAAAACTAACAAACACAACCACACATACATAAGTGCTGGACAAACACTCTTTATTTAGGCATTAAATTAATTATAGTTAATATTATATTGGGGCAAGATTTGGGGCAATCTGATACCGTTGCTATTTTTAGATACCGCAGTATACCGTATTACCGTATTACCGCCCAACCCTAGTAGGCGATGGCCCCCAAACCAAAAAAAGTTGCGCAGTGCACCTTTAAGAGTAATTTATTAAGACAACATGAGTTATGGCAGACATGTTAAATCTATATAACTGACAAAATGGTGAACCTGCCCTGGCGTGTAATCACTTGGGAGGAATCCGCTGAGATCTTGAGAGCAATAATTATGTATTAAGCA